>QXDU01000055.1:0-311520 GCA_003717275.1 Protomyces pachydermus | reverse complement strand
GATCGAATGAGCGTGCCAGAGGTTGGGTCAATCAGAATGTCCTCATCCGTGTTGCAGGCTTCAATGATGCTCTGCAACCAGACGTCCGGCTGATTGAGTGCATCGCGACCATACGTTGCCTCCTGACGCTTGACATTGCTCAAATCTCGCTTGCCCACAAACGTCAAAGCATCGGGTGGATTGAAGTAAACCGGTCGTTCGGCGCAGTCAATTTTGCCATTGACTGTCTGGACGCCTCGTCGAAGAATGAAAAAGTCTGTGTAGGCTCTTGCTCGCTGCCCGGCTTTCCAAGGTTTGGCAGTGCCAATGATTTGACCCTTGATCCCAGTGTAGCTCATGAAGTTGGTCACTGTATCGACGATGCTTGCATCGTTGCACCGTGGCTGTTTGTCATCGAATTTCGTGTCAAAAGAGTACGTCGGTGTGTCTTGGATGCCATCAGAGTTGCCGCCCTCGCATCCAACGTCATTGAACACATGTTTGAGACCGAACCAGTGACCAGCTTCATGCGTCAAGGTCGTGCCGGGTCCTGGATTCCCTGGCGGCAGGCGCCAGTTCATGCCTGGCAGGGAGTCAAGGGTAATGACACAACCATCGCGTAATCGACCACGTTTGTCTGTTGTCGGCAGAGTGCAAAAGCCATCAATAAAGCTACCCGTCTTACAATCAATAGGGCCAATCTTTTCAACCACTGAAATCTGCAACTGATCGTAGCCGGGAAACCGATTCTGAATGCGAATGGCCTCTTGACGTGCATATAGGGTCTCCTCTTGCTTGTTGGTGGCGACCCAGAGCGCTTGCGCCGACTCGCGGTAATCGTCTCCCGTAAAGTACTGCAATCTGCCAAAACGAAAGGAGATTGCCATAGGCGCAAATCCGTTGTTGAGTACGGTGACCTGCTGGCGCAAGACAGCCTCTGTGACCAGACTTTCCGTTGATGAGTTACTGGTGTAGACATTGAAGTGGATTGGGACGACAATGAAGTCCGGCACGCAGTATGGCCTTGGCTTTGGCGAGACGCGCTCTGGACGATCCTCGAGAAGGCCACCAAGGTTGCCAAGACGCGCACCTCGTTTTGCGAAGCGAGAGATGGGTCCTGGTGAGCTCGAGGTATTGACCTTGCAGAACGGAAGATCAACAGGGTCGTCAAACGGCATTGGTTTCTGCTGAAACAGCTTGGTGTATTCCAGTTCGAGCGACTTGTAAATTTCCACCTCCCCGGCGGTGAGAGTGAGGCCAGAGTCGAGAGGCGCTGAGGGTGCCGTAGTCAAAGATAAGGCAGTCCCGCCGCAACGGACAGGACATTCTTCACAGTACTTGGGTGTGTACGGGCCGCAGTCGTACTGATCGTCCTGGCGTTTCGCAACAACACCACAGAATGGCGATGGGTCAGGATCGGAGATAGATGATGAGGAAGTTGTTGACGATGCAGCTGGCGTTGAAAAGCCTTGCACGGGGTCTGGCGTGCCTTGAACAGACTGGCCAGCGACGGCTGACAGCAGCAGGAAGACAGACAAATGCATTCTCAATGAAGAACAGTCGGAGCTGGGCGCTCCACTTCTTTTGTACTGCTCGGGCAGCTATACCTCATGAGGGGAGGCATTGAGAGCACAGACAATTCAATGCAGAGGCTGAGTTCCCCACGGCGTCCATGTTCAGATTTAATAGCACGAGAAGTGTGGGTGATGGCGTCTCCGACGGATGTATCAGACACGTAAGCGAGCATTCTGTCACATCGGACAGAGACTACAGGCAAGTTGCAACAGAGATTGTCTAGCGGATGTTCATGAGTGCGAGATGTTGTCTGAGGTCTGGGCCAATTGAGAGTTGGCGCCTGACACGGAGACACCGACACGATAGCGGGTCTCGAGCGGAATTCCTGGCTGCGGGAAAGATGGTAAGACGAATCTTAGACGATGGATGCTCGACAAAGTGTCAAAAGTCACGAGGACGGAAGACTAGGAGATGGAGTGTCCGCATTGGAGACTGATCCTATAGCCGCTTGACTGCTAAAACATCCTTCGCTTTGCTCTGTCAACATTCAATCGCTTAAGGTCACGCTTCAATGTTACGGAAACAGTTGCTGAGCGCTCATAGGTGTTTGACAGCTCAGCTGTCTCATGACTCTCATCCTTGGGATATAGCTGGCAGCCGTTGCAGGAGCAGCTGCGACCATGCCAGAATTAGGCCGTGTCTCGGATACACGCTCGTCGCGCAAAGGTCACTGGTAAATCACACATGAAAGCAAAGCTGGGTGGATGCAGATTTTGTATGAACGTATGCAAGATGCGTTTAGTCAAAGAGACCTGGATGTTAGCACGTGTAAGCAAGAGATAGATGAACATACCGAAGCCCATGTCGTCGTCAGACTCCTCCTTCTCCTCAGCCTTCTCTTCCTTCTTCTCCTCAGCGGCAGGTGCGTCGCCAGAAGCGGCAGCACCACCAGCAGCAGCGGGAACGGCACCCGAAGCACCACCGACGTTCAAAAGCAAGTCCTTGACGTCCTTGCCCTCGAGAGCCTTGGCGAAGCTAGTATGGTTAGTTTGTTCGATGCTGATTGGATGTCGCGTACAGAGAAGCCCAGATAGGCTCGACCTCAACGTTGGCGGCCTTGCAGAGGGTCTGCAGCTTGTCGGCGGTGATCTCAAGACCGTCGTCAGCGAGAATGAGAGCAGCGTACGAAACGGCGAGTTCAGACATGTTGATGAGAGGTGATTACAAGGACAATTTAACCGGCAAGAGAGCACGGGCCAAAGTAATATGAGGGTCAGGTCTGGTGAGCAGGATTTGGTTCTTTGAGTCGTTGCGCTGGAACAGGATTCAGATGGAGCGGAAAAGCAGTCGCAAGACACACCCGGGTGCCTAATTTTGATCAAAGATTCAGATGGCGCAAATCACTCGACCTGGACCACTCCAAGAGCCAAAAGACTAGCTAGACACATACATAACAGCTAAAAACGTTCATCATTCTCCCTTCTTGCTCTTCTGAAGTTTGCCACCAAAGGCAAACCACGCAGCAACAGCGCCAAATGCCACAAGCAGTCCTGTCTTTTGGTTCTGTGGAATTTCCCCGGACGTATAGTCCTCATGCTTTGCATTGCCGCCAGTCTTGGACTTGGACCCGGCTGCATTCTGCACAGACTCGAGTACTTGCTTGACTTGTGCAGGGCCCTTGCCAAGTGCGTCAGCCGCAGCATCCGCGAATTGCTTTGCCCCGCCTTGAGCCTTATCTGCCACTTGATTCACTTCCTTTGTGACCTCCTTGGCCACTTGTTTTGCTTCTTGCTTCGTCTCTGTCATCTTGTCCTTTGCAGTTTCCCTCACTTCGGCGGCCTGGGTCTTTGTCTTCTCAATTGCGTCCGATACCTTCGCCTTCGCCTGCTCAACAGGCTTATCTTGCTTGGTCTCCTGCCTCGGCTTTGCATCGCTCGATGCCGAGCGCTTCTGAATCGTAACAGAAGCTTTCTTTGGCCGTCCGCGGCGTTTGGGCAGCAAGGCCGCCTGCTCAGTCTCGGTAACAGCCGCCGCTTTGCGTTTTGTTGCCACGGCGCGAGCGCCAAGATGAGGCAGAACCTGCAAAGCTGGCATGGGCGGTGGCTGTATGGCCTGCATAGCTGCCTGCCTCAGTGACGGCAGCGATCGTGATGCTCTGAGTGTTCTGATCATGGATGTGTGGGTGTGGGTGATGATTTGTTGACATTCCAACGGCATTTTTCGCAACGGACACCAACGGCTCAGATCCTCGGAAAGGTTACGTAAAAAATACATGCAGTATATCCAAGCTAAGACTTCTTACCTTGTCTATAGCCTCGCCTGCTGTTGGGCACGGCTAGAAATAAGGTTCAATGCCGAACCGCTTTTGAAGAAGGCAATCTGATCGCTCGACATGGTGTGCTTCACGGGGATGGTTTGTTGTGAGCCATCGCGCTTTGTCACCAGCAACGACAACTGTGCATTTTCACCTTGCTCACCAACAAGATCCGCGAGACCCTGCGTTTGTACACTGTCACAAGCAGAGATCAAGTCATAGTCAGACTCATTCTTGAAAGTAATGGGTAAAATCCCTTGCTTCTTCAAATTGGTTTCGTGAATGCGAGCAAAGGACTTGCAGAGAATGATGCGCCCATTGAGCGCTCGAGGCTGCAATGCAGCATGCTCACGCGCACTGCCTTCGCCATAGTTGTGCTCAGCAACAATCATCCAAGGTTGGCTGCGCTGCCGCCAGTTCTCCATCAACTCTGGTATGGTCATGGCAGTACCGTCCAAATCATACGCCTTGTTCGTCTCGCCCGTTTCAGCGTTGACTGCGCCAATCAAGGTGTTTTTGCAGATGTTGGTCAAATGTCCTTTGTACTTGAGCCATGAACCAGCAGCTGAGATGTGGTCAGTAGTGCACTTGCCCTTGACTTTAACAATCACTTTCAGCTCAAGCTCTGGACCAGTGAAGGGTGGGAACGGAGAAAGCAATTCGAGTCTGTCAGAGTCAGGATTCACTTTGATCTCAACGGAAGCCTCTGGCTCTGGAATGGACGCAGGCAAGTAGGAAGCATCGCCGACCTCAAAGCCTGACTGAGGAAGCTGAATACCTTGGGGCGCAACAAAGCGGAATTCTGAACCGTCAGGCAATGCAATTGCATCCTTAGTAGGATCAAAGGCCAAGTCGATACTGTAGATCTTGGCAGCAACCAATTCAGGGCTGGCCAAAAAATTGAGCGTCTTTGCATTGCCGTCATTGCGTGCCTTGAAGTTGCGGTTGAAGGATGTCAAAATGGCATTTTCTCCCTTTGCCGGGCTTGCACCTGGCTGAACATCGGTACGTTGCCATTGACCGATACAAGGACCACAGGCATTTGCAAGCACAGTCGCACCAGCAGATTCCAGCACGCTTGTCAATCCATCGCGCTCAATCGTCGCGCGAATTTGCTCAGAGCCGGGTGTGACGAGAAGCGGCGTCTTGGGCTTGAGACCTGCAGCACTGGCTTGTCTGATGATATCTGCCACACGCGACATGTCTTCATAGCTAGAGTTGGTACAAGAACCGATAAGACCCACACTGAGCTCCTTGGGCCACCCATTGTCGGTTATGGCCTGACCAAACTTGGACAAAGGCGTTGCGAGATCTGGTGTCAAGGGACCGTTGATGTATGGCTCCAGCTTATTGAGATCCACCTTGATGACTTGATCGTAGTGCGCGCCCGAGTCTGCTTGCAGATAGCCGTGCTCGCGGTGTGCTTTGTCTGCAGCTGCAGCGACGGCACCTCGTCGCGTAGCATGCAGATAATCACGCATGCCCTGGGAATAAGGAAACAGAGATGTTGTTGCACCAACTTCAGCGCCCATGTTGCAGACTGTAGCCATGCCCGTGCAGGACAACGTGTCGACACCTGATCCGTAGTACTCAATGACATGGCCGGTACCGCCACGGACAGTCAATTTGCCTGCGAGGCACATGATGAGATCTTTTGGCGATGTCCAATCTTGCATACGACCAGTCAGCTCAACACCAATCACCTTGGGTGCCTTGAGCTCCCAGGGAGTGGCCGTCATGGCGTCCACGGCGTCTGCACCACCGACGCCGATAGCGATCATGCCGAGACCACCAGCGTTGGGCGTATGTGAATCTGTACCAAGCATCATACCACCTGGCGCTGCATAATTCTCAAGGACAATCTGATGGATGATACCAGAACCCGGTGCCCAGAATTGCAGTCCATACTTTTTGCTTGCACTCTCAAGAAAGTCGAAGATCTCACTATTGTTGGCGACGGAGTCCTTGAGATCTTGCTCTGCTCCTTTGTGTCCGACAATCAAATGATCGCAGTGCACAGATGCTGGCACTGCAGAAGTCGGCAAGCCGCATGTCAGGAATTGAAGCAAGGCCATTTGAGCAGATGCATCCTGCATGGCAACCCGATCAGGGTTGAGCTTCAAGTACACTTCTCCTCTGATGTTTCCATCTCTTCCGGCAAGAGAGGCCTCTGGGTCTGCCAAATGCGCATAAAGAATCTTCTCCGCCAAGGTCAGTGGCGTCTTGCCGAGAATATGCCTGACTTTCTGCAGGTTTTCTGTGAGATGCTTGTATGGGGGAGTGATACGAGCACTCGCTGCTGCATCCCTAGGCGCCACGGACGCAAAAGCCCGGTGTGCCTGCCTCGACAGGAGCCTGCTCGCCATCGGTCGTGAGCTTGTTCTGGTCGTCGTGGTCAGCGAAATTTGACAACAGACAGCAGCAGCAGCAGCCAACTCCTTCCTTCCCCTCAGTCCACAGCATGGCCTACGCACCGGGCTCGCCTACAAAGAGGCAGTCGCGTGCAGATGACCCAGAGTATGCGCTCTTCACTCGCAACCCATCTGCCTTGTCAAAAGCGACGCGTAAGGACACTTCCTCAGTGGCTGGAAACTAACAACAGAGGATAAGGCTACTTCTACAAAGCTGAAGTTGGAGCACTACTACAAAGTGGCTGTCGAGCATGCGGTAGAGCGTAACGCACGTCGTGTGGAGCTGGAGAACCGCCTTGCTCAAGACAGGGGCTCCGACGAGCGGAAGAACAGACAGTTGCGTGCGCTTGGTCAAAAGGAGTCGCAGTTCCTGCGGCTGCGACGGACGCGACTGGGCCTGGATGACTTTAGCACAGTCAAGGTCATTGGTAAAGGCGCGTTTGGCGAAGTCCGTCTGGTGCAGAAGGTAGACACGGGCAAGATATATGCAATGAAGACGCTGCTCAAGTCGGAGATGTACAAGAAGGATCAGCTCGCGCATGTCAAGGCAGAGCGTGATGTCTTGGCAGAGGCAGACTCGCCATGGGTTGTCTCGCTCTACTACTCTTTCCAAGATGCTAAATACCTCTATCTCATCATGGAATTCTTGCCGGGCGGCGACCTAATGACCATGCTCATCAAGTATGATACATTCTCTGAAGATGTCACGCGGTTTTACATTGCTGAATGCGTCCTGGCCATTGAAGCAATTCATAAACTTGGTTTCATCCACCGGGACATCAAGCCCGACAACATTCTGATTGACGAGCGTGGACACATCAAAATGTCCGACTTTGGACTGTCAACGGGGTTTCACAAGACGCACGACTCTGCCTACTACCAGCGCCTGCTTGAGGGCAAGCAGCAGCCTCCTCCGTCCAATCGTAACAGCGTTATGAATGATCAGATCTTCATGACATTGAGTTCAAAGGACAAAATTGCCACTTGGAAGGCCAATCGTCGTGTCATGGCCTACTCGACTGTTGGTACACCCGACTACATTGCGCCAGAGATCTTTCTGCAGCAAGGATACGGCATGGAATGTGACTGGTGGTCTCTGGGTGCCATCATGTTTGAATGCCTTGTTGGCTGGCCTCCTTTCTGTTCCGAGAATGCACATGAGACGTATCGCAAGATTTTGGCTTGGCGCGAGACACTCTACTTCCCTGATGATGTGCATCTCTCGCGCGAGGCCGAAGACTTGATACGCCGACTCATGACGAGCGCTGACCAACGTCTCGACCTCAACAGCATCAAGAACCATGCCTTTTTCCGCGGCGTGGACTGGAGCACGATTCGAAACATTGAGGCGCCTTTCGTGCCACAATTGAAGAGTATGACGGATACTGCGTACTTTCCAACTGAAGATCTTGAGAATGTCGACCCGAACCCGAATCCAACGCCCTCGAATCCTGGGCAGTCTGCTGGCAACGAGGGTGATGGCGGTCTTGCCTTTGTTGGCTATACATTCAAGCGCTTTGAGCGTATGGCGCACAACATTTAATCACCATTCTTTGAGGCAATAGTAAACGTTTTGGTTGAGTGCTTGAGTTTTGCTGTCTGCTCGCATTCATTGAGCACGGTCCTACAACTGTCTATGAGTCTGTGTCGGGCCATGTCCTCCTGTGCCCCATCTGAAGTGCTCCTCGCCCGCCCGCGGAGATTGGGGCAGCCACGCAATGAGACAAAGTCGCCTACCGGGAGACGCTTTGGCCGAAGCTTGGGCGCTTAATCGCCGCTGCTGGTAGACTGCCTACGGTGGCTAATGACTGCCTTACGTAAAATAGAGAAAGGGCATCTCGTGTACGACTTATTTGGGCAAAGCGGACCCGCCATGACTTGCGTGTGCGAGCTGACAGAGTGCAAGCCTCAACTGAACGCTATGTCTCGCAGGGGCCTCCGTATATTGTTTGCATGGTCTCTAGGTGAACGCAAGGATAGACTTGATGTATCCACTGTGTCGGTGTAGACTCGCTGTAGACTCGCTGTAGAAGTGCTCGGAAAGCGGAATTCATCTCCATCCGCTGGCAGGTTTGACAGTGCAGATCAGAGCAAGATCTCGTCACCGGAAGACGTCGATCTGGAGATATCAAGATCTGGGGTAGACTGTGGATGATAGATCGGCAGTCAGAGCCTGTCATTGACTCATATACCTCGTAGATTAGCGTTCTCTGGTACTGGGCTACTGTTCAAAGATGGCTCCTCTTTGGACGTACTAATGACCGTCACCTCGTACATAGATTCAGGCACATATCTAGAAGAGGAGCCTTGTCAACAGTATCATCGTTTGCGTATCAAGCTACTAAACAATATACTTCTACTGGGCAGCTGCCTCCGTATTGTCCCAGAGTCAAAGCACATGGACTGCAGGATGTGTTCATCCAGGAATAGCGGTCGGGTTCCTGCAGGCAAAAGATGGCTGGGATGAGCCGTCTTTGGGCAACTTTGCTGTCTTGAAGCCGTGCTTCTTTCAGCAGTCTCGGGAGCGGCAGACAAAGACCTATCTGTCAGTCTGTTGTGCGTGACGGGCCAGCAACAGCCTGCTGCGAGCTGATGGGAAGATGACGGACTGTGCCGATAAGTGAAAACATGTGGATGGGAAGAGTGACCCGCATTGAGAGGCCTGTTGACAGGGCTTGCTCGAGGGCAGTCAGGACACAGTAGCGAGGCATAGCAGCAGAGGCAGGCCCTGATACCGGCTGCCTCAGGTAATCATCTGTGTGTAGTTGCCCCCCGTCCGCGTGCTCCGCCTGCTGCTGCCCCACGGGAAGGCAAAATCGACGCTGCAGCCCAAGAACGACCAGCATCGACACGCTTCATCATCCCTGCAGCTCCTGAACAGCAAGGGCCCTGGTCAAGTTCATCACACTCATCTTCTCTTGTAGATACAGCGTACGCGCATACCTAAAAAGAAGAGGTGTAGCCAGGGACGCAGCTCCGACAGACGCGAAAACGACTCTCTGCTCATTAACGTCAGCAGAGGCGCCCTTGCTCCTTCCCTTTCGGCGCATCGCATTCAATCTTTCGCCCAGGAGCATACACAGAACCGCTTGTACTGTCACTGCGCATGCCTGGATCGGTTTGAGCCGTTGATCTGAAAAGCATCTATACACCATTCGCCCTTCACCATGGCGAATATGCCGGCGCCGACATTAGAGCGGATCCTGGCTGGCCAGTCTCCGCCGCCCTTTACGCTCACAGCCTTTATGGGCTTTCTCTCACAAAACCACTGCCTCGAGACGCTAGAATTCACGCTGGACGCATCCCGGTACCAGCAATATTACTACTCGCTCTCGCAAGTGCCGCCAATACCGGGCAGTATGGAGGCAAATCGCCTTTCAACCAGCTGGGAACGACTCATTGGCGCATATGTCAGACCTGGTGCGCCGCGGGAAGTCAACTTGACGAGTCATGTACGTGATGCGCTCATGCGGATACCCAATACATATACGCCTCCAGCACCAGAATCTCTCGACCAAGCGGTCTTCAAAATCATTGAGCTGATGCGCGAGTCTGTTCTGACGCCCTTTATTCAGCAATGTCGCATGCAGTATGGCTACACGCCGTCACCAGTATCAATGACCTTTGAAGGTGCAAACCACTATACGCATCAACACCAGCCGCAAGCGATACAGCAACAGCAGCAACAACAAGCATATGCGCAGGAGCAGGCTTATCAAAACCACGGCTATCAGACTGATGCGTCGCAATCGATGCAGATGCAAGATCAGTATACGGGTCAGCAATATATACAACAAGGCAGACCGCCGTCACTGCATCAGCAACATTCACAACAACACACAATCAACCCTGCGCAAAGCAATCGTGGCGCGTACCCGACTTCGGTTCCAGGAACTGACTTCAACCCAGACAACAATATCTATTTGCGGCAGCAACAACAAGCGCAACAGCAGCAAGGTGGCCAACAGATGGTAGGTGGACTTGCGCGCTCGACGCATTCCGCTTCAGACATGGAGACTGATTCAGATCCAATGACACCGCCGCTGACCCCCCCTGCGGGCATGTTGCAGATTGCGCAGGCGCACAGCAATGGCAGTGGCAGTGGCAGTGGCAGTGGCAGTGGCAGTAGTCTTCAACCGCCCGCGAGTCCTAGTAATGCTGGCTGGACGTCGAAAATTAAGAACCAGTTTCAGTTCAAGTCAACCAGACGCAGCAGAGAGCCCTCTACCGGTGTGCAATCTGGACAACCCAATTGATACTTCGGTCATCACGCTAGACGCACGTTGGGGAATTAACGTAATGAGCCCTTTGCATTCGAGTTCAATAGCTTTGTTCTCTTCATTCATGTACAGTAAGAAGACACTATGCAAAACACTTATATCTGTGCATCCGTTAGTTCTGCAATTGCTCATCGTACACATTTCCGCCAAAATCAAGGCCTAACTCCGACATGTCCTGACTTGCACCATCGTCATCCTCGTGATGTCCCTGCGAGCCTTCCATTTGTTCTGCATTTGCTTGACCATCCACATACCGTGCATACTCTTCCCTGCCCTCGATACAATCCTTGCCCGTCTCGCTTTTGAAATGTCTACTCAACGCGTCCATCCGAGCAAACTTCTTGTTACAACCCGGACACGCATGCGCCTTGACACCTGAATGCAACGCTTCGTGTCTCTTTCTGTCATGCTGCCGTGCAAACGCCTTGCCACACACTTCACACAAAAAGGGTCGTTCATTCGTATGCGTTCGTTGATGCGATCGCAAATTATACGCTCGCGTAAAGGCTTTACTACAGCCTGCAACGGGACAAATGAACGTTGCTGGATTTTTGGCTTTTGCATGAGGTGCTTGTTTGGGTGTATCGCCATTGGTTGCATAACTGTGGACACTGCTGCCACTGGGTGAAACGGCGCGTGGGGATAATCCATCTTCGCGTTGCTGGCCAGACCAGGAGCTTCGTCGAACATGCTTGCCACCGGGACCGTTTGATCGTGGATTGGGTGATAGTGCACGCAAGTCGGAGCCTAGCAAACCTGATGTGGCACCGACAACCGAAGCTGAGCCTGGAAACGCACCTGCTTGTTGGTAAACGACTCGATTTGCGTGAGCATGAGGAGACAGACTGCCACTCGACGAGCCACGATGGCCATGCACGCCCAAGTGTGATTCTCCCGAACGACCGCGTGAGCTACCGCGCGAATGATCACGGCTGCCACTGTGGGAAAACCGTTGCATGCCGCTGTCACTGTGTGACCTGCCTCTCCGTGCAGCCTCTTCTACGCCAAGAAGTGTCTGCTGTTGCTGCAAATGGTGCTGACGGAGTTGTTCGAGTTGCTTTTGCTGCTGCTCCTGTAATGCTCGTTCCAAATCACTCACATCGGAAGACCCATCGTTGTGGTGATGAGAGGTGGTGATGAGTGGCATCCCTTGCATGAAATTGAAAGTCGGGGTTCCTTGCAGATCCGTCAAACCCAGTGCACTATGTACCGACGGCGTGGGTGGATTGAGAGAGATGCCAGGTGTATACTCGCCATACGCACTGCCAGGTTGTCCAAGCGGAATAGCGACAGGAACCGATGCAGAAAACCCAGAATTATTAGAAAAGGCCATATGAGCCATTTGAGGGGAGGTGCCTGTACTCTGATGCGCTTGAGATTGCTGCGGCTGGAGAAAATTGAAGGAGCGTTGCGACGTGCTAGCTTGTTGCTGCTGCTGTTGTGGAGGCGGCGGTTGATTCGCACTCGCATCAAAGTGGTCTGCATAGGGTGAAGTGGATTGCGAGTAGAGGAAGCCCATGTCGGGTCGGAAGGTAGAGTTGATGGATGTGGTACGCGACAATGCAAGCATATCGAGATGCGGCGAGCCATGATCCCCAAAATCGCTACCAACGAAGCTTGCCGTGTCTGAGTAGGGAGACGGCACATCGAGGCCGTTCGCAAAGGGATCTTGCAGACCAAAATGCAGGCCTGGCGTCGGGGGTTGCGCAGGCGGCTGCAAGGGTGAGCCGGCGGTCTCGAAGGGAGACGCATGCCGCGAGATGCGATGACCGGCAGTAGAGATGGGCGCTAGGTCTGCGCCATCAGCGACCGTATGCAGGGTGGTTATGGTGCCGTCCTGATTCTGTTGCGACAGGGAGAATTGCGGGACTTGTTGCTGCTGCTGTGTGAGTGATGGCGACTGCATGGCATTGTATCCTATGCTGCTTGCATCATAGCCAGGGAAAGAGCCATTGCCCTGCTGCTGCTGCTGCTGCTGCTGCTGCTGAGTCCCGAAGGTGTGCGAGTCACTCATCAACAATGCTTGCTGAAAGGGTTCCTCGAGATCTGCGAGTGCATGCGCTATTGCCGGGTCTGAGAGATCTGTATGCGCCAAGAGCGGAGACTGGTCACCCAGGCTGCGTGCGCTCGTCGGCCGTGCGCCCGCTGGATGCAGATGACTCACGGGCGGCTGGCTTGCTATGGATGTTGCGCTGTGGTTGCGGTCGCCTTGCTGTGTCTGGCGTGTGGGCGAGGGCCCGCTGTCAAAAAGAACGTCGGAGAGGTCGCTGATGGATCGCGTGTGTCTGTAGCTGTGAGGGAAGAGGCTGCTGCTCTCGACACTGGCGACTTGCTGCTGCTGCTCGTGGTCGCTGCTGCTGCGTTGAGGCTTAGAGGCAGCGGCCGCCATCGCGCTTACTTCAGCACCGGGGCCAGGCTCTTGCTGCTGCGTGTGCACGCCTGAATACATCGTTGTCGTTGTCGTCGTCGTCGTCGTCGTCGCCGTCAAGCTGCGTTGCTGGTGATGATGCAGTCCGGCTCGTGTGCGGTAGGATGCCTCTTCCCCTGATAGGGAGTGAGCGTCGTGCTCGTCCTTGGCCCCCTCAAAGAGACCAAAAGCAGCAGATTAAGCTGGGAGCGACCAGCAAGGCTCTGGTGCAGGGGCAGAGACGGACCTGGCTCATATGGGCCTGGACGATGATGCGGAAGGGATGTTAATCACATATGCGAAGGTATAGCATCGTGAACAGAGCACAAGACAGTGATATGCGTCTCGACTACAACCTAAAACAGATATATAGAGTCATTAAACCAAAGCAGACCATGACATAGACAAGCATGCAGCCTCAAACGGCCACCAAGCGCAGCGCAGAACAGTATACAGCGAAGCAAGACACACTCAAACAGAGAAGGTCCAAAAAAAATCAAGAAAGAAACGAGACAGTTGTGCAAGTCGGCGAACCCCTGACAAGACACTTAGTTAAAAAGCCACTTTTGAAGTTTCTTCTCCAGGTGCTTCTTATTGACTGGCTTTGTGAGGTAGTCATCCATGCCAGCTGCCAAGCACTTCTCGCGATCGCCACTGACCGCTGAAGCCGTGAGTGCAATGACTGGGATATTACGCATATGCACATTCGGTGACTGGCGAATGAGTCTTGTCGCTTCGTAGCCATCCATCAATGGCATATGACAGTCCATCAGCACCAAGTCAAATGACGCCCGCTCATCCACGGCATCAACCGCAGCACGTCCATTCTTGACCGTCACGCAGCTGTATCCGAGCTTGCGTAGCAAGGACATGGCAATCTTGCAGTTGATTTCATTATCCTCAGCCAGTAGAATAGTCTTGTCCTTGTAGTTTTGCGTTGTTGCTGATGAATTTTGCTCAGACCGTCTCGCTGTTTGCGAACTACCAGCAGATGCACCATCGGAGCGATTCTCTTTTCGTGCATCACGATGATGATTTGTAAATGAGGAATAGGCTCGTAAGCTCATATCTGGCAGGACTGTAAGATCGTCGTCAGGTAACGCTTCCGTGCGAGGACTTATCATGACTTCCGAATCACTTGATTCTGTCTCTGTTCCAGGTTGATAATCTGGGCCATGCTGATGAGTCGACTTGAGTGTTGTGGAAGACATGGTCGACAAGGAGCGCTGGCTTAAACTTGGCCGCTGACTCATGATTGGACGCTCTGGGTTGTCAAAAGACTCATTGTGCTTGATTGGTGGCGGGTAGATGCCGTCGTCATTTTCAGAGGCGCGTCTTGAATCCGTTGCCACTGAGGCTGGCTGGCGTTCATCTAGATTGAGCAGTTCGTCCAATCTTGCATTGAAGTACAGCTCATAATCAGCTCCATTTGAACTATCAGTATTTGAAGAAGTTCTCGTAGAATCCGTTTTGCGATGTGACGCTTGACTTGACTCTGCTGCTTGCTTCATCAACGCTTTGCTGCTGCTCTTATCAAATGGCAAGATGACCCAGAACGTGGTCCCATGGTTGATTTTGGATTCCACACCAATCTCGCCATCCATGAGCTTCGTCAGCTGCTTGCAAATACTGAGGCCAAGGCCCGTTCCACCAAATTTGCGACCGGCATCACCCTGAGCAAAAGGACGAAAGAGATTCGCAATGGTCTTGTCTGTCATGCCGGTCCCTGTATCGCTGACTGAGAATTTGATGCGAATTTGTGTCGGTGATCCTCCGTCCATGCGTTCGACACTCAGCGCGACAGACCCACGTTGTGTAAACTTGATGGCATTTGACAGCAAGTTTGTGAGGATCTGGCGTACACGTCCGCGGTCGCCCCACAAGTAGAATGGTCCTGGGTCGATATGCACTTTGAGGCCAAGTCCCTTCTTAGAGGTCATGAAGGAGAGCATGGTCTCGACATCTTTGATCATTTGCGTCATCTCAAACGGTTGCTTTGTGATTTGCAGCTTGCCGGCCTCAATCTTGCTAAAGTCGAGCACATCGTTGATGACTGTGAGCAGAGCATCGGCCGACGTGCGAATGCTGTTGGCGTAGTCTCGCTGTTCACGGTCAAGCTCTGTGTCGAGCAGCAAATCAACCATACCAATGACCCCTGCAATGGGCGTTCGAATCTCATGTGACGTGGTCGCCAAAAATTCTCCCTTGAGTCTGCTTCCCTCCTTTGCAGTGCTTTCGCAGCTAATGAGACGTTGGTTCTCCAATTCTGTTAGGCGGAGTGATTCTGCATTGTCCTTTGCTGTTGATGCCATCACGTACAAGTCATGTACATCAAAGCTGAATACTGTTCTGTTTTTGCGAAGCTTAAAGATGCTGGCCTTGACCCAACGATACGCGCCGTCGCTTCCTCGAAGCCGATGCGCATGTGCCGCACTCGTCGTCTGATCTGCAAGGGCAATGTTGTCGAGATCCAACTCCTTTTTGAAGTGCGGCAAGTCTTCGGGATGTATGCTGCTGAGGTAGTCGGCTTCCTTTTCTTGTGAGCCAGAGAAGCGAAGGAATGCCTTATTGTGAAAGACGTCGAGCTCTGTATATTGCGCAACAAGCTAGTGTTAGTGACAGGTCATGCGGGAGATTGGGCTATACCATAGGCATCTTGTTAAATAGTGTCCGGTAATCTGTCGCGAGTTCTGAATGCATGACAATGACCATAAACATCGGCTCTCCATGATCGCCTTCGACAAGAGAGAGTCTGTATTCGTGATTCTCTGCTTTGACAACCTCGTGAAGGGCTTCATCCGTTGACTTGACCTTGACTAGTTGCTCAAATTGTTGCGCCGACACATGGAGTCCTGTTGCCTTCCAATCTCTGCACTTGTGGCCAATAAGACGTTCTGCTGTTGCATTGGCATAGTAGATACTCAGGTCGCGCTTGAGGAGTATCGTTGGTGTCGGCACATTGCGCAGACACGCCTCGAATACGTTTGGCATGGTGCTGGCACGTACAGAGGCTGAGGCCTGTACGACGGCAGGCCGCTTTGACGCTGAGTCCCGGAACAACAAGAACACCTGCTGTGAGAGCGCGTCACCCAGTTATGTTGTCCTGAGACTTGGACTGCGAGGCACCAGCGCAGAGGTGTGTTTGGCCTCGTTGCCTGTTCGCGACTCGGGTGCACGGAGCCAATGACGGCAGGGCAGAAAGGTCTTCTTGCTGGTTGGCCGGTTGAAGCAGCGCCTGTATCAGAGACGTAAGACACCCCCTGTGCGCTGTGGCCCTGGTTTGTAGCGTTGCGCCTCTATGCTCGAGTCGCCTGCTGATGCTTGCTGCTGCTGCTGCTGTGTCGATGATTTCATCCAGTCGCGACCCTAACCCCAGCGCAGTCGACGTCACTCAGAACACGCGGCCACAAGGAGTCGTCTGGGCCTGTACCCTCTCTAGCCCTTCATGTCATGATGTCCAGGGTGTTCCTGCTTCTTGTCTTCCTCTCCGCTCGAGCCGCTGAAGGGCCAGTGAAGGCCTGACAGCCAACGCATCATCACTGCCGAGCGACGCGGGCTTGCACTGTCCGCTGTTGGCTTTGTCAGCGCCAGCTACGCCAGCAATATGACGTCCTGCCTCTGTGTTCATTTGTCATGTGAACCATCAGAGACTTGATGATGATTCATGCATGCTATCGACTTGCTGGATAACAACTCGATGAACCAGGTCTAGCAAACGAATTTATCTATCCGTTGGTTGGCTTGACCGTACAATGACCACCAAGTAGTCTGGTGACGAGCAGGTCGCTAACCTGTCCCCGGCCTCGTGATGAATCGCAAGAGAGTGAATCATTTATCCGACAAGCTCGAGAAGTAGTGTCCACATAGCATGATTTGTTCGTAAACCCATTGAATCAGGAGCAGGCCCGACAAACAGACTAGGGGCCCCCAGTCTCGTTTCATACTGCATGGCAGTGCATGCAGCACTATGTCAGTACACGTCTCTTGTCCATCTGCAATCAAAATCCAAAGCTAGCGCCAGATCACCTGTTGGACGCTCACCCTCACCTCTGATACTGCATGTCGCCTGGCCAATCACGATGCCGACAGCAGATCGTGCGGATATTCACGGCGACAGAGACCAAAACAGCTCGCCCGCCCACCACAACACCAGCTACATCGCCTTGAGACGCTCCCTTTCTTCCTCATCCAAAGAGCCAGTCCACACGGACAGACCCTGCTTTGCTCCGCTCCATATAAAACTGGCCCCTGCCCTCTTCCTGCATATTGCACTCTCGCTCTTCATTTTTGCAATGCTCGTTTCTCTGCTCCCTTTCTTCTCAAGTGGATTGGCCAAGGTCGCTTTTGCTCAGCGCCCCTCGCACATGCCTGCTGCATCACAATCTGCCCAACAAGGTCTTGAAACCATCGATTATGGTCTCTATCCGTCGACTACGGGAGACTACCTGCGTGATGTCGTACCCGTCTCAGTGCATTCACACAATGATTACTGGCGTGATATTCCACTCATCACAGCCCTCTCTTATGGATGCTCCTCTATTGAAGCTGACGTTTGGCTTGTCAATGGCACACTCTACATCGGTCATGATGTCGCCTCTTTGAGGCCCAACCGTACATTCTCGTCCCTTTACATCAACCCGCTCGTCACCATACTTGATCAGAAGAATCCAAGCAACAGCTTCACAGCATACGCAAAGTCAAAGTTCAGCTACACAGAGTCGAATGGTGTATTTGACACTTCAGCTGCTTTGTCGCTCAATTTGTTGGTGGACGTCAAAACCAACGGAGCAGAAACATGGCCCTATGTTGTTGCCGCACTCGAGCCGCTGCGCCAACGCGGCTACCTCTCTTATGTGAATGCGTCAGATACGAATGTAAACTCTCGGCAAGTAACAGTCATCGGTACTGGCAACACGCCTCTCAATTATCTCCTCGCTCGCCCAAATCGGGACTATTTCTTTGACGCACCGCTTGCTGCTCTCAACAGTACATTCAAGCCGACCCTGTCGCCTCTCGCCAGTATGTCCTTCCGCGCCAATATCGGTTGGACGGGTATCCAGGCCATCACCAGTGCTCAGGAAACAAAGATGAAACAATATATTGACCAGGCACGCTCAATGGGCCTCAAATCGCGCATGTGGGAGAGTCCCTTGCGGCCGGTTTTTGCAAGAAATGCTGTTTGGCTGAAGCAGATCCAATTGGGCCTTGACTACTTGAATGCAGACGATCTCGAGGCTGCATCTGGGATATAGAGAGATGACTGTATTGTATACCTCCATCTGATGTATAAGCTTTTGTATCTCCAACTCTGCGACCCCTGTTAGCTCGACACTCTGTACAAAGGCACCTTGCGCTTTCCTATCTCGACGGGCTCGACATCTACGCCGTGGCTTGCGGCTATGGAAGTTGCTGCTCGCGATGTAGATACTAGCGCAGTAGCAGCCAACCAAACTACAGCTGCTGAGCAGCATAAAGCAGGCGATGTCCTGGCAAAAGTACTTTTCTGCACAATCTGTACAGCTTCTGACAACAATAGCATATTGATGCGCCATACCTAGTCTACGCCTTCATTGTACGTGCTAGGGCCTCTATCAGCTGGCTAACAAGCAGGCCTGCTTTCTTGGCTACATCACAGCCGTCATTGCCCTGCGCCGCCGTCCCCTGTCGCACAAGAGGTTGAAGGACAACATCTTCCTTGCTTGTGCTGCGCTCGCAGTTGCAGGCACATGCAACTTGAGTACGTCCTCCTCTACTGTTCTCCGACTAACAGGCAGCTGCAAACGTCGTTGCGCATTGGTCGGTAGAAGTCACAGAGCATCGCGACCGCTTCAGGTACAGTAAAAGCGCACTCTCCATCTTGGCACTCCTGATACCTTTTATTTGCATATTTGCAGCTTTCCACATCTGCATCGGTGCAGAAGCCGATCGCAGCAAAGTAAGAATGATACTGCGCATCGCTATTGGAGGGTTCATGGCTGGTCTTGGCCACATCTTTGTCGAGCTCATCAATCTGCAAACTGTCTCCAATGTGGATGTGAGGGTTGATCAATGTCATTACTGCTATGCGGCGTTGTTGTCCTGCTTCGGTAGCATGCTAGCCATGGCTGCCATCTTTCGTTTGCGATACCAGTGGGCTGCGCAATGGTTTTATTTATTGGCTCTGTGCTTCGCTTCAACTGTTGTAACCATCGGTGTCGAGGCCATCTTTCTGGATGGTTTAGTGATCCGATACACTGCACAAACCATGCATCAGCGTCAACGACATCACAGATTTGCACTGGTCCAGATTCTTCTACTGATTGTGGTCAGTCTCAACAATCGCCGATCGTACTGACAATAGGCATCGTCAACATGTGTGGCCATCATTTTGTACGTCGGCATTTCCATCATACGACGTGCACAAGCAATGAGCAGAGCCAAGCAGGTCTCTCTCGCAGCAGTCTTCTTTGATGCCCAAGGACATGTCCTCATCAATATGGTGAGAATCACCCTTCACTCAACAAGCTAACAAAAGCATGACGGAGGCTTGCCCACGCAGGAGATGACTGCCAGTTTCATGGAATTCTCCATCGCCGATGTCTTTGATGCTTCATCGCCAGTCTTCAGATGGATGTTCAAGGCGTCGACGAACTGGCATCTTATTGCTCCCATGCTGACTCGCATGAAGATTCATTTGGCAAGCTGTTCAGAAATCCAGCACAACTCATCACGAGAGACTTTCTCCATTTACTTTCGCGAGCTGTTTTGTTGTGGTGCACAGCAACTTGCAGAGAAAATGGGCATTCCATTGCGCCATATGGGTGTGTGCTTCGATAAAATTGCGCAGACGGGTGGACGCAAGCGATCCTCATCGTTGGATATTGAGCGTACAAGCGTCAACTCCCGAACAGGCCAAGTCATATTTCTTGTGCGACATGTTGAAGAGCGGGATGTTGAGCGTTTCGTGGCGAATGGCTTTCGTTTTGCCAATCCGGTCAACGTTGCAGCCAGTATTTGTGCATCGCTTTGTTTGACAAAAGATCAGGTCATTGAACATCTTCGCATCATGTCGCATTACAAGCCCCTCGTGCCACAATGGCGACCGGGCCTGCATGTCGGCTGTTTCGGTGTGCAAGCGAGTCTGGTTGGTGGTTTCAAGATCCTTGTGCCGCATGAGGATCGTACGTGCTTGCCTGTTGCCTTTGTGCAGGATCACATGCTACGCGAGGAGTGTCTCGCATTTGTAAGGAAGCATTATGGCAAATCCGTTCGCGAAGTCTTGCTGCATTGCGATTCAGATTCTGCTGCATTGGACATGGAGATCAAAGCCTTCCGATCGCGTTTGATGCATGCTCTCAACCGACTGCAAGACTTGGTAAGAGACTTGGACTTTGATGATGCCTACCTCTTGCCAGAACTTATTCGTTTGGAGACCAAGAATCGTGGGACGACGCAGTTGCTTCTGTTCAAGTATGCGATTCCCATTCATGCTCTCAAATTGTGCAAGCAGCTAGAATTCATTCCGTTTGCCATGTTCAACCTCTTTCAGCAAGTACATGGTCCAGAATTGCAGACAAGCTTCATGCGAAGCTTGCACACAGAATTTACGCCCATTTTTGACTTGTTGAGTGCCGGCACCAACAATCTGAGTGTGCGTACAATGGAGAGTGGCAATCGCAGCATGACGGCACGCCAAGTGTCCCGCATGTTTGAAGGTGTCATGGTTCAGGAAGCCATTGAGATGCGTATTGATACGGAAGAAAAGGACGAAGACGTCTCATTGACAGCAATATTTGCAGATGATGCAAACGGTGCCCATCGAGCTGGTCTTGAAAAGCAAATCTGGGTGCTGGAGAATTACCCAGAGCTACCAGAGATAAAGGCGTCTCCTCTGGCAGCACAGAATCGTCCGTTCGGCGCACGGCCAGCGAAGCAGCAGCCTCAGGTGACATCTGCAGCAGTGGCCGGCGAGGTGGAAGTCCTGACGTGGGCAGAAGTGGCTCTACGCACACGGCCCAACATGACAGGCTTGCCGTATTAATTGTTCTGTGTCTGTTCAAGCCCAGACTGGCATCTCCTAGCGTTCAGCTGCACGAGCATCGTAGCTTCAGTCATTCTTCGTTGCGTGGTCCATTTGTCTGCTCCGTCTGCAGTTCAAAGTCGACGACATCATCGCCTCTTTCGCTGCTCACGACCACACAGAAAAAGAGCAAAGCTGGCGCAGAGACTCGCTCACTTAACAAGAGCCTTCACCACCTCCGTACGACAAATGGCTCCCATCAAGGCAGAATACGACTATCTCGTCATTGGCGGTGGATCCGGCGGTTTGGCTTCTGCTCGACGTGCCGCCGGTTTGTATGGTGCAAAAGTGGCCATTGTCGAAGGAAGCGGCCGACTCGGCGGTACGTGTGTCAACGTCGGTTGTGTTCCCAAGAAGGTCATGTGGAATACGGCAGACATGTCGGAGAAGCTCAAGGAGGCACGCGAGTATGGATTTGATATTTCGCGCAACGCCGACTTTGACTGGCCGTACTTGAAGCAAAAGAGGGATGCCTACATCAAGCGTCTGAATGGTATCTACGAGAAGAACCTCAACAACGACAAGGTCGAATGGATCTCCGGCTATGCGTCGTTCACCGCGCCTAACGAAGTCGAGGTGAAGATGCACGACGGCAGCGGCACCAACACTTACAGAGCCAAGAAGATTCTGATTGCTGTAGGAGGAGCACCAGCCAAACCTGAAGGAATCGAAGGTGCCGAGCTCGGTATTGACTCGGATGGCTTCTTTGACATTGAAAAGCAGCCAAAGAAGGTACTCATTGTCGGTGCCGGCTACATTGCTGTCGAATTTGCCGGTATATTCAACGCTCTGGGCACAGAGACACACATGTTTATCCGTCACGACAAGTTCCTGCGACCATTTGACCCAATGGTGCAAGACACCATCATGGAAACGTACGAGAAGGATGGCATCCACATCCACCGCAAGACTTCTGCCACAAAACTCGAAAAGACTGGGGAAGGCATCAAAGTGTCGTACAAGTCTTCAGAGGGCGCAAAGTCAGACACATTTGATACCGTCATCTGGGCTATTGGACGCAAGCCAGAAACTGACCGCCTCAATTTACGAAATGCAGGTGTAGAAACGGCAGAGTCGAAGCACGTCAAGGCGGATGAGTATCAAAACACCAATGTAGAGAACATCTATTCGCTTGGTGATGTTGTCGGCAAGGTGGAGCTCACACCTGTTGCCATTGCTGCTGGTCGAAAGCTTGCTGACCGCTTGTTTGGCGGTAAGAAGGACGCCAAGCTCGACTACAACACTATTCCGTCTGTCATCTTTGCGCATCCCGAGGTGGGTAACATTGGCTTGACGGAGCCCGAAGCAGAGAAGAAGTATGGCAAGGAGAATCTCAAGGTCTTTACGTCCTCCTTCACAGCGATGTACTATGCGATGCTTGAGCACAAGGCGCCGACCAAGTACAAGCTCATCTGCCAGGGCAAGGACGAGAAGGTTGTTGGCTTGCACATCATTGGCGCCGGCTCGAGCGAGATCCTGCAGGGCTTCGGCGTGGCCATCAAGATGGGCGCAACCAAGGCCGACTTTGACAGCTGTGTGGCCATCCACCCGACATCTGCGGAAGAGCTGGTCACGCTGAAGTAGCGAGTAGAACAAGACTAGAGATACTATGCTGAGTAACTAAGGCCTACTGAACGGGTACTAGAACTATACTTTGTGCCCACCGAAAAGTAGAAAACCAAATTTAAACTTCCACCACCACGGCCAACAACCACAGACTCCTGTAGCAGCGTCGCAAGAGGCAGGCAGGCAGTCAGAGCAGGCAGAGAAGGCGGCAACCAGAGCGCAAACAACAGGGACCATGACGAAGAGCCTGCGGTAGCACGACAGACTCTCAGACACGCTTATTCTCTCTCCAAAATCGACCCCCACACGCGAAGGCACAAGGGCCATTCGGTATGAGTGAGCCTGCACCGGCGTGGCAGCAATCCATGGCATCGCTGAGTCCCGATGAGCTGCTTGCTTCCATGATTCAAGATGCAGACGCGCAAGAAGCACAGCTCGCGACCGAGTTCCCCGGACTCGTCCCACATCGAGGACGGCAGCCAGCAACACCTGCAACTGGGCCAGTACTCGGTAACCTGCCTCTAGGCAGTGCGAGCTCCATCTTTGCCGATGACGACGAATATTCGTCCTGGTCAAGCAACGCTGTCCACGACTGGCGCACCAATACTGTTGCGGAGATGCCCACGCTCTCACAGCCCGATCCCATGGTTGTGTCGCCAGAAGGGCTCTCCAACGCACCGCAAGACAGGCGACATACACATCCGTTCCTCATGTTTGATCCATCCAATGTGACGCGCATCGCAACACCGCTCAACGAGGAGGAAGAGACGCCGAATTTGAGCTACCATAGTCTACAGCCAGATCGACCGCTCTATCACAAGAGTCGCAGCGAGAGCGAATTCTCTGCGCACTCGGCTGCATCCACCCATGAGACTGGGCCAGAGTCGCTGCATGCAATGTATCAGGGCAGTCATCATGAAAATGAGGATCTTCGCCTGTCTGTCTCTCCTCGCCAGTCGCCTGATTATCACCCGCATGATCATACGTTCAGCCCTGCGGAATTGTTCCTCCTCGGCATCAGCGGTCGTGAATCTGTCTTTGCATCTGGTGCATCAACGCCATCGATTGCAACAACCGGTACTGGTACTTCAACCCCTGTGCGTGTGCCCAGCAGCGCTTCGCCCGTCCCTGGTCATCATGGCGGCCATCAACCTAGCAAGTTCGGACACATGGTCATCAATGCTCAGGGTAAACGGGTTCATCAATGTTACCACTGCGACAAGCAATTTACAACAAGTGGTCATTTAGCAAGGCACTGTCGCATACACACTGGTGAACGCAAGTTCACTTGCCCAGTCGAGAGCTGTGGTGCACCCTTTTCAAGACGGGATAACTGCACAACGCACCTCAAAAAGCACTTTGTTACCAAGAACATGACTTCCAATGATTTGGACGCGGCAACGGCTAATTTGCTAGTGCACTATCAAAATCTCCTCAAGGAGCAACACATGGACTCGCAAGACGCGCATCTCTCGCGAGACGAGCCTGTGCGACCTGGGCTAGAGCGCAATACGAGTTCAGGTACCTCTGGTAAGGCTGATTCTGTGAGTCTGTCACCTGCTTTGCAACCGCAGCACGAATCCATCGGCTCAGACCGCCTTGTACCGCGTCGCGCAAGTCTACACAGTCCTCTGATTCGTAGTGCACGCTCCAACTCATCCAGATCGACAGATGATTTGCTTCTTGGCTTACAACGTCATAATCAGCATGCACACACGCACTCAGCGCATCATCATGCGCATGTCGCTGCATCATCACCTGCATCTTCAGCGAGTCCCGGTGATCCGCATTTACCGCATCATCATCAACAAGCACATCCAAAAGCAGCCCACGTTCAAGCTGGTGGCGTGCGAAAACCGCCTGTTGCTGAGCGAGGGAGTGGTGTGCGCTCTAGATCGTTATCTCGAGCGAATTCACGAACAGGTTGGTCGGCCGTGTCGACGCCTGCGAAAGAGGAAGAGTTGAGCTCCATCTTGATGCAACCACCTGAAGCAGAAGCCGTTCTGATTCCCACAGTCGAGGCTGTGGAGGATAGTGTATCTGACAAGGGACTTCAGGTACCGGCCGATACGAGCGACTTTGATGCCTTCTTTGCATATTCCTCGATGGCAGGGGAATCGCCATCAGCTGGCTTGATGGAGACGAGTGGCGCGTCATTTGCTGATTTCGTGCTCATGGAAGACCAGCCCGTATCACGAGCGTGAAGTATCTTGAATTCTTGCACATAGTCTTCCAAAAAGATACAAAGTCGATTTGATAATGTGTATTGACTAAACTCGATGACGATGCAGCCTGCTACAAAATAAAAAGACCTGAGAGACCTGTATGCAAAAGGTAGCAACCTAACCTTTGGATGCTCCGTGCGCTCGCTGTAACAGAAAAAGAGATTGAAGGTAGAAAGAAAACAGACAACTTTTGTAATGGTTGTCATCTCCCCTTGAGATTGATGGTACAAGACACCACTAGCTTGGGTCGTCGTCCAGACTAGAGTGCAAGTTGTTGGATGGCCCGCTCACCATGCAAGTTGAGGTAGAATGGCCCATGCACGCGCCAGTGAAACACGGCCACAGCAGACATGCGAGACGCAATACCCTCCACTTCGGTACGGCAGGCTTGCCAAGTTTGCCAAGACAGCTGACACGTTGAGTGCACACCATTCTTGATCTGACTCGTCAATGCATGCGTCACAAGGCTAGAGAAGAAATGTGATAAGCGCGAGGCGAGCATGAGGTGAATCGCAGAATCCGGTGCAAGTTGTTTCATCAACCAGGTCTCGGCAAAAGTCAAGGTCGAGTCTCTTGGCAATGCCATAGCAACGCATGCATCAGCACGACGCGCAAGGTACATGGCGAGGGATGGGATTGCCGCTCGCCAGCGCGATACACCCAGTGCAACCCGCTCAGCAGCCACTAACGCCCATAGATCCTGCTTGAGCGCCGGCACTGCAGAGTCGGGCAATTTGAGCATTTGCTTTGCCAGCAACACGACAATCATGAGATCTGTGACTTCTTCTGCATCTTTGCCCATCGCTTGCAAGCGACCGTGGTCGAATGTAAAGGTAGGGATGACGTCTGCCTTGATCACGGCACGCTGTGTCATGGCCACAAACCCAGTCGCAAAATTCGCTCGAGGATCCAATTTCGTGTCCGTGTGGATAGAGGAGAACCACTGTAGTGCATCGTCTTGCTTGAGGGAGCCAGAGTAGAACTTGCGCTTGAACCACATTTGCTCAAATTCGACAGCCGTGTCGAGGAGGTAGCCACGTAGTGTGCGGAGCTGGTGATTTGCAATATCGAGTTTCATGACTTCGAGAACATCAAAGGTGCATCGCAATGCATTGACAAACTCTGTGGAGGTGCTAGAGACTGCAAGCTTTGCACTGATACTATCGACAGCATCATCTCGCATAGGCGCACAGTGTTTCTTCATGATGCACGAGAGGCTCCTTGCAAATGCAGCTGCGCTGAATGTGCCGAGTGATAAGCCGCGCAAAACGAGATCCGTGTCAAAGATGGACGCAACCTGCCCCTTGTCTTCTTGTGGAACAAGCGATAGCAGGATATTGCGAACCTCACGCAGCATGAGCGCTACACGTGTTTGCGATAGCTTTTCCCGTGGAAAGCGATCAAACTTCTCGAGCTCCTTTGTGATGGACCGCCAATATCTGTCTGAATCATGACGCTTCTTGGCACCCCGCTCACCATCCGTATTGGGACGAAATTGTAAGTTTGGGTCATGCACAATGTCATGTCGTAGTTGTGCATTCTTGAGAACCTCATCAAGCTCCAACTCACGTAGGGTTTGCTGAGAGATGGGAGGGTGATGTGAGACTTTGGAGCGTGAACGTTTGCTGGAGCGCGACGCAAGCTCACTCGATGCACGGAGAAGGTGACGTAGTACGAGGGTGCGATGATTGGATGGCAAGAGAGGCTCAGAGAGAGCACGTACACGCTGTCCTGGTATACGCTTGATGACGGGACGTAGCGTCATGCCGAGATTGCTGAGAGGAGGCAGTGTAGCAAAAGCGCTTAGTTCGGCAATGACACGCGTCAGCTCGTGTGGCATGGCAGCGTCAGGAGCTGTAGCATGTTCACCTGCAATTGAAGCATCTGGATGTCGCTGTTGCTCGTCACATGCTGGCTTGTTTTGCTCAGGATGGTGCTGCTGCGAAGACTCTCTGCGCATACGCTTCATGTGACCATCTTGCTCCAGGACATGATCAAAGTAAGCAGAGGAGCGCTTGCCTGGTGAGGGGCAATTGGCAGTCTCATAGGTACACTCTCCATGGAGAGCAGGACTCGCTGCGCGTGAACTACTGCCAGTATAGTGTTCTGCTGTAGGCTGCGGCGGTGTCTGCGTACTTGCTGCATGTAGAGAGCGCGCAGTACAGGTACTCTCCTTCTTCACAACCGTCAAACGAGACAGTGCTGCTGCTGTTGCGTCGTAGTCGTGTAGGGGAACATTGACAGGCTTCTGGTCGAAGGTACTGCTGTGTTGATCGTCGCGTTCGCTCTGCTGCTGCTCAATGGTCGATGCACGTCGGTCCATGGCTGCGCTTGTGTGTAGGTTGAGTGGGTTGTAGCGCGTTGGCTCTTTGAAGAGAGATGAGCGTTGTCGATAGATGAGCACTCTCTCTGACTGATGCAGTTGTTGTAGGTAAAGACACTGGCTGTCCCTGGTCTATCTATCGCACTTGCTTGCTTTGTCTCTTCGTTTGTCTGGCAAAGAGAGAGGGCGGGTAGTGGCCTAGAGGGTGTATTTGGTTGCTGCGACAGGCAAGCTGACTGACTCTGTGTGTGCGTAGGAAAGTGATGGAAGACCTTTGTCGCTAGATGTCGATACCCAGGTATGAACTAAGAGAGAAGCTGTGCTCTTGAGCTGTCGATGTAGCTCCTGTGGGTGTGTGCTTGCTTGCTTGAGCACGTCGCGACAAATAGAAAAGGGTACGAAGCTTTGCGAGAGGAAGAAGCAGAAGGACAGACAAGCAGGAGAGAACGAGAGAGAGAGACAAGGAAGCCCAGATAGAAGCAGCAGATGGGCACGCAACGCCGGGTCGATGGAGGGAAGGGGAGATGGAAGGGCGAGTGCGGCCTGTGTGCGTTATGTATCGGATGGCGGAGGAGGAGGAGGCGGCCTGGGTGACTTAAACAAAGTCAAGTGGGCAGGGCCGCCTGCAGTCGCAGTATGAGCAGCAGAGGACATGCTGAGACCCGTGTGCCTGCGCTGCTGTGCTTGCCTGGTGTGTGTGGGTGTGTCTCTGTGTGTGCTGCTCTTACATTTTCTGCTCTCCAGCCGCCTGCCCGCCGCCGCCGCCTTGTTCTTTGTGTGTCAAGAGCCAGGTCACCAGGCCGTGATGCAGTGTTCCAGAGACAGCAGGGCTCTGTCTGAGTGTCTCTCTCCCTCGTCCTCCCTTAGTCTGTCGCCGTCTGTGTCATTTGCTCCGAATCCAGCCACGACCAAAGATCCACTTTTATGACCTCCAGGCTCCCTTAATTGGGGCCCAGCAACCCGCGACATGCAAGAGACCATACAGCCAGGGTCTTGCTCAAGTGCGCCAGTCTCCAGCTTACCTAGTCTGCACATGGACTGGCTTGCGAGCATGGGCCTGACGCCCAGAGACACGTTTGAGACAAACTAGAAACATTTCGCCCGAAGCAGCTATATGGACCTGACTCGCAGACCAGGCAGGCCCAAGCTACACTGAAACAGGACGAGCACTGCTCACTGCTAATTGTGCGAGTGTATTCCCGCACTCTACCTCATCTAGTAATCGTCGATCTCGCAGGTTGGCCATAGATCTCATCTGCCAATGCTTCCTTCGTACCTGCAGGCTGTCCTTGGACCTTCATGTCGTCGCCCTTTAAGAGTCGTCTTGCCCAAAATGCAAAATACTTCCTGGCCCTCAATTTAATACCTTTCCACTCTTCAGGCACAACGCACGAGCTCGCTCGGCGATAGATCTGCTATGAGATCTAGCACTCTTGTCGGCAAATGAACAGTACACAGCTAGGTCACAGACCATCGTTCGATGGATCGTCACAGTCGAGAATATTCATACTTGGTCTGTGCTCGTGTCGACACCAACGTTGCGTATACAGATGCCATCTCGATCGCTAAAGATCAAGGCATGCATGTAATCTCCTCCGGTACAAGTCAAAAGGCAGGCCTATACTGTGGATCAGTGTGATATGTACCAAAGTAGTGTCACTGGTCATGACACGATGCCAAGTGGACTAAAGGATTACGTCAGCATAGTATTCCGTCATGGTCGTCGTCCTTGCATGCACCGTGACCACCAGGGCCAAAGTGCAAGTAAACGAACCTTAAGCTTAAAGGCTTAAAAGACACAAAACGGTCCTAATGACATTTTCGTCCATGGTCCCAAGTAAAGAGCATCCGCCACGGACACAAGAGAAATAGCCAGGACACCCAACTTGTTCGATCGACCCCCTTACTTCTGCAAGTTCATTTTATTGAGAGGAATTCGTGCCACAAACAATAGCCAGGGCCATGGTTTCAATCTCAAACACCGTGTCTGAGCAACGACTTGCTTTGTCAAAGCGCTTGCGTGCGTGGCATAGTTTGGGGGCTCGAGCGAGAGATAGGCACAGAGTCACGCGTAATCGAGGCTAACCAGAAGAGTCATGGTGGTCACTGACCGTTGTCTGACACATCCGTGCACGGTGGTTAGCAGATTCCGGCAGTGTCAATCTGTCGGTGTCAAGTGCGTCAGCCGAAAGAAGTCAGACTCTGTGAGACTGTGCCACATTAGTAGTACCGCATCACGCTCAGCTGAACGGAAATGGCGTCGTGACTCGTGAGTCATGAAATGCCCCAGATTGCGGATAGTGGCACTGTGGTAGTCAGTAGCTGTACCGAAGAAGCAGAACTCGGCTGTAGCGCCGAGCATGGTGAGACAAATTGTGAAACCCTCCTGACAGAACTTGACCACTTAAGCTTGGGTCTTGCTGGAAACACTGTAGACCCGCATCGTTGTGAACTCGACTTTGGCAGATGTAACGAATGGATAAGTTCAATGCCTGACACCGTGACACCAGCTTTAGCACCTCGGAAACTCGGAGTATAAGGACTATGACATGACATGTGGGCATCATGCCGGTGAAAGCAGATTGTCGATATCCGCCAGCATCAGTATGGAATTCAGGAACAAAGGGCCGTCGTCACTCCTATACTCAGCAGGGTCAGCAATGTTAGCAGTGTGTTTCAGCTGCTGACTTGCGAGCGTTTCAGGCAGTAATCGGCCCAAGACATAACAGACGACCTCTCGGAAAGCGGTGTCGTGCAAGCTGGCAAGGATATGTACAAGAACTGCCATAGTCCATGACTGTGGCAAAGCAGACTGCCAAGGTATGGTCCAGGGAAGGTCGCGCTCATTGCGGCGCGCGTCTCGGCCTATTAAGACTAATGCATTTGCACCGGGACCTTTTTTCCCGTGAAAACGCCTGGGCTGCTGGGCATATTTACTTGGATGGTGGCCGCAAGCAGCCCTTCCATAAGAAGCCGAATATAGACCCAGCGTATACGTGCGAGACACTATGACTCTTGGCCCTCGTATCGTGTGAATAGAGTACTTGTGCCCTTAACAGGATTGTATACACAATCACTAGCAAAGTAGACGACTATCTGGTACCGAGACTTAGAGCTTGGTCTGGCACTTGGTGCAAGCTGAGCAGGTCGAGCCTTGTAGCGAGCTCAGCTTACGAGCGTGAACGGCGAAGCAAGCAAGAGCCATGTCTGTAGAAGCACATTGTAAGCCAGAAGTGCTTTGCCAACACAACCTGAGTGACGGAGTCTGAGGATGCAGCAACGAAACAGCACAACAGAAAAAGCAAAACATCCAACTGCAAAACGTCAATTGCCACAGCTTGTACCAGTGCTCTCTACACGCATCTGCCGCAGCTCCGACAATAGCTGCAAAGCTCAATACTGTGCATGTCGCTCTTGAAGCGGAAGCAAACGAAGCTCCTTACTTGCTACTACTGTAATCAGCAAACGGGTCGTGCGTCGTCGGCCGCTCGCATCGAAGCATGGACATGCCCACTCTGTGAAGCTCTGAATGTACTCGATTCCCAGGGCAACATCGCCGATACGATACCGGAAAAGTATCAGCGGCACACGACACGGCTCCTTGCTCACCGGCCAAAGCAAGCGCCTGATTTACAGTCGCCATTCTGCGCAACTTGCAGCAGCAATCAGGCACTATTGACCAAGACTCTTGCGTCCTACTTGCCAGATGAGTCAGATAAAGACTATGCACTTTATGAGTCTGCCTTGCCAGCATACAAGGCATCGCTCGAAGAACGCTTTCCACCCTTTTGCGCAAGCTGTGCACCTGCCCTACAAGCCCGTCTGGAACGCAACAACTATGTTGCCAAGTCAATTGCATTGGGTGGATGGCTCAGTGGTAGAATAGATCAGCAGAGCCATGTGTCCTGGCTCGGTCATGCAACCTGGCTCGTTCGTGGGATCTGCTTCTGGGCTGTCCATGCTGCTGTCTTGATCTGGTGTCTATGCGAAGCAATGTCACGGCCAATACAGTCTAATTTCGCGTGGCCTATGATCATGGTGTGCTTATGTCTGGGAGCGTTTTGGAATCCACAAGCGATCGCTCATCAGCAATCCCCTCGTCTCAAAGTACATGGCAAATCAGAATATCTGCAACTGCAACTCTCCATGTTTGTTCTTCGTCTTGCGGCTTTCACCATTCTGCCGAGACTAGCAGTCAAGAGTCCACTACGGGCACGATTTGGCATGCTGGGAGTGGTTCTTTCACTGCTTCATGCATGGTTGTCCACACAGCTCGTATGGCTCGAACGACCCACAGTGGCACGACTGACAGACACGTCCACGAAGCTACGAGATATGCTGCCTGCTGAACCAGACTTTGACTTGGCAGCACCGATTCGAGAGAGCCCATTTCAAGTCCTTGTTGCACGCCATCAATCTAGCAAAGAACATGTTGAGATTGCAGCAGACGATGATGAGGGGGAGGATCCGATGGATTGGCAGCCTTCGCCGCCTGCATCTCGTGCGAGTCCATTTGCATCTGCGTTTGCGCCGGCAAGTGAGGCTCATTCCGTCTTTGGCACTTCAGCATTCACTCGACGTCTTCCTACAGAAACATCAGAGAAGTCAAGGGATGCAACGCTGCTCGCTCCACAACGTTTGTTTGCACCAGAACAGCCAACCGGTCTGGAATCCCTGTTTCATGCCGCTGTGCGACTTGAAGATGAGCCATTGCTTGTACGGAGTTTGAGGCAGGTCAGGCGGTCTCCTCTGCCGTTGCTGATGGTGGTCACGTCATTGGCTGCGTTAGGCGGGAGTGTGTGCTTGGTTCTACGGTGGTATATGGGGTGTCTGCTGCTGTATGGTGTGAGTGGGCTTGGCCTGGTGCATCGCGCTCGGTGTCAATTGGAGCCTGATGATGGCGGAGGAAGGGGAAGGACACGGCGGTATGAGACAATGACCTGGCAGCATAAATAGTAATAGCAAGCATTGACCAGCAAGTGATGATGAGACCATGACAGGCACAAGTCAGCACTCACTCACCAAATACTTCTCGCCCCTCGCCGTCTCAAATTCTCCTCGAACGCGAAATTCAGAAATTGCAAATCAATCGAGAGCAGCAGCAGCTTCCTCTTCTACCCACCACCACCACCACCACCCTCCATCCACCCATCCTACTTCCTACTTCACCATCATGTTTGTTCTGTATGTTCATTCTCCCTCACAAAGCACTTTCTAACACCCAGCAAACGCGATGGCAGACGTGAGCGCGTCCAGTTCGACAAAATCACATCACGCGTCCAGCGTCTCTGCTACGGCCTCGATGCAGAGCACGTCTACGCAGAGCAAATCACCCAAAAGGTACCTCATCCACGCGTCTTGCATCCATTACTAACGCGTCACAGGTGATTTCGGGTGTCTACAAAGGCGTCACGACCATTGAGCTCGACAATCTCGCCGCAGAGACAGCCGCGTACATGACCACCCACCATCCAGACTACGCTATCCTTGCTGCGCGTATTGCTGTATCCAACCTGCACAAGCAGACAAAGAAGAGCTTCTCGGCAGTGGTGCACGACCTCTACACCTACATCAACCCTAAGAATGACAAGCCCAGTCCCATGATCAGTGACCATGTCTACAAGACAGTCATGGCGCACAAGGACGAGCTCGACAGTGCCATCATCTACGATCGCGATTTCGCGTACCAGTATTTTGGCTTCAAGACGCTCGAGCGTTCTTACTTGTTGCGTATCGATGGTGCTGTTGCAGAGAGACCGCAGCACATGATTATGCGTGTCGCTGTTGGCATTCATGGTGATGACATTGAAAAGGCCATTGAGACATACAACCTCATGTCTTCCAAGCACTTCACACACGCATCGCCTACCCTCTTCAACGCCGGTACGCCCAACCCACAACTCTCGTCGTGCTTCCTTGTCACAATGAAGGATGACTCGATTGATGGCATCTACGACACACTCAAAACGTGCGCCATGATCTCTAAGACAGCCGGTGGCATTGGTCTCAACGTTCACTGCATCCGTGCAACAGGCAGTTACATCGCCGGTACAAATGGTACATCCAACGGCATCATCCCCATGCTGCGTGTCTTCAACAACACCGCCAGGTATGTCGACCAAGGTGGCAACAAGCGTCCAGGTGCCTTTGCCATTTACATTGAGCCATGGCACGCAGACATCTTTGGCTTCCTTGACTTGCGCAAGAACCACGGCAAAGAAGAGGTGCGCGCGCGCGACTTGTTCTATGCTCTCTGGATCCCTGATCTCTTCATGAAGCGTGTGGAGGAGAATGGCGAGTGGTCGCTCATGTGCCCCAACGAATGTCCTGGTATGCACGAGGTGTATGGTGATGAATTCGAAGCCTTGTACACCAAGTACGAGAAGGCTGGCAAGGTCATGAAAACCATCAAGGCACAGAAGCTGTGGTACGCTATTCTCGAGGCGCAAACTGAGACGGGCAACCCCTTCATGCTGTACAAGGACGCCTGCAACCACAAGTCGAACCAGAAGAACCTCGGTACCATCAAGTGCAGTAACTTGTGTACCGAGATTGTCGAGTACTCGGCACCCGATGAGGTGGCTGTCTGCAATCTCGCCTCCATTGCCTTGCCCACCTTCATTGACATGCGCGCAGAAACACCAGTCTACGATTTCAAGAAGCTCCACGATGTCGTCAAGGTCGTTGCTCGCAATTTGAACAAGATTATCGACGTCAACTACTACCCAGTTATTGAGGCCGAGCGTTCCAACAAGCGTCACCGACCCATCGGTCTTGGTGTGCAAGGTCTCGCCGATGCTTTCTTGGCCCTCAAGCTGCCATTCGACTCGCCTGAGGCCAAGGAGCTCAACATCCAAATTTTTGAGACCATCTACCACGGTGCTCTTGAAGCCTCGTGTGAGCTTGCACAAGAAGAGGGTTCATACTCTACCTACGAGGGCTCCCCTGCCTCTCAGGGACTTTTGCAGTATGACCTGTGGAATGTCACACCCACCAAGCTCTGGGACTGGGCAACGCTCAAGGAGCAGATTGCAAAGCATGGTATTCGCAACTCCCTGTTGTGTGCACCGATGCCCACTGCGTCCACTTCACAGATTCTGGGTTTCAACGAATGCTTTGAGCCCTACACGAGCAACATCTACTCGCGTCGTGTCCTTGCCGGTGAGTTCCAGGTGGTGAACCCTTGGTTGCTCAAGGATCTCGTTGAGATGGGACTCTGGTCAGAGAATATGAAGAACCGCATCATTGCCGATGGTGGCTCTGTGCAAAACATCCCCAACATCCCATCAGAGACGAAAGCCCTCTACAAGACTGTATGGGAGCTCTCTCAAAAAGTGGTGATTGATATGGCTGCTGATCGTGGTGCCTTTATTGATCAGTCGCAATCCCTCAACTTGCATCTCAAGGCGCCGACATTCGGTAAAATTACATCGATGCACTTTTATGGTTGGAAGAAGGGGCTCAAGACGGGTATGTACTACCTGCGTACCATGGCTGCTTCAGCACCCATCCAATTCACTGTTGACAAGGAACAACTCGCCGTTGCCGATACGGCTGTTGCGAAACGTCGCGTGACACGCAAGTATGCCGCTCAAGAACGAGCCATGCCAGCAACCTTGCAAGCTGCCATGCCAGACTCACCGGAACTCGACACAAAAGAAACCGAGATGGTTGCTTCTAGCAGTGATGGTGAACCAGACACACCGGCAGTTGCAAGCACCCAAGCAACACCTGTCAAAGCTGCTCGTGTCCCTGTGGATCATGATGCAAAGAAGGCAGGCATGACGGAGGAAGAAGCCAATATCTACGATGACAAGGTCCTCACTTGCTCCATTGAGAACCGGGATGAGTGCGTCATGTGCGGCTCATAGACATGCCCGAGTCGGCCATCTAGTCCTTTCATTGGAATTTTCACTTGTACATTTAGTGTGTGTTTATCGTCGTAGCAGAGCTATTCATCTTGTTTTGTGCCGTCTGTGTTGACTTCCATAAGCAGCCCTACAGAGTCAAGCTCGAGTCCGACGGGGCGACACCATCATCTTCGGATGGCACAGAAAGCAAATTCATCCCTGTATAGGCGCAAGAGCCAATAGTTGTCACGAGCAAGGTACAGACGGCTTTCACAATTTGAGTCAGCGGTTGGGAAGACTGGATGTAAATGAAAAGAAACAAAGGATACTGAGAGACACACTATCTGCCATACTAAAGGTTTCGGCTAAAGATTTGAAAACTGCATCGTGCTGCGTCCTGCGACAGCACAGTGACCAAAAAAAGTGCATCCTGAATGTTTACGGGAGACTTCCTTTAGATTGGGGGTCAAGATTCAGGTGGACGATTTATCGTGGGGGAGGGGCTGTGGATTGATATGCCCAGTTGACTTATAGTGAGTGAAGTTCTTGTTGTCAATTCCCGAGCTGGTGTGCAAGATCTTTGGGAGCTGGTAATTGATGACGAATGGAGGATAAACGACGTTGTCGGCCGACTTGATTGATACATCTTCGAAGGTGAAGTCCCGACATCCACTGTTTGGGCGTTTCCCGTCGCTGCACAGAACCATAATCGAATTGGTCGGCCCTGACGCTGTTAGCAAAGTTTGGGTTCCAGTAACACGTACATTGAGGATCGCGATTCTTGACAGTGGCCTTGAAGTTCTTGAAGTGAATCTGTTCAATGAGCACGCCCGTGTCAGGCATGTGATCTGGCGTCGGATCGAGATAGTCCTGACGGATGGCAATAGAAGTAAAGTTTGCTTCGTGCACAAGTATGTCTTCGAAACGCACATTAGACCTGTGATTAGTCTTGTCCCGATCAAAAGTAGCGATTGCTTACACAAGTCCGAGCTCAAACTTTTTGGCTTTGATACGTGCACCGTGTTCAGGTCCAACCAATTCAACATTTTTGAAAACAACATTCTGAGCGACATCGCCCATCGAAACACTGCCAATAGAGAGTCCGTGCGAGTAGTAAATGGTCAGACACTCGAAGAGAGCTCCGTTAGTGCGCTTCAATGCGATAGCATCGTCGCCACTTTGGATAAAAGAGTTGCGAAGTCTGTCCATTAGCTCCATTCAAAGAAGACATCCATCTAGCCTTACACGAAGTTGTCAACAGCAATTTGAAACCCATCCGAGTTACGAGACAGGGCCGGATACCCAAACTTGCTGGCGATAATCACATTGCAATTCTCCACCTCAACATTCTTGCCAGAGATGTGCCAGTTTGGAGCATTGGCTTGTATGATGTTGATACCATTTACCTTCAGCCCATCAACATCTGCAATGTCGATGGCCCTCCAGGAAGACGGATTCTGAACGCCAGTGAAGTAAGCTTGGCCTCGCATATTGATGAGGCATCCTCCAGGGCCAGCTCCAGCAAAAATTGATCCTTTCCCAGCAGTATAATCGATGAACTTGGGTTTAACATTCGTAGAGATCACATCCGGTGCGACAATTGTTCCCCGACAGCCGAGGAAAGACTTTTCAGCCATGATGAAGGTCATAGGGCCCTTTGCAATAAGATTGTCAAGGATGATGCATTTCTTCGGTTCGCTTTCCTTTGTGCACCTGCCGTAGTCCGCCCACTCCTTAATGATGCAGCAATCCTTGTTTTCATCATATGGAGTAAAATCGATGTAGGGAGATGGCTTGCACTCTGGGGCATTGCTTGGGGGGAAGAACCACTCGTGATCACATTTGATGCAACGAGAGGAGTCATAAGAGTTGTAGCCATAACCAGTTCCAGTGGCAGGTGGGATCACATTTTTGGGCTGAGCGGCTGCATGCAACGTGGGACGAGCCTTACAGCCTTTGGGACAGTCAACACCGCGATGTTCATACTGGATGCCAAGACCTGTCCTGAATGGCTTGTCCATTTTCGCCGTTATGCCATGGCGATGAGCCGTTCTATTGTGTGAGTCCTTGATTGATGTATTGTCATGACATACGGTGGACCGTGGACGTTTAGGCCGTCAACTCGGGAGACGGTAGACGCCAGCAGAGCAAAGCCCACAAGGACATGCTGGAAACTTGTAAGCAGTGTCATCTTATTGCCTTTCGACAGCTTTGTGCGCAACATCAAGACGTCTTATGTTCGCTCTTTCATTTTCAGGGGCTCGTTTATTATCTTTGTTTGGCCTCGCCTTGCAAGCCCGCAACCGTAAAAGTCAATCTACTTCCAACTCAGCTTAGCGTGACAAATATCACAGAGGCTTTGTTGTTACACCTTGTATTAGATGTGTTGGACGCGCTGGATGCGCTGGCATCAGCAGTATCGTTGACCTTGCGAATCTGCGGATGGGCAGATGTACACTGCAACTGCAAAGAACCAAGGCAGATAGACTTAGCTTCTGGGCCCCGAGTAGTTCGTACCCCCAAATCCTGCGAGATCGATGCGCAAACAAACAATGAGCTGTTTTTGATGAGCTCCTTCGTATCCGCGATTGTATGCCTCAGCCACGATTGCTACCCCAGTAAGTGCATGCTCTAGGTCTATATACTTGTCACGTCAATGGTGATACATTGAGCGAGCGCGGTAGTTTTGACAGGAAAAGACTGTCGCATTAGAGTTCGAGCAACTGTGCTACCGCAATTATTAACGTAGCGTCGTAGCGGCAGCGGCAGTGCGCTCAGGGGCGGGAAGCTCTAGCCTCTATCCTCCTGAGTGGCAGCCAAGTATCACATTGGTCAAATAAGCTAGCCGCGTGTCGCTATCGAGTCGATGTCGTCTACATCTCAAACTTGCATTCGCATCAACCGCGATCCGCGAGCCGGAGGCCAAATTGACATTTCGGTTCAAGACCTCACCATCATAGTGATCACACACCATCCGAGTGAAAAGCAGCTCAAATGAGGACCATGATGTTCTTGCTCCATGCTCAATCCTACTTCTCTTTGCACAAATGCTGACAGCTACGCTGCGTGCGCATCAAATATGTGCCGCAAACACAACAATAGTGATGTCCAACGTGTCAACGATGCAGGCATCGGGGTCTGGCTATTTCTAAGGCATACAAAAGTGGTACACCTCCCGCTTTGTTATCAGAACACATTACATCAACATTCATGCCTCTTGGGCAAGGGCGCTTTGCCAAACCAGCAGGCATAGCGCGAATATGGTTCGCAATTTACGCTCTGCTGGTATTGGCAGCGTATTTTGGATCTACACTGGCTCTCCTACCTGCTGTATCGAAAGATCTTGGCTTTGACTTGGCTGACACCATATTTCTCTTCGCCTTGGGCCCAGTTTCGATGAGCCTGCTGCCTGTCTATGGTCAAATAAGTAGATGGATCTGCCCTGCACATATGAAAACAGTCGGTTACCTCACGGCCACTGGTTTCCTTTTGCTTGCCAGCTATGCGACTCGGCCGTGTGTTCTCTTAGTCTATATCGCACTCTGCAATATTGGTTTGGCCTCGGCTGCTGCAGTCTCCATCGGCATCATATGCAAGTTTGAGGCCAATTCGAAGACAATCAAAATTTCTCTCTGCCTTTTGCCTATTCTACTACTTTGTGGCATAGCACTTGGAGCTGTTGGCGTGACTCAAAAGAACTGGCGCTTTCTTCTGCGCTCGTGGGCCATTAAGTTTGCAATTAAATCGCTGGGGCCCGAAATCTTGGAGTGGCTTTCACCGGACCATCGCCAACGAGTACGCTTCAGAGATGCACTCATTGACTGGTGGGCTGCTTTGTATTGGACACTTGGCATAGGCTTGATTGCTTGGGGTGCGAGCTTTTCCGTCGATGCAGATTCTGGCTGGCGGCGCACCGTCGTATTGCTGTCACTCGTACTGGGCTGCATCCTTCTGATTTCGCTTGTTGTTCTTGAAAGAAGGACGCGGTCAGAAGTTGCGCTCTTTCCACGCCGTCTACTGTCTGCTGCTGTCTGGGTGTTCTGTGCAATGTCCTTCTTTACATGCATGGCTCTAGGCATTTACCTACTCTATGTCGTCAAGACGCTGATCACCATTGATCATCAAAGCGAGTACGCAACAGCTGCACGTCTGGTTCCCTTTGCAGTCTCAGCGACAATAGGCCTGCTTTCTGGCAAGCTATTGTTCAAACGGTTCGAAGGAGCTCACATCGCCCTGTTCGTTACGCCACTTGCAGCCCTGGGTATGCTACTCTTTTCACTCACCGAACATCGGAGCGCTCCAGTTCAACTCGTCATGGGTATCGTCTCCACATTGCTTGTTGGCATCAATACAGCTATAGCTCTGTACATGGCATTTGCAAGTGTATGTGCACTAAAGTCCGAAAGTAAGGAGCATCTTTCATTAATTCTCGTGGCCATTGTTGCTTTGGGGATCGCCTTTGGTCCAGCCTTAACAAGCAGAGTCATTGGAGCCAGCCGTAAGCGCGGCCATCGTATCAAGGGAATACAGCGTGCCTTGTGGGTGGCAGCAGCTCTCATGCTTGTGACGCAATTTCTGGCCGTTGTGCACTGTATTGTGTATAGCGCTCGAGGTCGACAACAGGTGGATAGCGAGAGAAGTCCCAAGCCACGTTCATCTGCCTCATCCGCGGAAGGTGCTATAGAGATGAAGGGACCAGCAGCGGGGACCATTGAGGCGATCGCGCCAGACGTATCAACTTCAGACAACGTAACCCCGGCCAGTCATGCTTCGGGTGACCTGGAATCTGGTGGGCAGGGGAATACCAAAGACAAGCGGAACTCATTCACTGTGCCCAAGAAGGCTGAGAAGATGTCTCGAAGGCATTTCAAGAACATCGGTGCACGCACGTTGAAGAGCCTCATCAAGAAACCCAGCGCACTCGATGCTCTGCCCAAGACTGTCGAAGAGAACACCCAGCCAGACACGTCAGAGAAGCAAGAAAATCCAGCATCGGCAAAGGACAAGCATGAGAATCATGTTCCAGGCGTCTTTCGCAAAATGTTTATGCCTTAATGAGAGAGTTTGTATAACTGAAGTACTCTTAATAACCAATCACATATTGATAGCCCTACAATAGTGCAACGAGTTCTGCGACTCGCATAGCAATACCCCAGGATGATTGGAAACCCCAACCACCAATACCGTATGCATGCACAACAGGTCTACCATCCCTGAGTTGATCAGCCTCTACGCGAACGCCACCCTTGCGCGAAGGTCGCAAGCCGACATTGTGGCGGATGATTTCAAACTTGTGATCTGCTGGGAAAATAACCGGGTAGAGTGTCCTCGCCCACTCGAGCATCGTCTCTGCAAGATCCTCATCCACCTCTGCATTGTAACAATTTGGTTGTTGGCAGCCACCAATGATGAGTCCTGCGTCCTCTTCGTGACCGTCGACCAAGCGCGTGCCTGGTCGGGGAATAAGGTACGACAGGGTCTTCTCTCCAACTCGCGACCAAGTATCGACAAGATTTGTTGTGTTCTTGACGAGTACTGTTTGACCACGCGTTGGATAGACATTTGCATCTTGGACATCAGTCAGGTATTTGGCCCCAAGCCCAGAGCAATTGATAATGACTTTGCCAGGCAGATCTGCGAGGGCGTCGACTTTGGCTTCCACAATTTTGACATTGTTGCGCTGACGCAGTTCACCTAGCAAGTACTGCGCATAGGCAGGAGCATTGAGTGTTACCGTCTCAAAGGCAATACCAAAGGCAGCTCCTTCGGGCAAGATCTCGCGCTCGTCTGTAGGCACTGCCTGTTCATCCTCGAGAGGCTTGAGGACTTTGAACTTCTTGCACAACGTAGCAAACCAAGGCAGCTCACCATTGCCGACATCAGCTTTACGAATCATGCGCGCATCGTTGTCGTCGGGCTCTCGTGGATCAAAGATGTCGTAGGACATGCACTTGCGGACGAGATGCGGGTGTGTCTTTGCCATCTCAAGGAAGTGCTTGAGCGTATTGCCCTCAAATCTTTGCATTGCCAAATCATCGTTGCTGCAGACAGATCTCCAGTTGGCACCAGCCCAATCGGAGGTGTAGTCGACTGAGAAGCTTTGGGGAAATTTGTGAGCAAAGATGGTGACTTTATGGCCTTTATCGGCCAGCTGTAGGGCACTAGACAGGCCCAGCACGCCTGTTCCGAGAATAGTGATGTCCATAGCTGGAAGAAGACTGCTTTGAGGTGTTCTACTTGATTCAAGAGAGCTGAGCTTATGGAGCGAGATGTGGTTGTCGCGAGTTGTTCAGATCTAGCGCAAGATTAGATATGGAAAGCAGAATATCGAAGTCACAATCTGCCTATCTAGCTATCTATCTAGCGCAGTGTAAAGCCTCCATCCAGGACAATTGTCTGCCCTGAGATACTCTTGTTGGCACACAGCAAGTGCACAGCATCAGCGCAGTCCTCCAAGGTGGCAATGGCGCCTGTTGGGGTGTTGGCCATCACCCAGTCCATCTTTTGGCGGTCGAATTGTTTCTCTGCCCATTCGGTCATGATGAGTCCAGGACTGACGGAATTGACACGGCATTTTGGTCCCTGGTGGAGAGCAAGTCCTCGCTGCAATGCAAGAGATGCGGTCTTCGTGACGCTGTACGCGAGTGCACTGCCTGTTGTCTTGATACCTGCGACGCTAGCAGAAATCACCATGCTACCGCCATCTGCATTCTTCAAGAAATGAGGCTTGGCAGCTTTAAACAGGAAGAGATGTGCCTTGACATTCATTGCAAAGGTCCTGTCCCAATCCTCTTCTGATAGTGCATCGAGGTCATCCCATGGTGCCGCTTTCGTCCATCCTGCATTCGAGCAGACGATATCGATACCACCAAGTTCCCTGACAGTGCCTTCAACTAGCTCAGAGCAAGCGCCAGACTTGGACACGTCACCTTGAAGCACAACAGACTTGACGCCGTGCTCCTTCTGCAATTTCTGAGCCAATCGGTCTGCAGGCTCCTGCCTAGAGGCGTAATTGATTGCAATGTTGCAGCCGGCCTGGGCGAGTCTGACACAGATGGCAGCTCCCAGACCTGCAGATCCACCGGTCACCAGCACATTCTTGCCTTTGAGATCCAACATACTGCCGTTTTGTCTGTAGCTGCGTACAGGGGAGAGCTGCTGTTACCCCGTATTTCTGTGCTTCGGGAATGCCGGGCATGTTCAGATGAGCATCTCACGCATCAGTTGTGTACGCCCAGAACTGCCTGCAAATAGCCCTCACTTCTAGTATCTCTATATTGATGCCGCTGCCCTTCTCTGCGAATGGCAAAGATACATGTCCATTCTGTCATGGATGCCAGCAGTGTTCGGTGCCTCAGGATCAAGATGCAGTCGACCCCGTTTCTTTCAGCTTGCCGAAATTGAGTTTGGCAAACATTGATGGGAGTAGAGTCTGCCAGCTCCATTCTCATTGCCAATTTGTCACATACATGCCTTCAATGTCCTACATGCATGCTTGGGCACATCGAAGGGACTGATTGCGGCAAGGGCTGCTTCGTCAACCGCACATGGCCCCCTTAGTGAGTAAGACGAGTTGAGTTGATGTTCCTGGGGCATCTTCATGCTTTCAAGAGACCATAGAACCACCGATCGCTACTTATTTAAAGAAGCATCGTGCTGCTCTTCAGAACTCCTCAAGCAAACTGATCTTCATCGCCTTGCCAAGATGATTGGCTTGGCGTCTCTTGCCCTCTGGCTCTCCATTACAGGCCTTTCGAAGTCAACGTATGTATATTCAGTCCAGCTCAACGATCGCTAATAGAGTCCTCCACACAAGCTTCAACCCAAAGGCAATTCTCAGCCCAAGTCCAGCATCACTCTCCCTATTGATACGACTGGGCGTTTCCGTGCCAATCTATTGATTCCATATGATAAATCGTGCTTAGGCAGCTACAAGTCAGCATTCAAAGCTGCTCGACAGCCTCGCGGTATGCTCGTCCCTCACGATGGTAGGTTTTACGGCTATAATTCGTACTATCCGGATCATTGCATCAGCCACAACTTCAATTGGTACCTTGCTCCAAGCCATGCATCGCAGTGTAAGCCTGCACCTCCTATGCAGTTTCCGCCAAAGAAAGATTGTACCACCATCACGAAGTGGCAGGAGTATCTCGAATACAAGAAGACAGCATCCAAAGCCTGTGTCATCCTGGAAGATCTTGTTGCAGAAGGCCCTATGGTTTTCGTGATGCCTGAGAAGTCTTTCCTTGGTTGTCGAGGCACTATCATTGCACCAGTGGCGGACCACAAATTGAGCAAGCCAAAATTTATTGACTACACTGCTGGGAAAGACTCGGTCTTTGCTGGAGAAGGCTGTCTCATTTACATGCGAGGCGAAGCCTACTTCACTGGAGTCAAGAACGAATTCTCCTGGAGGGCTATCGATATTGCAAAGGTTGATGGTCTGCACGTCAACGGTATCAACATCATCCAGGCTAATGCTCCTAATTGGCACGTTACAGGCAAGAACATTGTGATGGAGAACTGTAACGTTATTGTGGTGAGTGACCAGGGCTACCCACCCCTGTCGCGCAATTCTGACGCCTTCCAGATTGGTGCTGACAACTTCACGTAATGCGCTTACTGTGTCTCTTTCCTTGCTAATGAACAGGCTTCGCAGCTCTTTCATCCAAAGTGGTGATGATGCTATCGCACTGAAGCAGACCAATCATGCAACATTCGAGTGCTTGAGTATCTTCTATTCACATGGCTTATCGATCGGCTCTGTCTCGGAAGGCAATGTCGTACAAAATGTCGTTTTCAAGGACATTGAACTCACTGGCCCTGAATACGCGGTTCGAATCAAGGCCAAGAAATTCTCGACCGGCTTAGTGTAAGAGTTCATTCAAATGCAGAACGGTATCTGATGTACAGGCAAAATGTCTACTACACTAACATTTTGGCTCACCAAGCCAACGTCACTGCTATTGGAATACGTCAAGATTACTTGGATCCTAATCCCGACTTCAAGCCCGACTCGGATGTCATGATCAAGGGCATCCACTTTACAGACTTCACTGCCACAGTCAATAATCGCGACCCAGAATGTAAGTTTGACGCATGCTCTATTGTATACTCACCATGACAGTTCAAACTAGTTCCATCATGGTCCTCTGTAGTGCCGGCCCAAAAACAAAAGGTGGGTGCAAGGATTTAACCTTTAATCGTGTCTCCATCAAAGGATCCTATGTGTCTTATCCCCCATACCTTGTCAACTACCATTTGCCGCAGATTTTGGAAAGCACAGGGATCGATGTCAACAACGTCTCTACCTATTTGGCAACTGGGATGCTTGAGACTGCGCAGAACGGTGCCAAAACTCATAAGACCAATCTGCCAAATCACTGATCATTTCACTTTACGCGTCATCTAGTCAAGTCTGCGACTTTGCCTTTCTATTTTCAACAAACCGTCTTGTCGCAGTGCGTAGCACGGCTCTTTGACTCTTAGTCTCGCATTTATATTCTCAGCTTACCATTACACTTCCTCCCCTTTTCAATGAATTCTGTGAATGCTGAATATTCCTGCCCATCAGGAGCTCACATCTCAAGGTGACCGCATCTACGCCCAACTGTGAGGTCATCACGCCGCCTCCATCAGCTCGTATGCCGGGCCGAGCCACGGATATGAGCAGAAGCATGTCCTGACTGAACATTCTTTCTAACAACGTTTCAAACACTACAGACATGGTCAAGCAGTCCACGCGCCTGATGCATCTGCATGACGCTGCAACAGCGCGACAAGACCGGTACCTGGAGATTGTATCTAGACGAGCCCCTCAACCGCTTGCATCGCTCCTGGTTGACAATTTCTTCTTCTCAACAGTCTTGTACACGCTTATCCTCTTTATAAGCTTGTTGAGCGCTGTCTTGTCCAAAGCCAAAGCAACAGATATTGGGAAACAAGCGCAGCAAGTCGTGAATGCTGGCAAGAAGCAGGTCGAGGGCGTTCAGTCTTCTTTGAGCAAAGAGAAGGAGAAGCTTGAACGAACAGTCAAGGATGCTCAAGCGTCGTGGCAGGAGGAACAGGAAGAGCTTAAGAGGCACTTCCAGACACTCATGACGGAAGCTGAGGACAAGGCACATGCTATGCAAGGAGCCTTAGACAAGAAGATTGCTCAACAAGCTCAAGAGTTGAAGCAAGCGCGTGCTGAAGTTGAACAAGCCAAGAAGGAAAAAGCTGGCGAAACTTCTGACAAGGCAGATACGGAGACACTGCAGCGTATGTTTTGCCCAGTGCTCAATCAATCAAACTAACAATAGTGCAACTCACAGATGCTCATTCAGAGGTTGCTGCAAAAGAAAAGCAAATCCATGCTCTCGAGCTCGTCCAGAAACGTATGGACCGCGAGTTGGAGCATGAGAAGGAGATGCACGAATCCAGCAAGCTTGCCTTACACGATGCAGTGGAGAAGCTCTTGGCTCTCAAGAAAGAACACAAGTAGCAGAATCGCTTCGTGATTATATACAATCATATGTTAATACCAGAGGGATTAGACCTGCAGTATCGATAGGCATTGCTTTGTGTTTGACAGCCTTCAAAAAGTTCCGAATGAATCCAGCATGTGTCGTGGCACTGATGACTTGAGCTGAATGACTGAGCAGCATCCGTGCCACGCCATCAGCCCTCGCTTGTACGTGTTTGTCAGATTCCCGTATGTCTGATTGCCAGGTTTCATCTGCTTCAGTCAACCCTTTTGCCGCTGCCCAAGGAAATCTTGAGCTGATTTGCGACTTGGTCGATCGCATATCGCAGGTATGTACGCCTGATACCTCTCTCAGATCCTCGAGAATGGTCGTATTGTACTTGTCGGACAAGATGGAGCTTGTTTCCAGGGCTCGACTGAGGGGACTTGTATACCAAGCACCGATTTCAGGACCCTCGTGGGTGAGCCGACAATGCAGTCTTGCTGCTTGCTTCTTCCCATGTTCTGTCAAATTGGCATCTGGACCCCATACTAGTCCGTCGCCAGACCCATTCTGCTTTGACCAATAGTCATCCCATGCCTTTGTACCATACTTTGCCTCTGCAACATTATGGTAGCCTTCGCCATGACGCCCAAGCAGGACGAGGCGATGTGGTTGGCCCGATGAGCTTTCTTCTGCAGAGAGTTTTGCAAGAAGTGACATCCAGGTGGATGCCTTACGCAGGCCGAACTGTGCGGCGCTGCTGTTGCCTGTGAAGAAGGCATCTGTCAAGTTGGAGCGCAGCGAGCATTTTGAGGAGGCAGTGAAAGTGCGCTGGAGCAGGTGCGCGACTGAGTAGTAGAAGAGAGAAAGAACAAGCAACAGATGGCGAGCAGACGGCATGAGAAGCCAGCTAGATGGGCATGAGCAGAGAAAGTACAGAAGCTGAAGTACTGCTCATGTAGTTTGTCTGCTTCGTTTCATCCCCAGGAACCAGCACACGTGACGGGAATCGAGCACAAGAAACAAGACACCGCAAGAGAAGAACCAACACGCGCCATCGAACGCTAAGGCGGCCTTCATCATGTCCCTCTTCGGGCAGGCCACAGCTGCATCGACGCTGACAAGCGCCAATAACGAGCTCAAGAATGATTTTGAAGTCTCACAGCCTCCCGAGGATTCAATCTCCTCCCTCACCTTTTCACCCGTCGCCGAACTGCTTGCTGTGTCCTCGTGGGACAAGAAAGTTCGCATCTACGAAGTCGCGCAGAATGGTACAACACAGGGGAAGGCCCTCTATGATCACGAGGGGCCCGCGTTGTGCACGACCTGGTCCAAAGATGGTACAAAAGTTGCATCTGGCGGCGCCGACAAGGCAGGCCGGCTATTTGACCTCGGCTCTGGCTCCTCCTCACAAGTAGCGGTACACGATCAGACGATCAGATGCTGTGAGTTCATCGAGGTGAATGGCCAACAAATTTTGGCAACGGGGTCATGGGACAAGACGGTCAAGTATTGGGACTTGCGACAACAGCAGGCGGTTGCTACTCTTCAGCTTCCCGAAAGGTGTTACAGTATGTCAGTCAAGGACTCTCTCATGGTAGTTGCGACGGCTGAACGTCATATTTGCGTTGTGAATCTTTCAAATCCTGCAGCCATCTTCAAATCTACTGTCTCGCCACTCAAATTCCAAACACGCGTCGTCAGCTGCTTCGTCAAGGGCAATGGATACGCCGTTGGCTCTGTTGAAGGCCGATGCGCCATTCAATATGTCGACGAGAAGGACTCGAGCCTCAATTTTTCATTCAAATGTCATCGCGTCACAGAAGGCTTGTCCGCCAATGCAAGCAATGTCTTTTCCGTCAACGCCATTTCCTTTCACCCACAACATGGTACTTTTTCTACTGCTGGCTCAGACGGTACCTTCCACTTTTGGGACAAAGATTCGAAGCACCGCCTCAAGGGCTATGCATCTGTTGGCGGTACCATTCCCTGTACTGCCTTTTCGCGCACCGGCGACATCTTTGCGTATGCAGTCAGCTACGATTGGAGTAAAGGACACAGCGGCAACACACAGCAGTATCCGAATAAGATCATGCTGCATCCAGTCGGGCCAGAGGAGCTCAAGCCAAAGGCGAAGAAGACCACTGGCAGGTAAGCTCCATCAGACGACAGACGCCGCGTATCCAATCTCATGCTCATGTCACTAAGGCAGCCTCCTGTAGCTCCTGTAGCAATACAACGTTATGTCCTCAAGCGGCTTTCGCAGCTTTCCGCACATTTCTACGACACTGAAAGTCCCGAGCTACGTCAAACAATTCCAGGGCAGAGTTCAAACTCTGAAGTTGCTTCTTCAAACAGTTTCAGGGGCGATTGCACGCTGTTTGTTGTTGCTCATGGGCATCGGCCCTTACAAAGCCTCCGCGAAGCCGGCTTCCGGCACTTATAAAAGCTTGCCGAAGGTCACAGATGGCCTTCTCACAGTCTCAAAAAATGATGGTGGCCAACGATACAAAGCCCTGGCAGACCAGTGAGAATGATGTTGGTCCTTTCACCGACTCAAAGGACAGCGACGAGGTGACTTTACAGCAGCAGCAGCAGCAGCAGCCACCAATCCCTCCGGTCCCAGACGGCGGCTTTGAGGCTTGGATGATTGTGGTGTCTGGCTTCATCACAACGCTGAATGCTTGTGGATTGGTGAACAGTTTCGGCGTTTTTCAAGCGAGCTACATCTCACCAGGTGGGCTACTTGAAACATATTCTCCTTCTGCCATCTCCTGGATTGGCTCTCTGCAGACCTTCTTCGTCTTCTTTCCAGCTCTTGTGATCGGTCGAATTGCTGACGCTGGCTATGTCCGATCCACCGTCTTTGTCGGGACTTGCATCATGATTTTTGGTATTCTGATGACAAGCATCGCCAAGACAGGCCAGTACTATCAATTCTTCTTGGCCCAAGGCGTCTGTGTGGGTATTGGTTTATGTCCTATCTTTATTCCGCCTGTCACGATGGCTGCGCACTGGTTCAAGCGCAAGCATGCATTGTCACTTGGTATCGGTGCGTCTGGTGCAAGTGTTGGTGGCTGTCTCTACTCCATCCTTCTCAAACACCTCCTTCCCAAGATTGGCTTTGCTTGGAGTCTTCGAGTCGTCGCCCTGATTATTGGCGTGACGCAAATCATTCCACTCATCTTTTTGAAGCCACGCTTGCCAGCCAGACCTTTGAAGGGTCAGCAATTTCTTGATTTGGAGGTTTTTCGCAATCCAGTCTATGTCTTGGTCCATCTTAGCTTGTTTCTTGCCTTCATGGGACTCTACACGCCCTTCTTCAACATTGAGCTGTTTGCCTTCGCAAATGGGCTATCTCTTGATCTGGCTTTCTACACGCTACCCATCCTCAACGCAGCTTCGACGATTGGCCGAATCCTTCCAGCGCTCATCGCAGACCGCTTTGGGTGTCTCAACAGTCTGATTCCGTGCATTGGCACAACCGGGTGCTTGTTGTTCATTTGGATAAATTGTACCACTCAGAAGGGCATCATCACCTTCAGTGTTTTCTATGGCTTCACTAGCGGTGCCTTTGTTAGTCTACCTCCAGCGGTGATTGCAGCGCTTTCAGAAGCACCCGATCGAACGGGCATTCGCGTGGGTCAAATGCTCAGTATCGTTTCCGTTGCTACATTGATTGGCCCACCCATTGCCAATGCCATTATTGGACCTCTACGGCAGCTGCGTCCCGGTGGCGGCTCAGAGATGTTCAACGATGGAGCGATCTTTGCGGGTGCTGTCGTCATGGGTGGATTTGCAACCCTTGTGCTAGCACGGATTGTCTATGACCGTCGCTTCTCTATCAAAATATAGAGAGTGTGCCGCAGCATCTGATCGTATCTCATCTCAATCCTTACAAAACTGCAGAAAAGCTAGTTTATAGATGCTTGTCGGTCAAAAAAAGGTCCAATGTCCGTGCATGTCTCTGCAGCTGAGTTTTTGGCATTTCTTCATCTCGAAGTTCCATCTGCTACTAATCAGGGGTCGCTAATTCCGTCAAGCGTCAATCACAAAGTCGAAGGCATGTATCGAAGGCATGTCGCACACGAGAGCCGATTCGAAAGCTGAGAGACTCCTGCACGATCAAAAATGACCATGTGCTGGAATGGTTCAGAAGAGCTCGAAATAACCACGAGTCATGACAAATCGACAAAATTTCCCTCAGTTCGATTTTCCCTGAATTTGACATGCATACCTCGGTGACAGCAAGGCGCATATTCATCCCCAGTACGTCAATCTGCTTCTCAAAGCGCCTCTGGTGGAGCGCAATCCACAATTTCCGGCTGATCCCGTCAAATGAATTTCAGGGGTAAATCGGCAAACAGCTCGTCTTCTCCGATATACAGCTCTGGAAGCAACGACGGGTCACAAGGCTGCAGGCATGCCTGTTCAAGCAATTTGTACAACAGGCAGCTGTAGCCACGACTGCGTTGTCTCCAATGACACCACATGAAGCAGATGTCGAGAGTGCTTCTACCGTTCATGACATCTTGTGTAACGAACAACAAGGGCAAGAGCAACTACCGATTCAAATTCTAGACGGTGAATTTGATGCTTGGATTGTCGTTGTCTCTGGCTTGATCGCCGCCATGAACGTCTTTGTCTTTGTCAACAGCTTTGGAGTCTTTCAGACACGGTATGTAACCAGAGGTGGGCTGCTCAGCAAGTATTCGCCCTCGGCTGTCTCTGTGATTGGCTCTATCGAAATGTTATTTGTGTTTTTCCCGGCTCTTGTCATCGGTCGCCTGGCAGACGCTGGTTATATACGTTCTTTGGTGTTTGGCGTTCTTTGGTGTTTGGCGGAACTTGTATGATGGTCTTTGGTATCTTAATGACGAGCATTGACCAGACTGGGCAAGACTACGAGTTCTCCCTTGCGCAGGGAGTCTGTATTGGACTCGGACTATGTCCAATCTTGATTCCTTCAGTGACACTCTTTGCACATTGGTTCAGGCGCAAACATGCTCTGGCTTTGGGCATTCCTGCAGCTGGTGCGAGCGTTGGTGGCTGTCTCTATCCAATCCTGCTCAATTGTCTGTTCCCAAAGATTGGATTTGGCTGGAGTGTGCGAGTCGTTGCCCTTATCATTGCAGTGACACAAGTCATTCCACTCATCTTCCTCAAGTTACGCATGCCCTTCAGAAAATTGAAAGGACAGACATTTTTTGATGTGCAAGTCTTTCGCAATTCAGCGTACGTCTTGCTTATTCCTTGCATATTGGGGCCTCTCCCCGCCCTTCTATGATATCGAGATCTTTGCCATCTCCAACAACGTTCCTGTCACTCTGGCCTTCTACATGCTGCCCATCACCAATGCAGCATCGGCCTGTGGTCGTGTGCTGCTAGCATTCGTTGCGATACGGATGCGTCAACAGTATCATTCCTAGCGTCGCTGCAGCTGCCAGTCTGCTATTCATTTGGCTAGCTTGCCCAATGCAGTCCACTGTTATTGCCTTTTGCGTGCTATATGGTTGTGCAAGTGGTGCAGTCGTGAGTCTTTCAGCATTAGTCGTCGCGTCACTCTCCAATGACCCAGCAAAGGATGGAATACGGACCGGTCAAATGCTGATTGTGTTCTATTGCAACATTTACGGGACCGCCTATTGCCAATGCTGGCATTGGGTCACTCAGTCAATTGCTGCCTGGCGATGGCACCAAAGTGTTTGATGGTCCTGTGCGTCAAGGTGTGAGAGGATCGAGGGCAGGTGAGATTGGTTAATTGTTCGTGCCATCTGGTTGATGAAAATACGTCGACCTTGTTCGTGTCCAGCTTGGGAGACGTGGGCTCACTGGAAGAGGTACCGTACTTGTACTTGATATAAGTAAATTCATAGCTAATCACGAAAATTCAAAGGAGGCATCCTTTGACTGCAACATGCGTGCAATGCGCTGCGACCCAACAATACGTTCAAGCCGCAATGCATCGAAATGGCTAAACACCGCATGTACTTCAACATCGCTTGCATCGTTTCCCAGCACAGCAGCCGTTTCAATTGCAGACCGTGCCAATTCAGTATAGAACTCAGCGTGTTCTGGCAATTGATAAAACATGACGCGTTTTGCACCACGATACGCATACCGTCGATAGAACTGCAATCGCTCCGTCACGACAAGGATTTGACACCGTCCAGCGGCAAACAAGGCTCGACTGCGTGAGAGCTGGCTGGGTTTCGCATACTCAGAGATGGCCTCGAATGAAAGTTCTTCTGCATTCAAGCAATTCCGAACACGCAAAAAGTCAAAGTAAGAGGGAACAACGAGCAAGATGCCGGCGCATTGTGAGGTCGCTTCTTCTGGTGATGCCGACACGGCTGCACTGCCTGTGACTGCAAGTTTCTTGATGCGTGGGAGAAGTGCTGTTGCAAAATGTTTGTAGCGTGCATCTGGTTCAATCGCTGGGTTCGTCGCGTCACAAGTCAGTCTGCTAAACATTTGCTTTGCTTGGACATTGGCAATCTTACCGGTGTAAATTGGTCGGAAGCGGACTTGTCCAGCGACATTGACGAGACTCTGAAAGACTTGCCTTTGCTCTGGAAATTCATAGGCAGAGAGTAAGATGGTTTGTCGCAAGTATTTCGATTTCTCCTCGAGGCACCAATTTCGAATACGCGCATAGTCACAGCCGTGCGATTCCTTGGGTATGAGATTGAGGTGTTCGAGGGCAAAGGCAACATGCTCCCAATTCTGCATGGCGAGACCATCACAGCTATCGAGCAGAAGCAATTCAATGGAGGACAAGAAGTCATGGTCCACCTTCTTCTGCGCAGGGTCACCAATCACCATACGCAGGCCCAAAGGACTCGCAATGATGCTGTCGCTTGCGTAGAATTGTGAAAAGAGCTTGATGGTTTTGCGCGTAAATTTGATGCCAAGTCGGAAGGCATCATCTGTGTTGCCTTCGAAGAATGCTTTAAAGTCTTCTGGTTTGGTGGATGATTTGACGGGGTCCTTGTCTGCAGCGCCGAAACTGTCATTGAAGCGCTTTCTATTCTCAATGGACTCAGCGCCAGCAAGAGCAATTAGTTGATTGACAAAGAGAAACGCCGCATTGCGAGTTGGCATCAATATGAGCACTTTGGGACGAGTGAATGATTGATCACGCAGCTCGAGCTCATCGTCTCGATGTTGAGCCAGCTTGCCGTTATTTTTCAGTATCCGATCACGCGTTTTGAAGATGTGGTTGAGGATGTGAGCAGCACACGCTCCGCGTAGATGAGGCAGAGTCTTGTGAGTTGTTGCAGAGTAGGAGATGTCCTTGTAGCCCAGTAATTGCTGCACAAAGCTGGCTTGTGTCGCTTCTTTGAGCTGCAACTTTGGAATGATGTTGCTTAGACGTTGCTTGACGTGAAGAGACTCTGGCTTCTGTAGACTTATTCGGTGCTTTGCTAAAGCCTCCTCGGGCTCGTTGCAATATACTTTGCAATCGCCTGTCTGTGTCATTTTGGCTTGGATCTTCGCCTTACCGACCTGCGAGACAAGCTTCTCCAGCAACTCAGCATCCGGTGCAGCGAAGTGACTCTCAAAAGGATCCAGCGGTGAAACGTCGTCTTGATCAGAAACTGCCTCTTCCGCCTCCTCCTCTTCTTCAGCTTCTGGCTCCTTCCCAATGACATCTTCATCCTCAGGCGTCGCCTCTCTCTCCACCTCAGGCTGCTGCAGCCTGCGCTTCTTTTGCCTTGGTTCCGCAGCCTCGTCGCGCTTCATAAGTGTGAGAAGCGCATCATAGGCTTGCGGTGCAGCACTAGCCAAGTCAAAATCGTCGCCTGACTCTTGTGCTTCTTCCCCCTCCGACAATGGATCGTCCTGCTCTTCTCTGGGCTTATAGGCGCCGAATTGCTCGCCGTCATGCCATGACTTGGCGTGTCCGTGGTTCCTGGCTGCTCCTCCCCGGCCCCTGTCTCTGCCTCTGCCTCGCCCGCCTCTTGCACCGCCCCTAGCTGATCCTCTGCCTCTTCCCCTGCCTCGCCCTCTGTATTCAGGCATTTCCTCACAAGCACCAGAGCAAGTAACTGCAAGTTGAGTAGAAAGTAGAAGAGTCGCCCGATTTCCTTCTCTCACGCTCCAGGACGAAATAAAATTCAGTGACCACAAGCAGACGACAGCAACGCTACAGCTACAGCTACAGCCAGAGGCAAGCCATGTCCCGCGCTAATCCAGCCGTCACCGTCCTCCCAGTCGTCCTCTTCTCCATCCTCGACCACTCTCTACGCAGGCATGACGACCAAGAGCGCGTCATCGGTACACTCCTAGGAGAACGCAGTCCAGACGGCACACAGGTCGAGATTAAAGCTTCCTTTGCCGTACCACACGGTGAATCCAGCGATGGTGTCGAAGTGGACATGGAGTATCATAAGCAAATGCTTGCTCTCCACCTCAAGGCGAATCCCCGCGAAGTACTCGTGGGCTGGTATGCCACAACACTAGAGCTCAATGCCTTTTCCGCACTCATCCAAAACTTTTACGGTAGTGCAGGTGATGGTACTGCTCCCTTCCCTGCGATCCACTTGACTATGGCAGCGGATCCTGCGCAAGGGATGCAAGTCAAGACATACGTGTCGAGTAGTGTTGGCGTAACGCCTGAACGCGTTGAGAATTCTTGCCTGTTTGTGCCAATCTCACATACGGTCACCTATGGCGAGCAAGGTGATCGCAGTGCAGTCGATGCAATTGCTGCCGCTACACACACGGATTCGCGTAAAGCACAGATCCCAACGACGCTGACGATGTTGCGGAATGCGCTGAATGATACACTTGATATGATTGCACGTGTTCAGCAATACGTCGGGAATGTCGTCAAGGATGAAGCGGCGATGCGGACACCAGAGAACCAGGCTATTGGTCGTTTCCTGATGGATGCGCTGAGTGTGAGGCCGTCGCTGGACCCGGAAGCGATTGAGAAGATGTTCAATTCCTTGCTGCAGGATGTGCTCATGGTCAGCTACCTGGCGCGGACTGTCAGGGAGCAGATTGAGATTAGCACCCAGCTGGCCCTTGTTGCTCAGTAGCGTAAGAGGTAGAAATGACGCCAGTCTCCACCCTTCTGCGCCGTATGACAATGTATGTGACTGTTGTGTTTCCCTCTACAACGCGCTCTGACAGCTGAGGACTGACAAAGGACAAGGACTACTACAGGAACTACACCTCTGGCCACCTCTGGAGAGACGCGTATCACGCTAGACATGTCTTCAGACCTGCGCAAGAGACAGACAAAGAAGGATGAAGTCATCCGACAGAAGATGGAGAAGGATCTAGCAAAGAAGCGCCCAACAGCAGCGCGCTCACGGACAGCATCGCGTAAAGCAACACCAGGAACGGTCTCCAGTCTTAAGCCGACACCGCCCATGACGGTTCCTGCAGACATGACTGTTCATGAAGGTACAGCCCTCCTCTTTTGAATTGAAAAGGCGCTAATAGATAAGCTGCCCAACTCATGGCTGCCAAGCGCGAAGACTGTGTCCTCGTCATTTCTGATGAATCGCACCTCTCTGGCATCTTCACAGCCAAAGACCTTGCCTTCCGTGTCGTCAGTCAGGGCAAGAACCCAAGTCACACACCTGTCTCTGAGATCATGACACCGAATCCAATGTGCACACGCGTCGATACATCCGCCACAGAAGCCCTTGACTTGATGGTCACGCGTGGGTTCAGACATCTACCGGTCGTAGATGAAGAAGGTGACGTCTCGGGCGTCTTGGATATCACGAAATGCTTCTACGAAGCCATGGAGAAATTGGAACGCGCGTATGCCTCCTCCAAGAAACTCTACGAAGCGCTGGAAGGCGTACAGACTGAGATGGGTGGGTCGCAACAGCCTGCGCAAATCATTGAGTATGTGGAGACGTTGCGTCAGAAGATGTCTGGGCCAGAGCTGGCCGGTGTGCTGGATGGAACACCACCAACTTGGGTGACTGTCAAGACGAGTGTTCGTGAAGCCACCACACTCATGCGCGAGAATCACACGACAGCAGTACTTGTGATGGATGGTGACAAGCTCGCTGGTATTTTTACAAGCAAAGACGTCGTGCTACGTGTTATTGCACCAGGCCTAGACTCTGGTGTCTGCTCTGTCGTTCGTGTCATGACGCCTCACCCAGACTGTGCACCGCAACACATGTCGATTCAGGATGCACTGCGAAAGATGAATGATGGACATTACCTCAACCTTCCAGTGACGGATGAGGAAGATACAATCATTGGTATGGTCGATGTGTTGAAATTGACCTACGCCACGCTTGAACAAGTCCACAGTATGAATACCGCAGGCGATGAAGGTCCTATGTGGAATAAATTCTGGACTTCTGTGGGTGGTGCAGGCGAAGAGGATTCAGCGAGTGCTGTCTCTGGAAGCGATGTCCCTTCAACGCGTCATTCCACCACAAATCGTACAGGCTCCCGACAAGCCATCACCCCTGGCGGTCTGGACCGGCCTCAAGTCATCAATCCTTTTACGGATACCGTTTCGCCACTACCCATCACACATGAAGAGTACGATAGCCCCGTTCGGCCAGGAGATTCCATTTCAGCGCACCAGGATTCTGATAATCCATTTGACACGGCAGTGTCCTTTGCCTTCAAGTTCAAGACACCTGCCGGAAAGATTCACCGACTCGCCTTTGCAGTGACATCGGGTCTTGCACCCTTGCGCGAGGCCCTCGTTGAGAAACTCAGCACGGAGGATCGTTTGACCTTGACGGAAAAATTTGGTATCAGTTATGTGGATGATGATGGTGATATCGTGAGTATCACTTGTCATGAAGATCTACTCGAATCTGTGAAACTCGCAAAACGTGCGAAACGAGATAAAGTGGAGTTGTACCTGCATCATCCAGATCAAGTTGCTGTGACAACGCCAGCAGTAATGCTACAGCCGCAACCGAGGTTGTCGAGAGCTGTATCGGGGTTATCTTCACACGTAGATGCTGTCGAGGCGGCACCGGCTGCTATCACTGCGTCTGCTGCATCTGCTCCGGAGAAACAGGTGGAAGCTCAGTCAGAGAAACGCAGCAGTCCAGCTCAAGGCAATACGAATGATTTGCTGATTCCTGGGGCACTGGTCGTTTTGGCCATTGCCATTGTAGGGGTGTTTGCCGTGAGTAGAGCATCCAAGTAGACTTTCACAACAGACAAGGTGGATTATAGGAGATTGCATGAAAGCATGAAAATAATATTCAGTAGCTGACTAGAGCAGCCTTTTGCCATAATACACAACACTAGCGAGACTCAAAGCGAGCATGAGACCAGCAGGCATGACTTTACCGGACTTGCCAAACTTACGACCGAAAAAGACGGCGAGCAATGCACTCACCACCAAGATGGACTTGACGGCTTGTGGATCACGCGAGGTTTGCATGGCGCCGTAGAGGATGGCAGAGGCGCAGATGGAAGAGGCGATGAGGGAGGCAAGGGAGCCGGCTTTGATTAAGCCGATGAGACCGCCGAGAAACGTGATGGCTGGCTATGAGTACACGATCAGCGAAGAATTGGATCAGCTTACCTGCATAGCTGTAGCCGATGTAGTCTGGAGTAGGACGGAGGGGCGCCATTGTGTTGTTTGGTGTGTTGGTCTTGTGCGGAAGATGTCATCGAGGGCGAAAATGCGGAGGCAGATCACTCCACCAGATGGACGGAGACCATTCTATATGTTCGTGTATCTGTGTTACTGCTTCTCCGTGTACAGGCCCACAGTCTCAATGATGACCTTGTTCATCCACCGCTCCTCACCGGCCGATGCATACCATCCCAAGTGCCCACCACGACCCGTTACGGCCATCACGACATTCGGATTGCCCTGCATCTGCTTAAAAGGCAGCGTCGATTTGCCCATAAGTGGGTCATCTGCAGCAGAGAGCACCAGCAAAGGCACCGAAACAGCGCCAACATGCTGGTCAGATGACGCAAGCTCGTAATACTCATCGGCACTCTTATTGCCAAAAAGGCGACAAGTCATGTTTTCGTCAAAGTCATGCAATCGTCTCGCAGCAAGCACTTTGGTGGCATCGATACCGGGATGTTGCAGCAACCATTCCTGGTGTCGCATAAACAACTTTTGCAAACCACCCGTCATGGCGCGGGAGTAGAGTCGGCCTAGCGCATACGAATCGAGCAGGTCACCTGCTTTTTTGAGTTGCCAAGGGTTCGACACACTGATGGCAACGTCCACTGTTTTGCGAGCACGCTCAGGCATGCGGCCCAGGTAGTTGCACAAGATATTCGCACCGATCGAGTAACCACAAATGACAATCTTCCTGTTTGGGAACTTGGATCTGAGGAAATCCATGCACGCTGCAAGGTCATCAATCGCCCATGCAGACCAGTATCGCTTGCTTGTGACTTTACTGCGTGCACAACCCCGCGCATTGAAGACGACGCAGTCCACATGACTGTCTTCATCTGGGTAGGTGTTGTAAATAGCTTCAATTGTTGATCGTACATAACTCTCGTGCGAGCCGCCCGATAGACCATGCAGTAAAACAACCAGCGTACCTGCATCACTTGCACCTACCTGTGCCGTCTCCTCATCCGTCATCAAGACTGTTCGTGGCGGCAGGCTTTTATCCCCTGATTGGATGTAGTCGTTGAGTTCGAGTGCACGGTCCCGTCGAATAGCAAAGTCAAGGACATTGTTGCCGCCATCTTCCTTGTGCCAATACGTATATCTGCGGTAGAAGACTGGGTAGACCTGCTCAAAGTTGGCAAGGGACGAATAGAATGTCGATGTATGGGTGTTGGAGAGCCAGTAACTCAAGGAAATCTTCTCATGCAGGGAAGGTAAAGCGCCGAGTTGCTTTGCCTGTTGTGAGGTACTGTCGCCAAAGTACGTCTCCACCTCTGTCTCTGAGTCGAAGTAGCCAAACATGTTGATGCTGCTGATAAAAGAAGATAGATGCAGATGAAGATAGAGGAGCCTGTCCTGCGACAGTACCAGGCCGTGCTAGATGACGAAGATGGTGTACTTATAGTTTGTCAATTTTTCTGTCGGTCCTCGGCCTCGGACAAATTGTCGCATCCCGCGCCGACATTCAGGGGCACATGCAATTGGCAGGCTGCTCTGTGCTCGGTCCTCATAAGCAAGAGATGGACCCGAGGCACACTGTTACTGTTAGTTTGTAGACACTGGTGGCAGATCACTACTGTGGACTTAGTAGACTCGGCTGCATGAGCCTATGGCGACTACTTCCGCTGCCACCGTCAGCAGAATCACGTGCGGTAGCAAAAAACCACCTCGGAGGCCTTTTACCGAATACCACCACTATCGATGGCTGCACAGCACTATCCATGTACCGTTTGAGACTTCTGAGTCGATTGCTTCTGACTCCCTATTTGTTGTTGAAGGGCTCCCATCAAGGGCGCTATCGCAGCTTCACAAGAATGAAGACAAAGTTAGACTCTACAAGTGGCCTGTACGTTATTTGATCGTTTGATTTTTGATGGAAATACGAGCTATCTCTTTAGGCTTCCCTCTCGATCTTTTCCAAGAGTAGAGGCTCAAGCTCATGCATATTTTCTCATTGGCTGGTCCCTGACTGGTAAGATAAGTGCACTGCAACTCAGGGGTCTTTGCCATCGGCCGATGCTACATAACAATCTTTTCGGTCCTATCTCTTGAGGTTTGTGGAGCGCTCAAGAACGGAGGAAAGCCATAAAGGAACAGTGCGCGCCGCGGTCGGCCGATCAACAAGTCTTCACATTGACTTGGCGTGCGTAAGACTAGCGTTTCTGCGTCTTCATCCTCTTCAAACCAGACAAGTCACTCCAGCCAAATGATACTCCTTCTCCATACGCGTCTCTATCTTGGCGTCACATTAATGCTACATGGTGTCGCTGCGTTCCGCCCAGGGTTCCAACAGCTGGAGTCGTGTCACTATAATGGATTCATGCTACATAGCAGCGACGAAACAACACGTCCGATGCCGCCAGAAATACAATCACTCAAAGACAAGTATGTTTGTGGCAAAGATAACGAAAAGGCTACTCAGGATGGTATTCATTCAAGAACTTCACAGAGCTCTGTGCTGACTGCAGGTTGCTATTTCGACAATGCGAAGTACTATCGTGATGTGAAGGACGGAACCCTCAACCACGACTCTAGGCACCCTGATCAAATCCTCATTTGTGGTCATGCTCCAGCATGGGTCCAAGAGCTCTGCTACTTTCTTGATGGTGGACGCCAGTTTGCTTGTGGCGTGAGAGGTAAGATGGACGACATTCCAAGTAAGAAAGCTCACATGGACTAGGCAAGCCCTTGTACAACATCAGAGCCACCTTCAGCGAGCAGACTGTGGATCTTGGTACTTTGGATCTTAGCCAACTCTACTTGAACCCAAACAAGTTTTCAGCTCCGGAAAAGTATGACAGAGAGAAGTTTGGTGGAGGTAAACTCTTCAAAAGTCCAACATACAGTGAGAGGTTTCTGAATTGCCGCAATCTTGGGCTAACACTGTCAGCGCAAGGATGTCATAGTGAACGTGATGATAAGCGTCATGTTGCAGAGTATTCCCTCACAGGCGTATGGGGAGCGCTCAATGACAAGGATGAAAACAACCCTGACCCCGTTATTTATGATGAAGAAACGACTGGAAAGTGGCTCATGAACGCTCTGAAAGAAACAGTCGACGCATTGGTACAGACTGGCGAGTACTCCTACAATGTCGCTCTCGGTAAGCTTTCTTAGCCCATTGCTTCGCTTTTGCTGATGACCAGGATGTCCCGACTATCAGCCGATCAGATTCAAACGAAGGGCTTATCCAAGTAAGCGTTCGCCTGGAATAGTCTGTGCATCAGAATGGCTTGATTGTGAAGCCTTGATTGAGCAAGGATGCGGCTGGGTCCAAATCGGCAATCATAAATCCGCGCATCCTAACTGTCAAGAATATGTGGGCGGCAAGCACTGCAGCCCTGAACAAACTCCCTGTAAGAATGCCACGGTAGGTTATCACCTCCCGGAGGAAATCTCAGTTCACATTTATGACAAAGATGAACTTCAAACGAGCTATGCAAGCGTGAAATTCGAAGGGAAAGGCGTCAATGTAGAATGCTCCAAGTTTGAACGTCTCTTGGCCTTTCTCCCTGGTTTCCAGACAGAGTTTCCAGTGTTTTTGATGGGAAATTTGATTGCTCTCAAGTGCCTTTTGCGGGCCACTGCACAAGATCCAGAGACTACACATATTACTCTCCAGGAAACGGGTATCGTCGCTCCACATACGGTGGCAGTTACAAATGTCTATGCGGCACCTCCTCCACCACCGCTTCGTTAATGCTCTTCAGCCTGGTGCTGATAGATGAATGGATGTTTTCAAGTATGGTCTGTTTGTTATTCAACGATAATGTAGCTGTGTATAAATGCTATCGCTCTCTGCTTGCCTGTAGTCTTGTTCTTGCTGAGCTGCTCCTGATTTCTGTGCTTGACGAGATGGCGGCGTGAGAAATAATTTGCAAAAGGGCGACAAGTGGGACGACTACAAAGTATACCTCGACCTTGCAGGGACCCAAGACACCATGAGCCAGGAGGAAGTGGATGGCCTGGCTGCAAAGGCAGAGCAAATTCAGCTAGAACAAGACTCATCCGATGAAGATGGCGCAGAGGGCGATGCTGCAGCCGTAGAAGGCGCGCCCACCACTACACCCAAAAAGAAGAAGAGTGCGCACCCTGCAGCCATTGCACAAGACGCATTCAGCTGACCTAGTATAGAGAAGAAGTCCAAGAAGAAGGGCAAGAAGCAGCAAACTGAGCCGCCGACAGTACCGGTCAGCAAGCTCTTTCCCTCTGGCATCTACCCAAAAGGACAAGCCATGGCATATAACGACAACTTGAAACGCACGACTGAAGAGGAAGAACGCGCGATTGAGAGGGAAAAAATTTGTGAAACGCGGTTCAATGATTTACGGCGTGCAGCAGAGGTGCATCGCCAAGTCCGTGGGTATGCGCGCAGAACCATCAAACCAGGGATGAGTATGACGTCTATTGCCAACTTGATTGAAGATGGGACGCGCTCGCTTGTTGAAGCGAATGGTATGCAGAGTGGTATTGGCTTCCCAACAGGGCTTTCGCTAGACCACTGTGCAGCGCATTATTCGCCAAACCCAAAGGATACGATTGTGCTGGAGCACGGGAATGTCATGAAGGTTGATTTTGGCGTTCACGTCAATGGGCACATTGTTGATAGTGCCTTCACCATGACATTTGACCCGGTCTACGATGACCTATTGAAGGCTGTGCAAGAAGCAACAGAAACGGGCGTCAAGGCAGCAGGAATCGATGTGGTTCTTGCCGACATTGGTGAACAGATACAAGAGACAATGGAGTCCTTTGAAGTGACCATCAAAGGAAAGACCTGTCCAGTCAAGAGTATCCGAAATCTCAACGGCCACAACATCAACCCTTACAGCATTCACGGCGGCAAGTCTGTGCCCATCATCAAGCCGCGCGAGGACAATATGGAATATCAAATGCGAATGGAAGAAGGCGAGACGTTCGCTATTGAAACATTCGGATCAACAGGCGCAGGGTATGTTCAGAATGTTGGCAATTGCTCACACTACGCGCTGATCCCAGCCGATAAGACATCGCAGCAGTATCGACAGCAGTACAACAGCGTTGCAAAATTCTCTGCGGCAAAACATCTGCTGCATGTTATTGAGACATCCTTTGGAACCTTGCCGTTCTGCAGGCGTTATCTGGATAGACTAGGGGAAGAGTCGCACCTGTTGGGTCTTAGCCGGCTAGTAAAGGCAGGGATTGTTAATGACTATCCACCGCTCAATGACATTGATGGCTGCTACACAGCACAATTTGAGCATACAATCTTGCTCAAGCCAACAGCGAAGGAGGTCGTCTCTCGTGGTGAAGATTACTGAAATTTAAATACAACTATGTCTAAGATGCAGCGCTATGCAGGAAGGACTGACATGCCGATATGTCACAGGTGGAAAGGTTTGTGTACAGCTCAAATGTTGAGAATGGACGATTCACGCTCAACAGATTGTCCAGAGGCTCGACGAACACGAAGGTGCTTCCTCTTGTTGTAGTGTAGGAATTGACCAAGAATGATGAAGTCAAATATGAGCGTACCAAGAGAACCGATGATCCAAGCCATGGAGGACATGATATAGGCTTTTTCGCTATTGTAGGCCAAAATGGATGCCGCATAGGTCAAGTTGCCAAAAACGCTGAAAATGAAGAAGAGCAGCGCGAGGCCCTCTGTCTGCTGTTTTCTGTAGTTTTTGAGGATCTGTGGTATCCTGGCACATAAGTAGAGTGCTGCAGAGGTGTAGCCAAGCAATTGGGGCCCAAGCGCAACTTTACCGTCTGAGGGTGGCAATGGGCCATGGCCGTGGTGGTGCTTGTGATCACGGTGTGGGCCATCGTGAGGGATATACAGCGAGGCATACCATCCAGCGGCACCGAGCACAATGACAACCAGCACAGCTGCGACATTGAACAGGACATCATACGTCAGAATCCTTGTCTGTGCAGTGTGCTTGCCATCATTGAGCAAGGCAGTGCTCTCATTTGCTTCGTTGTCCGGTGCAAAAGGCGGCGCTACATTAATAACGTCCTGTTCGAGCGCATCGACAATCGACTCGCCACGCTTGTAGATGTAGTTGAAGTAGTATGCTTCACCAAGGATGATGATGTCCGAGAAAATGTAGTAGATGGAAACCACCACCACAGTCGGCGCCAAACCAGCCCAAAGCGCACCGGCGAGATTCAAAACATCACCTACTGCCCATAGACCAACGAATCCAATCGAGACACCCTCTGCTGACCGCGCGCGCCATATTTCATACACGAGCGGGATTCCGTTACACAGCCAAAAGGCAAGTGAAATGGCGCCAATCAGGTTTGAGATGTCGGCCCGTGTCCAGACGATGACCATGGCTTCTTGCATAGCATCCCTTGTGAGAATCGCTGTCATAATGCTGCTAACAAACACACTCTTGGGCCTACTGGTTGTCTTTGGGTCGGAGGTCACGTGCCGGGAAAAAGAAACTTTTTGCAGATGTTATCTCACAGTCACATATTGATAAGCCAGGAAGTCGGTTTCGCGTACGAAGAGAGTATGTAGGTACTAGCACTGCTAACCTGCCTAAGCACAGACTGACCAGACTAGCCTGACTATCTGCCAAGACGCCGGCTGAAGTTGCCTTGTTTGGTGAGATCGGTCCAGGCCGACCCCGATCGAAGCTTACGAATCAGCAGAAGTAGAACTTGAAACAACGTTACACAAAACCTCCTCCCTGACGTGGCCGCCTGTAACGAGGATGGTCTCTTCGCCATCACATACGGCGTCACGGCGCAAGGACAGGGTAGAAGACCACCGGGGTCACGACGACCTCGAGATGTCCTCCTCTTCTACCTTGTCTCCTGCGCAATCAAGTAATCTTGGCAAGCGCCCACAACCAACCTTCATCCAGCGCGTCAATTTCCTCAGCAGAGCGCATCCAAGACCTGTTCCGGATGACCCTGGCGTCTGTCCAGAGAGAGATGCAAATATTTTCTCGCGCCTCTTCTTTGAGTGGATGACGCCACTCATGCATCTTGGTTACACAAGACCCCTCGAAGCTGGCGATGTTTGGCGTGTTGATGAGACACGTACGGCAGAGCAGCTGTCCAAAACGCTGCATGAAAATCTGATGAAGCGCTCTGCAACAGGCAGCAATCACGCTTTGGCATTTGCATTGTCAGATTCACACAGATGGACATTTTGGTCGGGCGGTGTCTTCAAATTGATGAGTGATACAATCCAAACACTCAATACGCTCATCATTCGAGCGTTGATTCGCTTCGTGGGCGAAGCATACTATTACGCGCGTGACCCTACTCTGCCAAGACCCAACATTGGACGAGGCGTAGGACTCGCAGTTGGCCTCTTTTTGATGCAAGCAGCTTCGGCTTTCCTCACGCACCACTTCTTTTACCGTGCTATGATCACAGGTGCCTTGTGCCGTGGTGGTCTCATCTCCCTCATTTACAAAAAATCATTGCGTCTCTCCAATAAGTCTCGCACAGTATGGACGAATGGTAAAATCACCAATCTCATGTCGACCGATACGTATCGTATTGACTTCGCCGCTGGTTACGCGCATATGCTATGGACATCGCTCATTCAAATTTGCGTCATTCTCATTATCCTGTGCGTCAATCTCGGTGCATCGGCGCTCGCTGGCTTTGGGCTTTTGCTCATCTCGACACCCGCCATGACTTGGGTTGTGGGAAAGCTGGCCGTCAAGCGCAAGCAATCTACCGTGTTTACAGACTCACGCGTTCGTCTCATGCAAGAGATTCTGGGTTCCATGCGCATCATCAAGTTTTACGCTTGGGAAGACTCCTTCTTGAGTAAAGTCACGGCACTGCGCATCAAGGAAATGCGAATTGTTCAGTACCTGCTCATCATGCGATCTGCCATCAACGCCGTGGCCATCAGTGTTCCTGTCTTTGCAACAATCTTGGCATTCGTCACGTATAGCTTGACTGGTAACCCACTAGAAGCAGCAACGGTTTTCTCATCTCTAACACTCTTCAACCTATTGCGCATGCCACTCATGTTCCTGCCACTTGTTGCGAGTTCAATGACGGATGCGCAAGTTTCGCTCAAACGGATCCAGGCCATGTTGTTGGCGGAAGAGATGAATGACGAAACAGTCAAGTCTACCGATGCGAATTCGGCAGATGCCATTGAAGTGCGCATGGCAGACTTTTACTGGGAGACCTCTGGTGATGCTGCAGAGAAACCAAAGGTGAAGCAGGTCAAGCCTGCAACACGACGGTTCTGGCAAAAGAAGGCACCGCAACAGCCAGAAGTGCCTAGTATTGTTGTTCACGATGAAAAGGCGCGTGAACGCGATTCAACGGATGATGAGGCTGAAATGGACAGAGCACGTCGACAACTGCATCGGTCGTTGTCCCATGCAAGTGCTGCGAATGGTCCCGCACCTGCAGATATCTCCTACACGACTAGTGCCGTACAACACGAGGAAGCGAAAGAAGCTCAAAAGATGCTCGATTTGCCTGAACGCGAAGTCCGTGCTGCTGATTCAACGCCCCATACTGCTTTCAGTATTCGCAACCTCAATGTCACGATTCCTCGCGGTTCACTGGTGGCCGTCGTAGGTGAAGTTGGCAGCGGCAAAAGTTCCCTCCTTGCTGCGCTCGTGGGCGAAATGCGCAAGGGAAGTGGATCTGTAAGTGTGCATGGCACGCTTGGTTTTTGTGCACAAGTACCCTGGATCATGAATGCTACTGTACGTGACAACATCTTGTTTGGTCGACCATTCGATGCTGAACGATACCGTCAAGTCGTCTACGCTGCTGCGCTCGAGCCAGACTTTGAGATTCTTCCACAAGGCGATATGACATTGATCGGCGAGCGTGGTATCACTGTTTCTGGTGGACAGAAGCAACGTCTTAACATTGCACGCGCCGCGTATTTTGACGCAGACATCATCTTGCTCGATGACCCTCTCTCTGCAGTCGATGCACATGTTGGTAACCACCTAATGGAGAAGTGCATCACTGGTCTGCTCAAGGAAAAGACGCGCATTCTTGTCACTCATCAGCTACACGTCTTGCCTGAAGTAGATCAGATTCTCGTTGTTGACCATGGCCAAATTATCGAGCAAGGATCCTACCAAGAACTGCTCGACCATGGCCAAAACTTTGCCCGTATTTTGCAAGAATTTGGCGGGAAGCGCGAGGAAGAAGCCGAGGAGCAGGAAATCAAGGAGATGGATGCCGAGCTGGGAGATGTCAAGGCGAAACCCGCCAAGAAGGCTTCGCCTGCACCAGCAGCGTCTGCTGAAGAACGCGAGACAGGTGCTGTGGCGTGGGATGTCTACAAGGCGTACTTTACATCTGGTGGCGGTCTTTGGACTGTTCCGCTCATTGTCATTGTCCTGATCATTGCACAAGTCGCTCAAGTGGGCAACAACCTGTTTTTGTCCTTTTGGTCCAACGACACATTCAATCGCGCGGAAGGATTCTACATTGGCATCTATGCTTCTCTGGGTGTCGCGCAAGCATTGGCTTACTTTGGTCTTGGTTTGGCCTTGACACTTGTTGGTAACAAGTCGGCTCGTGTACTGCACGCAAACATGACCCATCGCATCTTGCGAGCTCCTATGGTATGGTTTCTGCTTTTCGCGTTGCATCACTAACAATAGTCCTTCTTCGACACGACACCTATTGGACGGATCACGAATCGATTCTCAAAGGATCAAGATACGGTCGACAATCTCATCTCTGACAGTATTCGCATGTTTATGACGACGTTTGGTTCGATCATGGGATCCTTCATCCTCAGTATCATCATCTACCACTACTTTGCAGCAGCCCTTGGTCCGCTTCTGATCCTCTTTTACCTTTTTGCGCTCTACTACCGCGCTTCAGCAAGAGAAATCAAGCGTCTGGATGCGATTCTTCGCTCGAGCGTATTTGCTCAATTTGGTGAGACCTTGACTGGTCTGTCAACTGTACGCGCATATGGTGAGCAAGATCGATTCATCAAACTCAACTCCAAGTACATTGACCAAATGAATGGCGCATACTTGCTCACCATCATCAATCAGCGCTGGCTCGGTCTTCGTCTTGATTTGACGGGTTCGCTGCTCATTTTTGTCGTGGCCATTCTTGCTGTTACGTCTCGCTTCAACGTCAATCCCTCAACGACGGGTCTTGTGCTCTCCTATACGATGCAAGTCATTGCCATGATTGGCTGGATGGTACGACAACTCGCTGAAGTGGAGAACAACATGAACTCTGTGGAGCGCCTCTACCACTACGGCACAAAACTTGAGCAAGAACGCGCCTTTGACTCTAAGCCAGATAAGAAGCCTGATGCAAGCTGGCCATCTGCTGGACGTATCGAGTTCGACAATGTTATGATGAGCTACAGACCTGATTTACCTAATGTCTTGAAAGGTATGTATCTGAATATTGAGCCAGGCGAGCGTGTCGGTATCGTGGGTCGCACAGGTGCCGGCAAGTCTTCGATCCTTGCAGCCCTCTACCGGATCTCAGAACTCAAATCTGGTAGCATCAAGATTGATGGTGTTGATATTGCCAGTATCGGTTTGCATGAGCTGAGAAAGCAACTCTCCATTATTCCACAAGATCCAGTCATGTTTGCTGGTACCATTCGAACGAATTTGGACCCAGAAGGGATTCATACTGATCTGGAGCTTTGGGAGGCCCTCAGGCAGTCGCACGCTGTGCCTGCTTCAGCTGGTGAAATGAGTAGCGCATCGTCATCGACTGGCAGCGCGCCTGAAACCGCACACGACAAGGCGAAAGAGGACGGTGCATTGACGTTGGACTCGCCCGTGGAGGATGAAGGTCTCAATTACTCCCTTGGCCAGCGTCAATTGCTCGCACTTGCTCGTGCACTGCTTCGCAAATCTCGCGTTGTGGTATTGGATGAAGCGACGAGCAGTATTGACTTTGAGACGGATAGTTTGATTCAAGAATCCATGGCACGAGGATTCAGGGGAACAACCGTCCTTTGTATCGCACACCGACTGCGGACCATTGTCAGCTATGAGAAGGTCTGTGTGGTGGGTGATGGTCAAGTAATTGAGTTTGGCACACCCAAGGAACTCTTTATGAAGGAAGGAGCACAATTCAGGGACATGTGTATACGGAGTGGCATCAATTTGGCTTAGTTACATACTGTAGGTTTGGCGCATATACGAAATAATTTAGCATGTTCAAATCCAAGCGTGACTTGAGTAGGAGCGTCAGATGCTCAAAACGGCATGGCGAAGTAGCTAACAGGACTGAACTCTGATCAGGGCTGGCGGTGAGCGAAAGCCAATTGAGCGCTACTGTAGTCGTATTTGTGAATAACAGGAAGATAACTCGAATCACTCGCCACTGGCATCGCGCCAATCATCGCGTAGACCATGCTTGCCGAGGTTCTGCTTGAGTGTTGACGACACCACTTCAAATGTCATGAGTGTCAATGCACTCGCTGGTACAGTTCTCACAAAATTCGTACCCATACCAGAGTAAAACATGCGCCAGCCTTCTTCCCGCCGAATCAACTTGAACGCATGCCAGATGCCTGTGTATTTGTTGCGTGGATCATTCTTTCTGTATTTTTGATTTTGCAAGCGTGTGCGTAGGACTTCATGTGGGTACGTTGTGGCACTCGCAATCATCTTTGAGAGGGAGCTCGAGAGCAGGATGTTACTCAATTTGGCATCTGGGCCCTGAGCACCAAACCACTCCTTCATGGCTTCGTAGAGTGGAAATTGCACGGCGACATGGGCGATGCCAAAGTAAGAAGGCCCGAGGCCTTTGTAGAAGGTAGACAACCCCTCCTCACGAAACATGGTGCGAAAGGCATCGAGCGTTGATTTGTACTTGAGCCCATGCTCGTGCGAGGGCGACTGTGTCATCATACGCGTCTTCACAACCCAGATTGGGTTGGTTACGGTGGTGGAGATGGCGCCGGCCGTCATGGCAGCAGCGACATTCGGTAGGACTGCAGCACTTGGCTGTCCTGCACCATAGACATTGCGACAATGTTGATAGATGGTGAAGTAGGATGCCCATGTCGGCAAGTATCCCAGTAGTACCGGACCGAGACCACGATACAGTCCACGAATACCTTCCTCAAACCATATCCGCCGTAGCGAAGCGAATATTCCACGATAAAGTTGTTGCGATGGCGGTGCGACACCCGCAGTGGGTGCTTTGGACGTCTCAAACGTCGGTGTATGCTGCGCTTGTAATTTTGTCTTGACGACATCCAGCGGACACGTCGCGACACTTGAGACGAGCCCCGCACACGCGCCAGCGACCGCATTGATGGCGGTGTCGCTCATGCCATTTTGTTGCGGAATCACATAATCCCGGTGAGTCCCACCAATCTGCGGGTAGCGATAGTGTTGCCGTGCAGGCGGAGCGTCATTAAGATGCGCATCTGCTGCCGCTGCAGCGGATTCTGAGGAAGAGGTGCGGAGGTCGGTCGCGCGTCTTGTGGGCGGGAAGAAGTCAGTGTCGGAGGGCGGTCGCCGAGAATCCCTCGACATGAGACGAGCACGGCCGGGTTTGAATCGAGCTAGTAGGCGTCTCAGCAGGTCATCATAATCAGGTTCAGAGGAGCGGTAAGCTGTAGCGCTAATATGTGCATCTGCAGGTGTCGTCGGTGAGGACGCGCTTGGGGTTAGGATGAAGTCCGGCGCAACGAGACCAAACTGACTTGAACAAACTTACCACTTCTACTGCTGTGAAACCTCTCACATGTATCTTAGCTTTTTACAAGTCTATGTCTCAGTCATCAATGTCGACAAAGAACCAAAGGTAATTACGTGGAGACGCTATCGGCATTGTTCATGGCTGAACGCTTCTGTCAATTCCAACTGATTTTGGCAACAGGCCTTGTGAAGTTCTGATGTGACATTCTTCGAGTCCATCACAAAGGCGGCCGTTCTGCTGTAATTCGAAGCATTAGGCTACGACTGTCGCGGGCTGATCTCTTCTCAGTTGCATTTATCTCTCCCGAGCTTCCACAGCCTCCCAGCGCTCCTGCCTCTTCTCCATCATAATGGTTCCCTATGTCTCTCGTCGCTATCACATATTCCGACGTATCTCTTCGAGAACGTTGAAGCTCGCAACGAGCTCAAGAAACTACAACCTCCTGCGTATTGCTCCCAGTATGAGTGAAAGACAACCTTTCGAACGCGCTACGGGCATTGCGAGTACAACATCGCGCCGTTTGGTCTGACAAATGCTCCAGCGTCGTTTCAAAGCATGATAAATGATGTGCTGCAACCATTCTTGGATGTTTTCGTGGTCTGCTTTTTGGATGATATTCTCATCTACTCCAAGTCTCAGTCAGATGACGACCAACATGTTGCTTCTGTCCTCATAGTTTTGCCAAATCTGAATAAAGTGTGTTTTGCAACAAGTTCACTAGCAATCAGCTAGTTACTCTTCTTGATCCTTTGCAAGTTATCTTGCTGTTGTTGTTGCCTATTAAGGTCACCCTTCGACGGCACGAGACAAAGCTTCTTCACATTCAGGCCACGGTTTTCCAAATCTCAAAACAACTTTTGACGATGTACAGAGGTATTCAAATTCCTGTAGTGTGATAGGGTTTAGGTGGCTCTAGGGGCCGGTTCATGTGACAGCGGCATCAAAGTTCAGACCGTGACAGACGTCTACATCCCGTCATGTGGCTGCCCCGAAAGCCATCATTGCAGGTTTAGAAGTAGAAGAGACCGACTTGTCGTGGTCATATATCGCTAGCTCTTCTTGTTCACTTCGAGTGACTGGGTTCTAAAAACCGCCTGTGATACCTACAGCATAACAAATCGTCGTCCGACTCATGTGCCCTTTGGATGAAGCCTGACCTCTAATGAGTCATCGTAGACGTCGACTGCCACTAGATAAGCCTGCTCTCTGAAGACTCCCTTCACTACACACCTTCTGCCGCTACAAGGGCGACATGCCAGCTGTAGCCGCCGAAGCGTGTCCGGTCACTGGTATCGTTTGAATATCTCGCGAGCTCGAGGCGTATGGCAAAGTACTGCAAGACGGCCTGTGACTGCACCAGCTCAGCTCGCAGGCGGCAACGCTTGGTCGCGAGCAAGCGCTTCAGCAGCTGTACAGAGGCCGATCATTCTAGATCCGACCCTCCGAGGTCCTGTCAAGATAATCAGCCAATTGGCGTACTCTGAGAAGTACAAAGACGCCGAGCAGGCCATCAAAGACGTTGTGGTGCCGACCATCAAGCAGCACTTCCCTGATATGGACTACGCCAGCTCTCTTGTATTCCATGAAGACAAACCGACAGTATTGGTAGGCGTTCGAGATCTAGACGCGGTGCGACCTTTCCTGCAGACGCAGTTTGGCGGCTTGCCAGTTTTACTTGTCGTTCGCGGCCACTGAGCAACGCACAGATGTGGTCGATTCTGCCCTGATCGATCGGACAGTCGACAAAGCTATTGGCGCCAGTATCGCCAGCTCACAAGCCGACTTGGCCGGTACTTTGGGTCTCTTCGTGCGCGAACGAAGCACGAAGGAAATTTGTGCCTTGACGGCCTACCATGTCGTCCACACTGACGACCTAGTAAGTTGTCCAGCGAAGTGTGATGTGGCGCCCATGATGGCAGAGCTGCATACGACAATTTTAATTGTTGAGGATGACCTTGCACGAAAAGAACGGTACCAAAAGGATACTTCCGGAGACCAAATCGCATTGGCCGACTTGAAGAGCAACTGATTGTTGGGGTCGATGAGTCCAGCCACAGTCCAGGGTTTGCTACCGTCCTCGTGCGTGTTGAGGGGTTGGCTCAGCTGCTGATGGCAATAAGCGCGCAGTCCGAGTACGTCGGATCCTCCACAGTCGGGACGTGAAAATTGTATATCAGGACACGGCCGAAACTCCTTGTTGTTGGCATGGTCAGCTTAACCAGTTGCCTCTTCAGCTTGGCCAGCCATACTTGGTACTGGACAGTGTCCTTGTGATACCGTTCTCTTCGTGCAATGAGCTCCTCAGTCTCTGTAATCGGCGAATGCAGATAGGCCAACATAGGTTCCGCGTCGCACTTTGCTGGACACCTTACAAGGTCGTCTGTGTGGACGACATGGTAAGCCGTTAAGGCACAAATGTCCTTCGTGCTTCGATCGCGCACAAATTGACCCAAGCTACCAGCGAAGTCAGCTTGTGAGCTGGCGATGCTGGCGCCAATAGCTTTGTCGACTGTCCGAGCGATCAGGGCAGAATCGACCACATCTGTGCGTTGTTCAGTCGTTGCGGAAACGAGCAATACTGGCAGACCGCCATACTCTGTCTGCAGGAAGAAAGACGCATCACAACGGCGGCCGAACTGCTGAACTTCGAAGTTATCGGTTACGATACACCGTAGCTACTTCCTTATGGATTAGCGTAGCCTTCTGCTATCGGAGATGTCGTAAAACGATGTGCACAGATCAAGTTTGAATGAATTTTGCCGGGAGTTATCATTATCATAGAAGTGCATTGCAAGGTCATGGTGGAGAATGTGATACTGTCTATTGAATCTCCACTGCAGCGAACAGTGAGCTTTCCCATACTTGCTGAGCGTGCGGACGCGGCAAGCTTCGACTTCTTCCAGTTTCACAACTTGTCCATTTGCTGTATCTGGTTTCAAAGCTGCAGGCGGGTTGTCGCCGCCGGCTTGTCGGGCTGCGTGCTTAAATGCAGTCTGAAACCTCCGCGGCCCGATTTTCAACCTTTGCCGACGGTGTAAGACTGCAAGTAAAACCGTGCTGGACAAAATCGGTCTGCGCCTGGGAGCTCGGTATGATTCCAAAATTGATGGCCGCGCAAGCGATCCTTGAAATCAATATCCGATCGGCTGCCAGAAAGCTCATCTGCGAGTCTTATGCGTTGCCGTAGTAGAGGCAGCAGAAGATGATGAGCTGGTGCTAGAACGAGATCCTTGTCTGCTTGGCAGACGCCGAGTCATCTCGCTAGACTGGCTGCACACGGAGTGCATTGACCAAAGTGACGGCGTCAGCACTTTCTGAACAGCGCTTGTAGATGCCGGTTCAGGCGAAGTATGCCGTGAGCTGCGATGTCTGTGCTCGCGCTCTTGCTCTGAAGAAGCAGTAGACCGTCGTTTTGGATGACTGTGGTCATGACTGTGTCTGTGTTCATGACTATGCCTGCGTTCCTTGTGATGACGGTGTTGTGCTTGTTGTGGCTTTGAGTTGAGCACCTTCTTGTCAATGTAGCTGGACACGAGATCGACGAGGATATTGTGCATGATGGAAGATGCAAACTGGGAGTATGAAGACCCAGCAGCAGGGCGTGGTCTCTGCCTTATATGCCCGGGCGTGTGTGTCTGCTTAGTGATCTCGCGGGTGTTTCAAAGTGATTGTGCGTGCTTGAGTCTCAGGGGAAAATGCGCATTTCAAAGCAGGAAAAGAGCATCGGCAGAGACAGCTTGCACTGGGCATAATCTGGACTCAAGAGACTGCCAATATGAGGACATGTATGATATGTACTAGCATGCTGCTGTTGCCTTAGATGAGACAGATTTGAATTGTTTGTGACTGTTCTTTCTGCCTGCACCGACGACGAAACCAAATACAGTGGATAAACACAAGCAAGACGCGCCCAGCCAGACACGATCCTCTGCTGCGCTAGACAGCGTGTCAGAGGCCATTCACAACATCAGAAGCATGGAAGTCGAAGAGCTACATCCCCTCGCGGCCCAAATCTGCTATGCTGCGCCGAAAACGGCCAATGCGCCTCCACTACTTGTACTCAACCTCAATAGACTGCCTCCCGCAGACAAAGTCGACTATGACGCCCTCCAACAGGCTGTTCTCGATATCGTCGATATTCAAACATTTGATGCGGCATACGCAGCGACAAACCCAATGTACCGAAAGGATGGCTGTCTTGCCTATGAGCTCGTTGTATTCTGTGCAGGGGCCAAGCACAGGCCCAGCTGGCCCTGGATGATTGGAGAGTTTGCTGCGCTGGACAAGAAATACAAGAAAGCATTACAAAGACTGTACATCGTGCATGAGAAGAGCTTCGTACGAGTGGCGATGCAGCTGGTTGAACAGGCAGCAAGTCCGAAACTTGCAAAGAAGGTCAGACATCTTCGAACACTAGCAGAACTAGCAGAAGAGCTTGGCAAGGAACGTATGCAAGCATTGCGGATTGATGAGGTTGTTTGGCAGCACGACATGCAGGTCATGGCAGAGTTACAGCAAGCGGAGCGCAAAAAGAACATGACACGACGCAGTCCGCCTGCTCCCGCCAGAACACACTCTGCGCCAGATCTCGTCATGCAAGCGCCTACTCGCGAGATTCATGCTACGAAAGAATTGCCGCCGCCTGTCATGCCAAGACGGCCGGCGTCGACACGTCCAATCATCACCGACGTACAAAGAAGCCAAGAGCCAGTACATGCAAAGCCGCCACCTCGCGTGCCGACTACAAGATCTCAACAACGACTGGATCAAGAAGAATGCTCCATTCCTGTTGCGACATCCTCTGCCGACGCAAAGAGGTCCATCTCTGCTTCGTCGAGCACCTCTCTTATCATTCACGAGGACAAACCCTTAGCATTGCCTCAAAAGCCAGAAGCACCCTCACCGCACGCGCCATCAAGACAGCAGAAAGAGTCAATACCACTACCCACCACGTCCAAGGCCGCATCAAGCAAAGCACAACCACTGAGACGCGCCATTTCTGGTCCATTGACGCCGGCGCAAGGTGCTATCCAGAATTTTTTGCCGAAAGATGCAGAAATGGTGGCGTTGCCATCGCTCAAGCAACAACTCAAACCAACGGTTCGACCATCCTCACCAAGGAAGAAGCCTGCGCAGATACAAAGCCTGCGTGCAAGCAGTGAAGGTCGTGTGGGTAATTTGAGGGCGTTGTTTGAGGAGCGTGCCAAAGTTGCAGAGCAGCTACGTAGCGCCTGAGTGGATGAGCGGATGAGAGACGCATTGCTTGGTGACTTGGAGACAATTGTCGTCAAGAGGTTCAGCTGGATACAATCTCTTGGCAATCAAAAAGTGATCACACTGCGCCCTTATCTGCCGTATCTATTGGCGATGGGAGTCGCAAAGAAATGACTGGTCATGGCCACTTGTCCTGGTCAGCTTTACTGGCGGCTCTTTCTGAGTGGTCCCAGACTTCGTATCAGAACCATGTATTGCAAATAGACTGCCTTCACCTTTCCTCAATGAACGAACATCTCCGAGACGGGGTTTCCATCGTTGGAGATGATATGTATTGTTTGCTGGCTGCACTGAGTCCGAATTTCGCAGCCAAAGGCCCTGGCTGGACCCCTGAATATTCTTCAGATAGCCTCCGAGAGGGGGTTTCCATGAGCCACTCGGGAATTGCCAGGCAAACAATAGGATATCTACAGCTGTCACGGCGAGATGAGCGAAAGATTTTCGCGAAGCTCGATAAGAACAAACAATCAGGAGGCCGTATCCAATACGAGGAGTGGATATAAGACGGGCCGAACTGCTCATTGCTCAAAAGGACCTCATCGCCCTTCACTCATCCACCTTAGCAAATCAAGTAAGCACAAGAAGTCTTAGCAGGTCTCCGGCTAACGATCATGCAGAAATGCAGCTCCCAAAGATCACCATCAGTCTCGCTTTGCTTGTGGCATTTCAGCCTACCGGATTTGCATTGCCCACTGCTAGTCTGACTACATCTGCTTCGTCCTCTTCTGCCGCCACACTTCGCCAAGCCTTGACGCATGCTAAGCGTGGTTTCTTCGGAGATTTCGAATGCGTGCCAAATCCGTGGCATAGATGCTAGATGTGAAGAGCCCTGCATGTCTTCATTAGAGTATCGTCAGTCTCTGGTTGCAATCTACCAACCGGGCCAGCTTGTCCAAAACCTTCCTGGTCTATTCATATAATCTGACTTCCAAACCAAATCAGCTGCCGAGCTCGTGAAGCAGGCTAGCCATACATATTTCTACTTTGGTAGCGAGAAGTGTCGCGTGATATATGAGCAGCGAAGTCCGCACGTTGTCACACAATATACCGGGCTCGCTGCCATACATAATCTGAAGTTGTAGACTATTGGTCTCTTTGGTTGGCAATGCGGCGGGTTTTGTCCTCAACAGCGCGTATCTGTGACTTACTGTGAGTTCCGAACCTACCTACCGCCCGCAGCTGACGCCTGATTTTCTTCAGATGAGCTAAAGAGATAAAATTGGCAGGCCAGTGGCCCATATAGAAAGGCCTTTTCCTTCTGCGCGGTTGAATTTCAAAAGATCACGTTCCTCTCTAGATATCAAAAAAGATCACTGCAATAAGACATAACAAGTCCTGGCGCATTGAACGCTCACAAGTGTGGTATGCAGCTACCAAAGGTCACGATCACTTTGGCTCTCCTTACCGTATTCCCGCCTATTGTTCTCGCGCTGCCCATTGCTGCTGTCACGTCACTCTGCCAATGCATGTCAACATACGCTCACATACGTCAAGCGCTCCATGGTGGGCGATTTTGAAGTGCGTAAAGTGGGTTTGGGAAGGAACTTAGATTGCCTTTAGTAAAACTGATGCAGACAAATCCATGTGTTGCATCTCAGTGCCTGCCCGTCAGACCATGTCTCGTTCTCTTCAAGTTTACTTCAGTGTATGCTGATCAGCCCAACTCTACTCCAAAATGACTTGAGATGATCGTAATCAATTTGTGGTCATTTGACATAATGTTGTGTTCAAAGAGCTGAGGAGCACCAGGGTCCACATGTACAGTACGGTGGCTCGCTGAGTACGCAATCTAATACGAAGAAAACGAAAGGAAGGAGTGAAATCGACAACTCTGATAATCTAAGCTGAGGTAGAACCTGCTCACTTTGCAATTGGACTGAATGGACAAAACTGCAGTTGATTGCCGTCTTTAGCAACCCCTGAAAATTGCAAGGTCTAGACGCAGCATGGCTGAAGTCACATGCCACATTAGTCTGCAACATCAGATGTTCGCTGCAGTTACAAAGAATCTGGTCCGTTAGAACTGATGCATGCCAAGACTCTACTTGCGCATCTTAAGAAGCAATTCCTGCCCTCGTTTCTGTCAAACCTGTATCCACCACATACTTACTCACTTGTCACCGATTGAAATCAACAATCAGTGAGTTATGAATCACCTATAGGGCTCACTAACATTACAGACACCCTATGCAGTTCCTCAAGGCAACAATAAGCTTTGCACTGTTCATGATGGTATCGACTACATATGCTGTGCAATCCCCTGGCTTGGCTGGCGATGCCAAACTGCAGAAACGTGAGGCAAGGCAGGTTGGTATGACGGCCTGCAGGGGCGGCGCAGGCTGCAATCAGCCTTAAGCCACTGTTGTGGTGAGCCATACTAGCAAGGCCTGAATATTTCCATACTTTAGAGAACCATACAAAGCTTTCCAAAACTCTACTGCCAATTGCTGTACACTGTTTGAAACAGTAATGCTCGATGTACAGTGGAATCAATATCGGCGACTGTCTTTGAAGAAGCCAAAGGGTCCTGACCGCTGGAGTTGGCGACTTGTTGTGAATGTCGAATTGGCTCTTCCACGGGACAAAGCATCAAGGCACGCGGCGATGTGGCCAGTAGCGATACTTGCGGGCTCAGCTGGATCAGCTAAAATTAGCTGCAGCTAGGTACAAGTACCTTGCTGCATGCACGACTTGTGACAAGATGAAACTTTGGAAAATGATGGCACATCATTTTCCTACGCACCATTATGGTAGCAGATCATGAGGGCGAATGCAACATTCAAGAGGCAATGAGATCAGCGCTTACGAGACCACAGCCCTGCTCAAGCTAGTAAGGATACTGCTAGCCTCGTCAAAGGAATCGGAACACGATTGAATGACTGCACAACATCGCCTGTAAGTATGCTTTAGTTGTAAACAAATCAGCCAACTGACATTTGCAACATGAATCTGAAAATCTTGTACTGTGTTGCTTCATCGCAATGGGCCAGTCAAGCGTCCTCAGACATCCAACCAATGATTCAGATGAATAGGTTCCACACGGGGCGCCCAAGAACCCTGCAAGGGCCTCTCATGTGATCGTTACCCATGAGCTGTGATCGTTACCCATGAGCTGCCTACCAGCACAAGGCGGCTAGAATCTTGTCTGAGTTTGCGACACTCCGCACTCGAAGCCAGTTCTTTGGATGAAGCTTTTCAACAGCTGACTTCCATCGCTCTGAACTTCATAGCCAGAATTCCCTACATTTCATCTCGTGATCTAATGCGAGGCAGAGACAGCCTCGAAAGACTTGAGAGTATGCTCTGAAGAGACGGCCAGAGACTGCAGTTGGTCCACAAGCGGACAACTTGCGCATCCTGCCATATATTGCAGGAAGAGCGAAGCACAGCGACTCTGGCCAAAGTCGTAGAATTCTTCAGAGTGAGAAAATGTCACCACGAACGGTCGTCGCTACCACTTTTCAAGGTCTTGAGTTGGGCAAAGTCAAAGTATTTGACTGGTACAGCACGATCGGCGATCGCTTCAAAGTCAAGACTCACAAGATTCTGCTCCGTGGCGGCATAGACCTTTTCATGTTCAGCCACAAGGGAATAGACTGGGCCAGCATGATAGCGCATATTTGGCGACGAATTGGCCAAGATATCCTGCAGGAAGATGTCATAAGTCTCTCGTGGGGCTTCGCGCCAATCGAGTGACATTTTCTTGTGCGAATCATCCCAACAGCCTGGTCTTCGCAAGTCGAACTTGTGAATAATGTGATGTTCACTCGACCCACTGAAGATGTGATATCCAAGGCCGTGATTCATCGTGGCGATCGAGACATTTGCACCCGCGTCGAACTTGTTACGCAAATCTATGACCGGCTCTCGGCTGGGTCGCAAGCGCGTATCGAAGAGAGCAGCGCCAAGTCTAGAGTACCACCCGGTCAATATCAGATTAGGCGACAAGGGTGCTATCGCTTGGCAATTTCCAATACTGGCCAGTGTTGGCATAGTCCAGATTGGCATTATTCTGCCATCCGGGGCTTGGCGATGGACAGACAATGGTTCCAAGCTCTTCAAACCCAAAGCAAAAGTGGCCGTCTCCAACAACTTTGCGACCCATACCTTGCTTGTCAAGCCAAGGGAGGCATTGCCATACATGATGCGACTTTGTGAAAAATCAAGCTTTGCAGCAGACAGTAGGCACTGTGATTGGACGTCAAAATCCAAGGATTGAAGACAAGTCCCAGGCACTGTTTGTCGTGTCGTGATGCCAGGAGAAGTGCCACCTAGTCGGATTCGTTGAACACGCCCATCAGCGAAGCCGACGATGACAATGTCACTTTGATCTGTCAATGTCAAAGCAGTGATGTCTTGCAAGTGAGGCTTTCCGAGGGATACGCAACGCCAAGGGTGCCCATCGGCTCTCGTCCAGAGGTTTGAGCCCGTAGCGAGCACAAGCTTGTGTTTGTCTGCCTTGACAATTGGCATGGTCCTACGAGGCCAGGTTGCTTCTATTGCGCCGACAAAGTGGCGTTGAGAGACATTTTGGGCAATTCGTCTTGTACGCATGATCTGCAGAGGTGGAGACAATGACTGCAGCTTGGAGAAGCAAGTTTTGTACTGCTCAATAACAGGAGCAAGCCTATCAGGAATAATCATGGAGCAAATTATAGCTCGATATGCAGCAGAGACATGACTGAGACTGACAAGGTCCTGTAATGGTAGTTGAGCAGTCATACGCACTTGGAGCTCCGGCGGCAATTGTTCAAGCTGAGAATGGCCGTGTCTCTTGGTGAGGGTAGCCACATCAGCCTTTTTGCTGGTGCATTTAGCAGGGATGAATGAAGCAGCTGCTGGATTGAGCCTCTTTTGCGACGTCTTCGTGCTCTGCGGACCATCTTTGAGCATACAAATGCTGGCTGTAGCTGTGGTGTTGGGGGAGAGGGGGCCTCAAGTAGAGTTCTCGAGCGTGGCGACGCCAATTGCGCAACGACATCATCCAGCACGATCAACCATCAGGCCTGTCGCATTAGCTCTTGCAGCAAGGGCGCTGGAGTGGATCATGTCGCCAGCTCGTAAAGATCCCTGCAGATACTCTATTCAAGTCAATGTCTACGATCTCATGCCGCTGTCCAAGCTAAGTGCATTCTTATGGACAACTGGATTGTCCATCAATCACTCTGGCGTAGTCATCAATGAGGTCGAATGGGCGTTCGGCGGACACGATGTAGAAGGCATCACAGGTGTCTATCCATCACGACCAAAGGAAGTGCCCGAAAATGCAGTTTACAAGTGTACAATTGACGTGGGCATCTGTTTGCTATCGCTCAAGGAAATCGACGCAAGACTGGAGCGCATCAAGAAGGAGTTTACAGGACCATCGTATAATCTGCTCACCAACAACTGCAATCACTTTGTCCAACGCGTATGCGCAGACTTGTGCAGCTCAAGCCCACCTGCATGGATAAATCGCATAGCAGGGATTGGTGCTATGATGCGTAAGTTCTCCCTCTTGTAAGACCTGTCTAACAATAGCGCTGTGCGTGTCAGAAGCATGGGTCGCCCCGCCAGTTGCGGACCCAGATGCCGAATGGAACGAGCATGACGATGATCACACACGCTTATTGCCACCTAGTGAAGTTGCGCCTATGCAAGCCATCCCGAGTCGACCCCAAGCCAGAGATGAGCCGCATGGTCGAGTGTCATTCTCACGGACGGTGTCAGAGTATACTGACTTGGACGACGATGAGGCGTTAGCGGATCGAGACTTGACATCTGCATCTGGAGGCATCAGAGTTGATGTTGGTAGTCGCTGAGGCGCTTCAACTTCTGTTGTACAATAGCATTTTGTGCCTTTAGCTCTGGCGTTGGTCTAATCAATACTTTGCGATGCTTGCAATGCTAATGGTGTTCCTGAGCTTATAAACGATACCCATATCGTTTGAGTTCCTCACACCCGTCCATCCGCTTGTTTTTCGCTGCATTGTACTTGACCTTGTCAATGCTGAAGAAACCATATGCATTGTTCATTGCTTGTTCACGTTGCTGGTACTCCCATTCACACGTATCGCGCAGATTGCGTATGTAGTCCACCTCGACCTTTTTATCAAATTGCTTCAACGCCGGGTCGCCTATTGAGGCAATCTGCTCTGGGTTGACGAAAAATTGTATTTTGTGCACCGGCGTCAAGCGTTCCTGCGTATAGGGTGGATGATTGTTGAACGCATAAGAAGGTGTCGTTGGGCCACTGCCAAACCAAGAACCGCCAGAGAAGAGGCTGGAGAGGAGCGAGAAGCCAAAGAGGATGATGAGCGGTAGGAGCTGAGCAAGGGACGCGCGTTCCTCGCCTTGCTGACCGCGATGTTGCCGTGCTTGGCCGCCGCCAAAGTGATGTACGCGAACACCAGGTCCACCAAATGACACGAAGGGACTGCCACCGAATCCACCACCCATACCTCCTCCACCGCCAAAGAACATGTTGAATAAGTCATCAGCATTCATCTCCTCTCCAAACATACCACCTTGCATGCCGCCACCGCCACCGCCATTCGCTCGTTGGAAAGGGTTAGCAGCTGGCGCACCACCACCACGCTGATCCGGGTCAGCGCCGTAACGATCAAATTGCGACCGTTTCGTCGTATCTGATAGGATCTGAAAGGCTCTCGAAACCATCTTGAAGGCCTCGTCTGCTCCTGGTGCGCCATTCTTGTCTGGATGTAGTTGTAGGGCTAGTTTCCGATACGCCTTTTTCACCTCTGCCTCTGTCGCTTCTGCCTTGATGTCTAGAATCTCGTAAAATGCATTCGCTTGACATTTTCGAATGCGCTTGACAACCTTGGCTTGGTCTGATGTATACTCTCTCGCAGCTGGCTCCTCGGGTTTTGATGCTGCTGCCTTTGTGCGTTGTGTTGGCCCACCTGCACTCCGACTCGATCCAGCCGCACCATTCGCTGAAGGAGATGTTGCTGGTGCCTTGGCAATCTTTTGTAGCAACTGCTGAACTTGAGGCGAGTCATGTAACGCGGCTGCCTTTAGTGCAAACTTGTGTGCACCGGCTTTATCGCCTGCTTGTAGCTTGCGCGTCGCTATCTGAATACATTTCTGGGCCTCGTCGGCGTTCATACCTCTATATCGCCGCGAGACCTTGTCTGGCCGTCTGGAAGGCTGAGCTGCGTGGCCTAACAGTAGGCCGGCTGTGGTCGAATGAAGTGCCGTACGTGTCCTTGTCCGTTGAGAGATTTGTGAAAGTTCAGGAACAACTTTTGAAGATACAGGATTCACGACTCAGACATCATCTTGCCCATGGACGAAGCTGGCTATGCTGCTGAAGAAGGAAACAAGCTGTCTCTAGATCAGCTACGTGCTCAAGCTGTCAAGTACAAGACTCTTGCTCAGACGGAATTTGCTCAAGCACGAGGTATGCTACACTTGTACATGATATGCCTAGGAAGCTGATGGCCTGAAAGAACAAGATAGACCAGTAGACAAACAGCTCCTCGTCTCGCATGTACGGCAGCAGAAATTCTACGAGCAGGCTATACAGGCACGAGAGGACGAGCCGTTACAAGAAGCCGACAAACTGCAAGGCAATGTGGCAACCGATGCCTCAACCACAGACTCATTATTGACTGAGGTGCAGCCTGGTCTGTACATCAGCAGGTAGTCGACTGTGTTCATCCCTGCGCTGAGCTAACATCAGCTACGAAGTATTGCAGCATGACGAGCTGCTCAAAGATCAGGGCATCTCTCACATTCTTTCCGTCTGCCGACACTTTCATCCTGTACGATATACTCAACAAGCCCACAATGCTAACAGGTAGTGTTCAAAGCAGCAGGCAGATTATACATGTCTACAGATTGATGCGCTAGATTTCACAGAGCAGGACTTGATACAGCATTTTGACGACTGCAACGCATTCATCACAGAAGCACTCAAAAATGGCAAAGTTTTGGTCCATTGCCATGCCGGTCAATCACGCTCCGTTGCAATCGTCGCAGCATATCTCATGTCTGCAAGCAATGTGCCACTTGCGTCAGCCATCGACCTCATCTCCTCGAAGCGCCAGATTGATTTGAGCGATACCTTCAGAAGGCAACTACAAGTCTATGCACAATGTGGCAATCGAGTCGATCCTACGCATGAAGTCTATCAAACTTGGCAACTCCAGCACCGAAATGGTGTGTTGAGACTACAGGATGATACGATTGCTGCCTCACCCGGCTTACATACCGCTATTCGCTGCAAGAAATGCAGGTTCGTGCTAGCGAGTGAAAAACACATCCAACTTCACCCTCCGAAAGAGATAACTGCCGGCCCTTGTGCGCATCTGTTTATCGACTCTGTTCGATGGATGAAGGCAGAACTCGATTTAGGTTTGCTAGAAGGGCGTTTCACCTGTCCCGGCCGCAATTGTCATGCCAAGATTGGGAGTTATGCGTGGCAAGGCATGAATTGTAGTTGTCGTGCATGGATCCTGCCTGGGCTTGCCTTGCATCGTTCACGCGTGGATGAATTTAAAACTGCAAAGGAGGTCGTTGTCGTGCCAGCGAGAAAAGATGCAGCGCCATCGTGAACTCATTTGGTTGATGGAGCAGAGGGAAATGAGAGGGTCTTCCACTGCTGTTCTTTCGCTCTTTCCATAGCTGCTTGCTGTTTGAGAGAAACGCGATGCTGGTAGAAGCTGCGGTTGAGTGCAAACTCCCTTGGCTCAGGTACCACGACCTCAGCAGGCGGAGTCGTCGTTGTAGGCGTTGCAGCAGGCTGGATAGCCTGCACGACGCCCGATGCAGCTTTATTAATGAGTCCACCCACAGACGGCATCCAGCTCCCACCCTTCTCCTCTTTTTCCTTGTCTGCCTTTTTCTGTGCTTCTTTCGCTTCATACTCCTTCTTGACTTTTGCAATCTCTGCTTCTAATTTCGCCTTGTCATCGGGCTTGGCTACTGCCGCGGGCGCTGCAATGGGCGTTGCAAAGCCAGCGACTAAATGACTTTGACAGACGTAGAACCAATCTTTACTGTCTGTAGACATGAGCACACAGTGTGTGGGTTTATAGCAGATGGAGCATGATTTCTCAGCAGAAGAAGCGACTCGACGTAGTCGGTAGTGATTGATATGCGGCCCTGCAGGTGCAGCTGTCGCCATATTACGGTGAAGAGGTGGTTGTTGGTCAAAGTGTTCAAATTACAGCAGGGTGAATGAGTCCAATCTATCAAGTTTTCTATAACGCCTTAAGCAGCATCGAGTTGCGCGAAGGGCCAACACCCACCATACCCACAGGTACGCCAACGAACTTCTCGATGAACTCCACGTATGCTTTCGCTTCTGCTGGCAATGCATCGTACTTGGTAATGCCCGTTGTACTGCAGTTCCAGCCTTTGAAAGTCTTGTAATTCACCTTGGCGCGTTCAACGGCATTCAAGTCTGCAGGGAAGTAGTCATCGACCACTTTGCCATCAATCTCATAGCTCACTGCGACTTGCAGTTCTTCAAATGTATCGAGCACATCGAGCTTTGTAATGTTAAGGGCAGTATAGCCATTAATGAGAGTCGAGTAGCGAATGACCACCAAGTCAAGCCATCCACAACGACGTTTCCGTCCAGTTGTGACGCCCCACTCTCGTCCAATGTCCTGCATTTTCTCACCAACTGCATTCAGTTGTTCAGTCGGGAAGGGACCAGCGCCAACACGAGTTGTATAAGCCTTGACGACACCCCAGACGGTACCGATACGTTGTGGTGGAATACCAAGACCTGTACAGACACCACCAATGGTTGTTGGCGAGCTCGTGACGTAGGGGTAAGTACCGAAATCAAGATCGAGCATGAGTGCATTGGCACCTTCAATCAGGATGCGTTTTTGATCCTTGATGGCTTGATGCATGAAATGCACTGCATCCACAACAAAAGGCTGCAACTTTTCCCGAATACCTTTGTAGTACGCAAGCTCCTTTTCCTCGTCATAATCAAATTGACCGTACCGCAAACCGCGTGTCGACAAATTTGTTCGGAATCGCTTCTCAAATTCTTCCCAGTCAGACATGAGATGGTGCAATCTGATACCGCTGCGAGAGGACTTGGAGGAGTATGTTGGGCCGATACCTTTGCGAGTCGTACCGAGTGATTTACTACCGAGTTCGCCTTCCTTCAAACCATCGACGATTTGGTGGTAGTCAAAGACGAGGTGAGCACGATCACTGATGAAGAGCCTGCCATCTGCGTTCAAGCCCTTCTCAACAACCGCTTCGAGTTCCTTGAAGAAGGCAGGGATGTGGACAACACACCCACTACCAATAAGGTTGACGCACTGTGGGTTGACGAGACCCGAGGGAAGGATGTGGAAGTCAAACGTCTTGCCATCCACCACAATGGTGTGACCTGCGTTATTACCCCCTTGGCAGCGAGCACAGACGTCGGTCTTGTCCGTGAGGATATCGACGAGCTTGCCCTTGCCTTCGTCGCCCCACTGTGAGCCTAGGACGACGGAGACCTGCCCTGGTTTGAGGGTTGAGGTCATGGTTCGCTACCTTCTCTTAAGTGTGGAGGTAGCGATGGGGAGTGAATCTACCGTGCTGGTCAGAGCCGAAGTAGATGACTGCTTGAGTGGAGGGAAGATGTCGCCGAGTTTGATGGGATGATTGTGGTCGTGGCTGCCTAACCCCACGCGACACTGAGAGAGAAGAAACAAGACACAACAGGAATGCAGCGCACAGGCTCAAGAAGACCCCCATCCCAAGGCACTTCCCTCCCTTCTTCTCCTCCCCAGGCTACCCTATCACTCAACCTCTCTTCTCTTCTTCCCACATCACCAATCAACAAGGACAATAAATCATGGCAAGCGAAATCAGACGCAAACTCGTCATCGTGTAAGGCAAGTTATCCCTATCTCTATGTCCGTCCACGCTCTTCTCTGTGCGTATCTGTACTCTGCTACTGGAGCGCAAGCAGCTGCCATTTTCTGCGCTCGAGCATGATCTTATTGTCGAGCGCGCAGCGCAGGAGGTGGCGCGATAGGTCCCCATTTCCTGTGCTACAGACACATGGGCAGACGCGTCGTATATTGCCTATCGCTGCAACGACAGCGCCGCGACATGGATGCGCATGAGAAAAGCTGGACGGCACACGCCATCTCTGCTGATGCTAACCTTTGCAGAATCTCCTTCTTGATTGTGGCTCTCAGAAAACTAACAAAATTAGCGGCGACGGTGCATGCGGAAAGACTTGTTTGCTCATGTACGATCGTGTCCTGCTACAGTATTCAATGCTAACTCTGCAGTGTCTTCTCTAAGGGAACATTCCCCGAGGTGTATGTCCCGACCGTGTTTGAGAATTACGTTGCCGATGTCGAGGTGGACGGAAAGCACGTCGAGCTGGCGCTTTGGGATACCGCCGGTCAGGAAGATTATGACCGTCTGCGTCCCCTCTCCTACCCAGACTCGCACGTCGTCTTGATTTGCTTCTCAATTGATTCGCCCGATTCGCTCGATAACGTTCAGGAAAAGGTACGCTCAATGTGTGCTAGTGATTGTTCCTTGCTAATGCTCCAAGTGGATTTCTGAGGTAATGCACTTTTGCCCCAACCTGCCCATCATCCTTGTTGGCTGCAAGCGCGACTTGCGCCACGACCACAAGGTGATTGAAGAGTTGCGCAAGACAAATCAAGCACCCGTCACGACGGAGGAAGCCGAGTCGGTTGCAAAGAAGATTGGCGCCGTCAAGTACCTCGAGTGCTCAGCCAAGGTGAATGAAGGTGTGCGTGAGGTCTTTGAGCATGCTACACGTGGTGCCATGTTGGCAAAGACGTCAAAGAAGTCCAAGAAGTGCGATATCCTTTAGATGCACCGTCTCGGGCTTCTTTTTCTTTCGTTCTTTCTTGTTGTCTATGGAATTTGTCCATGCTCGAAGGGATGGTGAAGAGGAACCATGAGGCAGGATCACCAACAACAGAGGCAACTGAAGGCCCCCACTTGAGTGGTTCTCTGGACTCTTTTCTCGTCTCTTTTGTGTGTGTGTGTGTTGCGCTATGGATGGAGATGTTGTGTGCTTTTGCGGTCTTACACTTTTTTACTGGTCTTTCATCTCGTCTTGCTCTGCTTTGTGTCTCCTTGCTTGTGCTAGATCCCTGACATGTTGACAGTTCATGTTGCGTGCCGATTGTTGCTGTCAAATCGCTGTCCCTTGACCGCCACAGACGAGGAGGGAGAGTCAAGCTACAGCCATTCTATGGGCGCATATGGCGATGATGGCCTGCTCGAGACAAATAGTGACGATGACTTTGCTTCTACACTGCTGCACAGCTATAACCTAGAACCTGGCCGTACTCTCGATGCATCCTCCTTACAAAATGCTGACGTGATGAAGGCGTCCTCCATCACAGACACAGGCGTCCAGCAAGCCAAGATTGTTGATCGTGATGCATCAGCAGCTACAGAGATCATCACAGAGACCTACTACACGCTTGCTTGTCATGGTGCTTCAGTCTTACTTGAGCGCGACCCATTTGCAGGGACAGGCGGATTACTCTGGCCTGCTGGAGAACGACTCGCCATGCATCTCTGTCAGGTTGCTATGCAAGATCCTTCATGTTTTGCAAATAAGCGGATCATTGAGCTCGGAACAGGAACGGGCGTCGTAGGCATTGCAATGGCAATGACGACGGACTTGGGCAAAGAGGGACTTCTTGTGCTGACCGACCTCGACCCCGTCCTGCCGATCGTTAAGCGGAATATTGCACTCAATGGGTGTCATCCCTCACGCGTCACGGTCGAAAGACTTGCATGGGGTGAAGCATTGCCATCACTCTTCAAAGCAAGTGAGGGTCATCCTGTAAATGTTGTGGTCATGGCAGATGTGATTTACCATGAAGATCTCTTCCAACCACTTCTTGATACACTCCTTCACCTATTCGAAGCGAATCCAAGCATGGTGGGCTACATGGGCTACAAAAAACGGCGACGTGCAGACTGGCTGTTTCAAAAGTCACTCAGGCGAACATTTGAGATGCGCTTGTTGGAGGAAGTGCAGCCTGCCTGCGTTGAGCAAGTGCATAGCAAGGACGAAAGATGGAGACAGGGTGTCTATCTCTATGAGCTGACCTTGAGGAGCCCGTCCTGAGCTTCGTCATTGGGTGTTACAGGGGATGAAGGGAAAGGTTGATAAACTCCCCGCATTCAAGACGTCACACTGACTACGACCACGAACTACGATTCCATAACGACATAGCATAGACCATGGTGAAGGCTATCCCCATCTACTTCACCCTCGATACAATCTGCCCCTTCACCTATCTCGGCAGACGTGCACTCACCCTTGCACGCGAGCAGGTGGCCTCGGAGCAGCCAGATTACACATTTCAAGTACACTACGCGCCATACCTCATTGCTAAACACCTGGACAGTCCAGCAAATCAGCAGGTACCTGAAGCTGGCTCAACGGATCCTGAAGAAGCAACAGCGATGAGTAAACGAGCTTGGTATCTCAAAAAATGCAATGATGATGAAGAGACATTGCAACAAATGGAACAAGTCATGCTAGACATGTCTAGAAAACTTGGGATTGAAGTGAACTACACGGGCTGTGTTGCAGGCTCGCTTCCAGCACATCGTCTCATCTTGCATCTTTCACAAAAGCAAGAGATGGATGAGGAAGAGTATACGTTTGAGCAAATGGAGATATTCATGAATGCGCTGTATGAAGCCTACTTTACACATGGCAAGCATCCATCCAGCGTACAGACTCTGGCCTCATGTATCGAGAAGGCAGCTTTCCCCATGACGCGCTCACAGCTGGCAACTTTTCTTGCAAGTGCCAAATTGCTCAGCGAGACAAAGGCGATGGTAGCAGAGCAAGAGTTGAACGACGTGACGGGTGTCCCTCACGTTCGTATTGACGGTCGCAGACGTGACTTGACACTTGTTGGTGCGAAATCAGTGGAAGAGTATGCAGCAGCTTTGCGTCAAATCATCAAAGAATTCAACTAGAATGCATTGTTCCGTGGGTACAACAAATGCGTCGTTCTCAGCACCGCAGGAGGTGTCGTGATGTCTGATTGCCAGCCCTCAGGCAGATGCTGTGTGTTCGCACCTGGTGCAGAGGTTATTTGTCGATACAGACACGACATGTCTCGCAAGACTGTCGGCTCTGACCGAATACCGAAGAGACCTGCTTTGCTACGCTTGACTTTTGCCAAAATGATATCATCAAACAAAGCGATACTGCCATGTCCAATGGCCACCTTACAACGAGCATCAATGAAGCCAGAAAACAAGCTCGTCTGGCTGAAGCGGTCCAGGAAACTTTCCGCGTGTCGTGCGCAGCCCAGCTGCGCAGCAGTATGTGCCAGGAAAGCTTCTTTATCGAAATGAAAGATTTGATCTCGGTCTCGCTGCGTGCGTATGCCAAAGACTGTCGGCCGCATACTCAAGCGATAATCTCGCATAAGTGTTGCAAAGGATCGCAGGAAAGCAGCACGGACCTCGGCACTGTCAAAGGCTGCTGGTAGGCATGGTAAGCTGATATCATGGACGTGTTTCGCAGCCACTAGAAGACCACAATGCAAACAGGTGTAGAAGGGTCCATCGATCGGTTCAAGTGAGAATGCGCATCGCTGGCCTTTTGCCTTGTTGGTCGCGGTAGACTGCCGCATCTGGTGTCCCTCGCGATGCACAATCAAGTTGAGCGCATTTGAAGTGTGCAAAGGCTGCTGGTAGTCTTCCTTGATTGATGGCATGGTTGAGAAGAGAGTGGATGCAGCATAAGCTGAGGCTGGTGGCTGCATACTGTATATTGTATGCAAGCCACGCGACTTGATGGATGACTCGGGGGACGTCTCTGAGCTGCCACCCGAGTCGTACAACAGCAAATCATCTATACTAATAACGCTGCCACGGCGTCGACTCATGGACGGAAAGTTTGAGTGGTGCATTCTTCGCCGATTTGAGTCAAGGTTTCCCATCATGGTTGATACTGAGCGAGTGGCAGTATTTGTGCGCTGCGCAACCTGAAGTGGGCGTATCTCTTGCTTTGCGAAGACATTCAATGCTGGCGGTGCACCTTGTATGGTGTCTTCACCGGCGTATCCTCTGTTCAGCAGCAATGCATTCAATTCACTGGGTCCGTCTGTCTTGCAAGCACCGGGACCAAACACGACAGAGCTGTGTGGGTATGCATCGATGCAATATGGCGGCGGCCCATAGGGAAGCTGATAGACCGAATGCATCATGGATGCTTGTGACAGCAGCGAAGTGAACTTGCGACGAATGCCACTCGGCAGCTCAGGTACTGTTCCTTCCATCGTATTGTTGTCGAGATGGCAAAGGACGACATCGCTGCCAATGGGGTACTCGATGTTCGTCCAAGCAGCATTGATACCCATGATGTATGGTGTTGGTGCTTCTAATCCTTGGACCAAGCGTCTTGGCAAGACGGGTATAAAGACGCCTTGCCACTCGAATGGCCAAAGCAACGAAAGCAACCCCTGTGCAGCAAGGGACAGCATGGACGTATGCGCTGAAATCAAGACAATGCGACTCTCTAGCAATGCAGCTTCGCATAGCTTGACGATATTGATAATGGACAAGGCACGAAAGAGTGGATACAAGTCAACCCTTCTACTGCCTGGCACCTCATTTGCTGGCTCTCGAATGATGGACAGAGTCGTCGTGCGCAATGGCAAGCTAATCTTCGACTTGCCAAGCGGTGGAAAGGGCGTTTCACACAAGAATTGAACAATGTACCGTTCCAGTGGCAACAAGGGTGCCTCCGTGTGCGTTGGCATTGGGACGTGCTGCAACTCGTTGGGAAAATAAGAAGCGCAGGTTGCGAGCAGCCAATCTCGCCATGTCCCTTGGAAAGCTGCCTCTTGGCCAAGGACACCGTATGCGCGTGGTGCCCAATACACGGCACCTTGTGACATACCATCCATACGCAAGGGTTTGAGCATCGACGCGTACATGGCGATTTTCTCTTCGCATTCTTCAATGGTGTCTGCCAGTCGTTCTCGCTCAATACTCGTCGCTTGAGCAAGTCGTAAGAGCAATTGACTGAGTCGTGCTCGTTGCTCTGCAAGTCGGCTCGAGAGGCTTGAAGCGAGTTCCTTATCTTCTTGTGAGAGATGAGCCTGTTGCCAGGCTTCGCACGCTGCTTCGAGTTGCTCGGCTTGTGCGTGTGTTACTTGGACCCAGAGAATGATACAGGTTCCATGAATATGCTCACCAGATGCTTGTGTTAAGGAGAATGAGTGCCAGACTGCATTGGGTCGTTCTTCAGAGAGCTTGATATTCATGTCGTCTGGAAAGACAAACATGGGCAGGTAGTCGGGAAAGGATAATCGATTACAGTCGAACAAGTCTGGGTATCGTGAGAGGAGCTTTGGTGGATATTTCTTGGATACTGTCTAGTCAGTCGCTGTATCGAAAGCATAGACTTACAAGGATGCAATCCTTCCGCCTGCATCGTTGACTTGCGATCGGGAATGACATGTGCATAGCCAGATGCCGTCATTGGTGGTGATGGAGCAGTATTAGATGATTCATCGCTGTCTGAAGCCTGCCGTAGCGTCGTCTCATCCAAACTGCTGCAAGAATCGTCGTCCTCAATACGAGCAGATGAAATGGGTAAATCGAGGGGCCTCAACTCAAAGGTATCGTCTAGTCGCGTGAGTATTTGGAAGAGGACTTGCTTGCGCTCTGCTGTATCCGGCCGATTGTTCACTGCTTTGCGAACTGCCTGAACCCTGCCTTTGGTGCGCAAAGTCCTTGCACGTCGTGTCGCAGCATCCCTCGACCGCGTCTCGCTCTTGTGATCAGTGAAGTGATAGTCTTCAGGCAAGCCGGCAATGAAGAAGTGGTCGGCAATGTATGGCATCGCATAGACAAAGGGCTCAGCAACAGACTTTGGCCCTTGGAGCTATTTGTGCGTTGCAAAAACAGCTTGCCTTGACCCCTGAAGTGCCAATTTGGTCGCAATGCATGCGTTGTCGAGGAGCAGGGAAGTTAGACAGAGGTTCATACGGATGTCGTCTCGCTCCTGTAGTCAGGAGGAGCGTGAGCTACCTGGCAGTTATCCGACACAACGGAAGGTCTTTCCTCAAGGTGTCTGTGCGCGGAGCCCTGATCATGAAAAAGCTTAAGCTTGAGACATTGGCATCCGCGTCATGACCAGGCTGCTTACATGACTACAGATATCATCCACTAGCGCTTGACAATCGTCACAATATCTTCATCCTCCAACTGATGTGTAGCGCCGACCTTTTGCGGCGAGTGTCGAACACTCGTACCCCAAACGTAAAAATGGCGAGACTGCTTGAAGATACTTCTGTGAATGGCATTGCAGAAATCTTCCATACCACAGGCTGTCCGCTTGAGGACGACAGGGTCAGAGTAGTCGGGTTGCTTGCCCTTGGGCTTTGTGTAGATGCGAACCAGATCAAGGTATCGCCACATGGTATCCAGCAATTCATCGTAATTCCAGCCTTCTTTCGCACTGATGGGAACACAGTGTTCAATACGGTAAATCAGATCGAGCTCTTCAATGGAGATTTGATCAATTTTGTTGAGCACGTAGATGCACGGCATATAGATGCGGTTGCCCTCAATCACATCAATCAGCTCATCCACCGTTGCATCGCACCGGAAGGCAATGTCCGCAGAGTTGATGCGGTACTCACTGCAAACAGCCTTGATCTCATCTTGATCAATGTTGGTAAGCGGCACCGTGTGAGAGATGTTAAGTCCTCCACGCTCCTTCCGTCTGAAGGTGATGTTGGGCGGTTGCTTGTTGAGACGAATGCCAAAGCCCTCGAGTTCCTCCTCGATAATCTTCTTATCTGTCAATGGCTTCAACACATCAAGCACAAGAAAGATGAGCTGACAACTGCGCGCAGCAGCAATGACTTGCTTTCCACGACCTTTGCCGTCCTTTGCTCCCTGAATAATGCCCGGCAAATCGATAATCTGGATCTTCGCGCCATTGTGGTGTAGCACACCAGGAACAGCAGTGAGCGTCGTAAACTCATAGTCTGCCGCTTCTGAGAAGGTACCCGTCAGCTTGGACATGAGGGAAGATTTCCCGACACTGGGAAAGCCTAGAAAGCCGACACTAGCAACACCTGTTCTTGCCACGTCGAAACCTGCACCAGGGCCAGATCCACCTGCTGATGAAGGATTGATGAGCTCACGCTTGAGCTTGGCGACTTTGGCTTTCAGCAGACCGAGATGCTTGGCTGTGGCCTTGTTCTTTTGCGTCTTGGCCATTTCATCTTCGATATCTTTGATTTTATCCCTGTATGGTGAGTATTGTGATACGGTGGCAAGGAACATACGCAGTCGTACTCATCCTGAAGGTCGTGTGCAGTCAATGCGACTTGTCTACAGGCGGCTACTATTGTATGTCAGGTAAAGTTGATGCAAGTAGCAGTTGATGCAGTCGCCAGAAATTTGTCGCATGCCGACTGCAACTGCGCGAGCTGCTGTGGCCACCAGACTGCCATCCATTTGGCTCGTGCAAGATAGCTCACAGACGAGATAATGTTGAGAAGGTAGGCCTCTAGATGCCGAGCCAGCTTCTCTCCCTCTTTGGGCCGCTACCTGCTCGTAAGCTTGAAGAATTTGTGCTTTCCCTACAAGCGCTCGCTGGTACACACGTTCAGCAATTCAAGACGTATACACAAGTTTTGAAGGATGAGGCAACGCCGAGACCCAGTGACTGGCTGCGGCTCAGTGCGAGTGTACCTATGGACGCTGAAGATGCTTCATGGACACAAAAGGCTACATTGTGGGTTGAGCTTGAGCGTACAAGTTGATGCTAATGCGTAGCTCTATTGACATGATTGATTCTCCAGAAATGGTCAAGCGACCCGTCACTGTGCGTACAGTGCATCATTGTCCAGTGTATGAGGGAACGGCAGACCAGTTCCTCGCACAGTTGGGATTCAAGCATCACTATGCCTACATCGAACAAGGCTACCGAGTCACCCTGACTCACCGGTTGACGGTGTCCATTTATCAAGTCTGGAAACCGCTCGAGCACTTGAATCCCGTGAATGCGACGCTCGTTGGTGATGAACAAGTCTGGCTTGTGCAGTGTGACTTCACGACGGGCAAAGCAGGGGATGTGATGGAGCTGAACAGGGGCGTTGCTGGGCTTGTTCAGTTCCAGAGAGAGGTTGCAGGGTATGTGAGTCTGCAGGCAAATAGCGAGCAACTGAGGTAGACTGCCAGCCAGCACACACCTATAGAATTACAGCAGCAGTGCAACGAGGAGATGCAAAGAATACGTGTGACTGCTGTCCCGAAGAAGCAGGTGGATCGGCAAGCCCGAGATTGAGCAGCCAGCCAAGCCAAGCACAGACAGCGCCAGGTGAGGTGAAATGAGCCATGAGCATTCAGGCAAGACGTGGGCTGACCACTTATCGCGCATCTCTCCCGCCATAAGGCCCATAACAGGCCTCGTTAGATTCGCTACCCCAGACTACTCCTTCACTTTGACAACCCCCCAGACCTTGACCTGCCCCATTTGGCTTGTTTGCTGCTACCGAGCTACTGCGTATCACCTCAACCAGAAACTACCACTAAGCTTATCGCTGGCTTGTGCCAAAATATTCCCTCGCTATCAATTGCTGCCGCCCCGTGTCGGTCGCATTCGATAAGACAATCCAGCTTCTATAAACCCTTTGCTCCCCGCTTTGCAACGCTCATTGCCGGCGTCAATCCGATTATCTAGGGGTCTTGAACATCTACAAAAGTAACTATGTCTTCACATGGCAGCATCAACGGTACAGGATATCCTATCGATACGATGAATTCTTCAAAACGAGAATACGTCGCTGGGCAGGATGTTGAAAAAATGGACTCGCTAAAGCAAGGCGAAATCAGAGATGGAACGACACACAGAGGCCTGAAGAGTCGTCGTATGTCTTTGCTATAGCCCTGAGTACTCATGCTGACAGACTTTAGATGTTCAACTTTTAGCCCTTGGAGGTATGTATCCCTCACTTCACCAGCACTGGCTTTCAGTCTTTCTATGATATTATTCTGACTCCTAGGAACTATCGGCACGGGTCTCTACATCGGTTCAGGCCGTGTACTCGCCCTTGCTGGACCAGCAGGTGCCCTCTTGAGTTATCTGTAAGCTCTGATGCTTTCCCAAACAACCAGCTCATCAACAGTGTCATCTCCTTGGTCGTCTACTCCGTCATCCAATGCATGGGTGAAATGACCACTTGGCTACCGATTCCCGGATCTGTGCCAACATACACGCGAAGATACGTCGATCCCAGCTTGGCTTTTGCGTCCCAATACAATTTTTTCTATGCCTTTTCCATGCTGGTTTGTGCCGAGATTTCAGCTGCTTGTCTCATCATCAACTACGTACGTCGTTTCTTTCCACAGTGGAGATGCTAACGTAAAGTGGATCACTCCAGAACAACTGAATGCACGACTTTCCGAACCCAAATGACTTTTGCTAATAACAGAACGGCGTGTGGATTGCCATCATCCTTGTGACCATCACTGCGCTGAACATGGGAGCTGTCAAGTTCTTTGGTGAAGCAGAGTTCATCTTTGCATCGCTCAAGATCCTACTCATCATCATTTTGCTCCTAACTTCCTTTGTGATCGGTCTTGGTGGGGGACCAAAGGGCGACCGTCTCGGCTTTCGGTATTGGAAGGACCCAGGAGCCTTCAATGCGTACATTGCAACAGGCCCATGGGGAGAATTTCTTGCCTTTTTCGCCTCGCTCGTCAGGTGAATTAACCACCCTCTCAAAATCACTTGAGGCTAATGAACAGTGCCGGTTTCTCCTTCGTGTTCTGCGACGCCCTCCTCTGCATCGCTGCAGGAGAATGCGAAAGCCCTCGTCGAAACGTACCAAAAGCAACACGTCGCTTTTTCGCCCGTCTCATTGTCTTTTACATCTGCAGTATTTTGGCCATCGGGTGTGTTGTCATGAGCACTGACTCACGACTCTTATCCGGCACTGGCAATGCAGCCAGCAGTCCGTTCGTGATTGCCATCAAGAATGCCGGTATTCAGGGATTAGACCACTTCGTTAATGCACTCATCTTGACGTCAGCATGGAGTGCCGGCAATGCCTTCTTCTACGCTAGCTCTCGAACCCTTCACTCTATGGCAGTCGAAGGCAATGCCCCTCACTTCCTGAAGAAGTGCAACAAGAATGGTGTACCGGTGTATTGCGTCGCTGTTGTCTTCTGCATCGGGCTGTTGACTTTTATGAATGTCTCGCAAGGCAGCGCTACAGTCTTTGCTTATTTCGTCAACTTGTCGACGATCAGTGGTTTCTTGGCTTGGATGTGCTTGTTGGTCACGTACTTGCGCTTCAGAGCTGCACGTCAGGCGCAAGGCATCTCAGATGCAGATTTGCCGTACCGCTCACCCTTTCAGCCGTATTTGGCATGGTTTGGATTGATTACAATTTCTATCATCACTCTTCTCAATGGGTTCGCCAACTTCACCACGGGTAACTTCACCATCTCTGGCTTCTTGACAGCATACTTTGGCATACCCTTCTTTCTGGTGTTATACGTGGGCCACAAGATTTACAGTCGCATGAACGGCCTACCAACGCGGTTCTACATTCCTGCGAGCGAGATTGAATTGCATACTGGTAAAGCAGAGATCGACTTTGATGAACAGAATGATGTGGAGCGTTTACCACGGAACACGCTCGAGAAGGTCTGGTTTTGGATTGCTTAGGCGGACGTACCTCTGCCTTTGGTCCGCCAAAGTGAAGCTCTTTCGTACTGTATGGCATCTACAAGTACATGCTTGCAACTTTCTTCTGAGTGTTCAGCCTTCGGTGACTTTTTGGTATAGCTTTGTGTAAGGCGAACGAACCTGGCCCTATAGCTTGGGCTGTCTTTGGCTGCATGCTTGATGTCGCAATTTGGCACAGGGGATGTTGATCTTGCTTGGCGAGGTATGCCATATCAGACGTTCCTTGAGGTAGACATGGTGACGGCGGACAAGTGTAGTCCATGTAAAAGTAGAGTTGCTCTTTCCCTGTTTCCCATCTGACTTCCTCTGGGTACGCAACCTGAGACCAAGACACAAAAAGCAGACCCAAGAGCCATCCATCGAGCAGCCATCTTTGAGGGTGCCAGCTAACCCGGAGCGCAATGGAGTCGCCAATACACTTCAACCCCTTCTCGCCCTCTGCAAACTCGCGCACCAACAGCGCCGGCGTACACCACTCGAAACGCCATTTTAGCGCCACGTCGCCCGTCTCACGAGGTAGGCCTTCAATTAGACCATCTTGATGTGCTAACGAAGCAGCAGGTAAGCGTAAGAGAAGTACAGACGATGTAGACATGGAATGTGCGCCGCATGCGCATACAACAACATTTTCGCCAAGCAGCAAGAAGACGCGCAATCTGCCTGTTGGCCGGCCATTGCCATTGCCTAGGCTGCTCGATAGTCTTGACCGCGAAGGTATGCGGGATCTTCTCAAGCATCTCTGTGAACGCCAGCCTGGTCTTTCATCGGAAGTGGCCAAACAGCTCCCACGACCAGGCGTGCAAGCTGCTTTACAAAGTCTACAACAGCTGGAACGACACATACAGCTGGCATTCCCTTTTGGAGGTGACATTAAGGGTGAATATGCCTATAATCGCGTCTCACCTGCCATCACACTGCTTTTGGAAGCACTCGCAGATTATGTCCCAAGTTTCCTGCCACCGTACGAGCCACACGCCCTGGATGCGCTTGCATTTTTGGATGGCGCAACAGGCATCATTGCTCGATTGCCAGAATGGCACAACATCAACCACATGCTCTCGAAACGGCAAGCATTTGAAGAAATGAATGGTGCTTGGACTGTTGCTTTTGCGGAAGCTGCAAAACGCGGTGGCGGTGTCGCTGCACTTGGATACCTCGAGAAGCTCAGAGAGTGGAATACGCTCTCTAGTGGGCTTCTTGGCGAAGCTGTGAGTGCTGCGACGCAAGCACTTGAGTGGACGGTGGGCATGGCGCCTGCACAGCAGCAGCCCATCCAGACCTGGTCGCCGCATGGAACTTACGCTGCGGCTGGCTTTGGTTTCGGGATGCCGTGCTAGGCCACGATCTTCTGCTATGCTCAGGCAAGCCTTTACAACATTGATGCAACTCAACCAACAAGACGACACACACTTTACTTGGCGCATTTCTCTCATTCATTATGCGACTTCTTCCTTTCTTTGCCGGGTCTCTCTGGACATCGCATCCTTCCATAGCTCAAGCCTCAGTGCACTTCATTAGCCTTCCAGTGCGTTACGTCCCAGCCGCCTTTTCCGCTGCACGTCGTGCATCTGCATCTGCTTGCTTCTTCCTCATAATCTGTAACAGTCAGTATGTACCATGCAGACTCAGAACTATACCTCTGCATTGCTCTCCTTCTCGCGAGCGAGTGTTGTGCCACCCTTCTTATTGCCCTTGGCTGCGTCCTGTAGTTTCTTCTGGGCCTTCTCGCGCGCCTTTTCGCGCTGGTTGCCACCTAGACGAGTCAGTGTCTTCCCTGGACAGTGATTATGACCTACGCGTCATGCTGCTGTGACCAGCTGCTGTGTTGTCGCTCGTCGCAGGCTGTCAACTTTTTTCCCTTCTTGCATGTCGTCAGGATTCAAGCTGCCGACCAACACACATCTGCGACAACAGTTGCAACAGGCGAAGTGTTGAAGGCCGACATCTAGGAGGAGGCGGGATAGGTGGGTCTTTATCTGATTGACAATCGATGTTCAGGTCAGCTTGCAGAGTACCCATTGTGCCAACATGCCGCATCTTTCGCTTCAGCACAAGGGCTAAACCCTCCTACGCCAATGGCAAGCGTTCTCAGCGCTCTACAAGACGTGTGTTCCTGACCTCATTCGTTGCTGCTTCAGGTCTCGCTGGTCTTGCACATCTCTCCACCGACCGAGAAAGTCCCATTCGCTTCACACAAAACGAGGCGACGAATTCACTGGACGCTGATAAGTTTGATTATACGCGTTTGAGCTCCTACACGGATCCGTTACGGCATAGTGCCATTGCTACAAGTCGCAGCTCTCGCGTTGTGACATGTGCGTTACTCTGCTTCAATGACTATCGCGTCGTCCTTGGGCAGAATGAGAAGCAAGAAAATGCTGACGAGCGTGCGCGGAGTTTATCCAAGTGTCATAAACAGTGTGCGGAGCGTGTTCTCAAAGTCATGGAAGGACTTGGTGGCATTTACATTAAATTGGGCCAACATGTCAGTGCTATGAGTTACTTGCTGCCTGAAGAGTGGACGAGCACCATGACTGTTTTGCAAGATGCGTGCCCGCCTTCGTCCATCGAATCCCTCAGGGAGATGTTCTTGCTCGATACAGGCAAGCATCTTGATGACGTCTTTTCAGCATTCGATCCAGAGCCATTAGGTGTGGCGAGTCTTGCGCAAGTTCATCGTGCCACGCTTCGTTCAACCGGCCGTGAAGTGGCCATCAAGTTTCAACATCCAAGCTTGCGCGAGTTTTGTAAAGTGGATCTCGACACGACGCGTTTCTGCTTTCAACTCATCAAACGCATCTTTCCAGACTTCTCCCTGACTTGGCTCTCAGATGAGATGGATATCTCATTGCCACAAGAGCTCAATTTCGCCATTGAGGGCGAGAATGCCGTCTTAACACGACGGCATTTCCAATCTATTCGGGGAAGCTCGCTGTATGTACCTCAAGTGATTTGGGCAGAACCCAGAATACTAGTGCTTGAGTACATCCAAGGTCGACGTGTCGATGACCTCGCTTACCTTGCACAGCACGGCATTGATCGCAACGAAGTCTCAGCTGAACTCGCACGCGCATTCAACGAAATGATCTTCTTTGCGCCTGCACTGCACTGCGATCCGCATGGCGGCAACGTCTTTATTCGACCACGACCCGCAACAGGAAGCCATTCTCGGCATAATTTCGAGATTGTCCTGCTCGATCACGGACTCTACCGAGAAATTCCACTTGCATTACGCAGGGATTATGCACGATTGTGGTTGGCTATCATCAAGGGTGATGAAGAAGCAATGCGTTTGTATTGCTATAAAGTCGCTGGCGTCAAGGATGATCAGTTTCCCTTGTTTGCCAGTGCTATTACAGGTCGCGACTACACGGCGCTACAAAAGGGTATTAGCCAAGTACCACGCTCAGATGATGAGCTCAAACGCATCAACAGCGCTGTTGGGCAGGGATTACTGCAGCAACTCGTCGATATGCTCGCTCATGTCCCTCGAATCTTGCTCCTCTTGCTCAAAACAAATGACTTGACACGCGCACTAGATGAGTCTCTCCAAACAACGACAGGTCCAGAGAGACCGTTCATTATCCTTGCAAAGGCATGTACGCGTGTTGTTTATGAGGAGGATATTGAGCTTGCCAAGCAGCATGGTTCCGTCCTGTCCCCCATGAGTTTATGGGCTCGACTCAAGGCTGTGTTTCAGTTTTACCCAATGCTGCTGTACCTGCACGTCGGTGAGCTTGTCAGCATCTACAAGGCAAGAAAAAACACGCGGCAGGCTGATTTAGCTGAGCCTTCGCCTATTGCAGCAGCAGCATAAGCGTGCCACGATCACTTGTAGATGTACTTGTACCAGTAAGAGTAGTCCAGAAGAAAGTCTCTAAATCTCGTCTCCATCTCGAAGCGAAACGCCAAAACCAGCACGCTCAGCACAATCAACACAGAGAAGGGGTCGCATGTCGTCGTCATAAGACAGGATGGCAGGCAAGAGTACGTCTCCCAGCGCACTGACCAGGGTGTATACTAATGCGCCACTTTAGAAGGAAAGAAGAAGCCTGCAGCTGCAAAGAAGTCGGGTACGACAACACCGCAAGAAGCCGAATCCAAGGCGCCTTCTGAGGCTGGCGATGACGCTCGTGAAGCCGTAGGGGAGACTCCAGCGCAGACTGTTGCTTCAGATGTTATTACAAATGCGCAAGGCGACGATGTATCGGACAAGAGGCAAGATTCGGACGACATTGCTGCGGACACGAATGGCGACGCGGTAACAGGCGCAGGAGACATCTCCGAGGAAAAGCCCAATGATGCTTCTGCTAATGAGCTGCAGAGCCGTCCAGAACATCAGCCAGATACGGCGTTCACAGCATATAATGGCGCCATATCAACAGATGTGCGACCAGACGAGGCACTACGACAAGCTCTCGAGGCACAAACTGAGCGGTCCGAAAAGCTACAACAAGAGAAAGTAGCAGCTGAGGCGCAATATCGCAATCTCCTCTCTAAAGTCTCTCAAATGAAAGCAACACTTGGTGCACGCATCAAGGAAGACGCTGAAGAATTGGCTCAAAACAAGATCCAAATTGATGAGCTGATGCAACAGAATGCAGCGCTATCAGAGACGGTGGCTGACTTGACTGAGCGTGTCGAGGCTTTGACTATGGAACACGAGAGTCGTGGAAAAACTACACTCACGTTAACAGAAGCCGTTGATTCTGAGCGTAAACGGCGTGAACAAGCTGAGGAAGCTCTCGCTGCAGCTCATAAAGCCTATGAGTTTGCAAAAGAACGGCAATCGATGCAAATATCAGATTGGGAGACCATCGCATTAGAAGAACGTGCTGCCAGAGATCAGCTACGTGAACGGATTGCAGAGTTAGAGGAACAGGCATCCATGAGCAATGCCGGCTATGCGTCGCTACGGTCTGTTGCTGAACAAGACGCGAATGCGATACAGGCGTATAAAAAGACAATTCATGAAATGCAGGTTCAGCATCAGACGGAGTTGCGTGAGTCCGTGGACTCCATGCAGACAACTATCGACGGGCTCAATGACGAGAAGCAAGTGCTCGTCAAGCTGACGGAACAGTTGCAGGCGCAAACAGGCACGCTGCAAGAAGAGATCGCGAAATTACGACCACACGAAAGTGAAGTCAAGGAAAAAACATTGCTGATCGGCAAGCTCAGGCATGAAGCAGTCATTCTTAATGAACATCTCACAAAGGCATTGCGTCTGCTCAAACGCGGCTCGAGCAATGATGCAGTAGACCGACAGCTACTCTCCAACCTGATCATCTCCTTCTTGACCATTCCGCGGCAAGACTCGAAACGGTTCGAGGTGCTCAAGATTGTTGCCAATGTCCTGTCGTGGTCTGATGAGCAAAAAGAAATGGCAGGCTTGCTACGACCGGGATCTAGTGTTTCAGCTGGCCTAGCGCCTCCAGGATCCCCTCAGTCAACACGTTCGCCAATGCTGTCTCCCTCTGGTGCGTTTCCTGGTGGTGGCCGTCCTGGCTTTTTTGATCGAGGTTCACGACGGAGTAGCAGCGCAGCGGGTCTCAATCAATTACAAGCGGCAGATTTCATTGGCAAGGACAACGCCAGTATGTCGGAATTGTGGATCAACTTTTTGGAAAAGTCAAGTGAAGTTGAGCCAGTCTCTCGGGCAACCTCGCCCGGTGCTATGAGAACACCAGCAGCTGAATCACCGACACCGGCTGCTGTAGCCACGCCATAGTCTATGTGTAATTGATCTACCGCTTCCCAAATTGTATGCTATGTGTGGCGGGATCGAACAGATTGCTTGCAGGCTTTTTGACTGCTTTGGGCTTTGCAGCACTATTCGCCAACCTGATGCCATCTTCGGGTCTCCAAACCCCAGTCATCAAGACATCAGGCGGGCCAGACGTGTCGCCTGCCAGCCGAACAGCTTCAAGCGACTTGACAATCGACGCATCCGCCTGCTCCACTGCATGTCGCCTCGCTGCGATGCGTTCTCGTACTTCATCAGCGAGACGATTCAAAGCTGCATGCAAGTCATGATAGAATTTGGCGCCTTCACTCAAATTCACCTGAATCTCATCGAATTTATTGCTTGCTTGAGTGAGTTGTTGCAAAACTGCCTGACGCGCTTGCGTTCCGCTTGCAATGGCTTCTTTGTGCGTGAAGAAGTCAGCAGCTGCGGCTTTGAGTTCTTGTGTGAGAGATGCTTGGAGTGAGGATTGTTCTTGTAATGGTTGAAGGAATGGCTCGTATTGTGCAAGAAGTTGCTCCATCAGTGGCTCAAATTGACCGGCCTCGAGTTGTCCATCCATGTGTTCGGCTTCTTGTAGTAGTCGTGCTCTGGGATCATCCTCTGCCGCAAATCGACGAATACGATCAAGTGCTTGCTGACGCCTGACTTGTAAACTCTCCCATTGCGCAAGCAGTGAACGAACACGATGCGCACTCGTCTCTGCTGCGGGCGTTAATGCGATTCTTTTAGCATCCGGTACAGCATTTGCCAGTGCTTCGACATCCCCACCAAGCAACAAGATGGGCCGTTCCCATTGTTTAATCTTTTGTGCAATGAGCGAATCTGCTTGTTTTGCCTTGCCAACAAATTCTTTGTATTGTGAGAGTTGCTTGCGGTAGCCACCAAAAGCATCATTCGAAGAAGGCAAGGGGTATTCCTTCCCGAATTGACCACGCAAGGCTGCATCTTCTTCTTCCTCTTCATCCAACAGGTCTGTCATTTGAGCCATAAGACCCTCATTCGCATCGGCCAAACTGACGCCTTCTGCCAACAGTACGGTGAGATGCGGTAAGCCGCCTTTTGCTTTAATCTGTTCAGTTGCCCTCAAGATGGAATCCGGTAAACCGAGTGGTTGTTCAAGTGCCGTTAATGCACCGGGTAATGCATGCGTTTGTAGGAACTCTGTCATCTCGCTCGTCAATTTGCTCATGGGTTGAATGGCCTGCGATGCAATGAGCTGGTCTTTGCGGTGATTGTAGATGGCTAATACATTGCTAACGACACTCGACACGAGCGAGACAAAGAGGATATCCGTCGTGCTGTTGAGAGAAGCCTTGAGTGTTTCGCTCAATACCGGCTTCACCATACTCGTTGGAACAATTTCCGCAAGTTGTGAAGCAGTCGGTACGGGTATCATATAGATGATATCGTTATCCCGTTCAGCGCGTTCAAGCGACGATGCGACACGCTCAACGAGACTTGTGAAATCATTAGCGATTGGTGCAGCGACATAATCGCGATGACTTGATGCGCCATTGCATAGTTCGCGTGCAAGCTGTAAGCGAGCGACTTCTTCGCCGTATGCCTGTTGAGAGACTGCATGACTACTCATTCTGAATTGCGCAGCAGCTGCGAAATGGGCTCGTTTGAGACTCAAATGGTGTACGAGCTTGCTGTCGAGTGCATTGGACTTTTGATGATGTGAGAGTGCAGCTGCGTAGTAGGTCGAGACTTGTTGGCTGAGTTGAGCAACCAACTTGTCCTTCATGCGATCCATGACTGCTCGCTGCCATATACACTCTTGAGCTTCAGCGAGCGTCAGTTGTTCTAATGATGTGATGGCTTCTTCAGAGAGTTCATGCGGTAGTTGTACCTCGTCGAGTGCACGCCTGCAATCTTCAACGAGCATGGTAAAGAGTCCAGCAGATTGCTGTAGCTTGGCATGCGACTGCTTCAGACCCTCCATTATTCTACGATCTTCTGCCAAGCCCATCATGGCATAAGTTGCAGCGAGATTGTACAGCACATTGCATCGCTCAAACGCAAGGGACTGTCGTGTTGTGCTGCCGTGGACTTGATCCGTCCACGTTGATTCCCAGAGATCATCATGGAACTTGGACGTCAATGTACATAGATGACGGTAGTACACCAGGATCTTATCAGCAAGGGTCGACTCTGGTACAGTTGTGCGAGTCGCGCCTATGCGCATTTGTGCAATGCGCGCGATATCATTGTGGAATAAGTCTGGTGGTTGTAGGAATCGTTCTTGTATTTGAGCAGTGATGTGATCTTCGACTGCGACGGGCGCTGTGGTCCGTAAGGCAATGGGCCATAGGTTGGACACCATGCAGTTTCGTGGTCTGGTCAAATGACGACGTTGGCAGAGAGTAGAGCGCAATGTATTCAAAATCTCATAAGGATGCAAACAGAGGCTCAGTGGAAAGGCTTGGTCATGGACAGCCAGTGATCATGATGCTAAGGGCTGCTTGTCGTCACAGAGAGCTGTGAAGAGGAATCTTGAACAGACAGACAAGACACTCACGCAATATGGTGGAGACATTTCTTACGCTATTTGGATGAAAGTGTGCCAGAAGCATCTACTCTACGCTTGGCAAGGTTGCCATGGCATATGTTGAAGCGAGCCTGCGGCCATGCGATATGTTGCTTGCCATGCTCCAAATCAGAGCATGCATGAGCAAGCAGTATGTGTGTGTGTTGGTTGCTTTATGATCGTGGCTTCTCCTTCTTCTCGAGCCAAAGCGCCAAGAGACCGACACCAGAGACCTTGACGACCTTGAAACGCAGACCAGGCATATCACCCTTTGCCTTACCAGACTTACCGAAACCGGCAATGAGAACCTCGTCGTTCTCATCCACAAAGTTGAGACAACCGTCATTCGGCACAAACGCCGTCACCTTCTTTCCGTTCTTAATGAGCTGTACACGCACAGCCTTACGAATGGCCGAGTTGGGCTGTTTTGCCTCGACACCGATCTTCTCAAGGACGATACCCTTTGCGTGAGAAGCAGTACCGAGTGGGTTAGAACGGAAGGCTGTACCCAGCAGACGCTTCTTGTAGGCTTCATCGGCCCATCGGTTGACACGACGGTAAGTGCGCAACTTGCGACCGGTATTGATTCCGCTTGGCTTACCCTAGAATGGTTAGTATTTCGTTGTGTTGAATGCGGATGGAGAGGAGAGTCGGGGGGAAGCATCTGGCATTGTCTCTCTGGCCCTGCTGCATGTCTATCGGGGCTGTCATCTGTGTTGCCAAGTCATTTGCATAGACGCAGCCCATCTATACGGCGTGAAAATGCCATGAGCAGCGAGATCAATGAGTGCATACGCCTTCCACCTCTCCCTGCCCTCCGTTCCCTTGCTCCGTGCACATACCATGATTGCTGAGTGTCTTGCTGCGTGTTGCGGTCTTGTTCCCTGGCTGCTTCTCTCTCTCCCTCGCTGCAGGATGCAAATTTTGTTTTCCCGCGCTGTGACTGCGAATTCTACTTCAGATGGAAAATACTCCGCACTTAGTAGAAGTATAGTAGTAGTAGGAGTAGCAGTAGTAGTAGTGGTATAGTAGTAGAGCAGTAGAGGAAACACATCTCTACATCAGGTCCTCACTCTGCTTCCTTCTCGCTCCTATCCGCTAAACTCAATGTGAGAGCCAATCTTGTGCACAGGCTCACCCATCTTCTGCGTGTCCACAGCAAGACCCAAGCCAAGCTTCACTCCGGGCCTGATGACCTGGTAGTAGGAGAACTGTGCAACAGCAGCATTGTTCACTTTAGCCTTCACAGCCGACAATCGGTCCAATGTGTACTTGCCACCCACCTCAGCCAGCACCTTATCACCAGCAAGCGAATCCCACGTCACCCGACCCGATGCCTCAACATTGGCATTCACACGGTGGTAGTAGCTGGCCGTGTACACGCTCAGCTTGTTGTTGGCCTGCACCGCAACACCCACAAGTGGTGTCGCATACCCAACACCCAACGAGTACCGCTGCACATCTCCACCCTGAATATCGTAGGATGCCTCAGCACCAGCGAAATAACCATCGTGACTCACCACTGCATCAGTCGTCAACACGGGACCCGTCTTGCCAGTCAAGTCCAAGAAGGATCGTCCGTGGAAGTTGGGACGCTTGTACAACAAACCAAGCTTACCGGCACGAGCCGTCGATGCAGGTTCAAAAGCAGTGGAGAGTTCCAACTTGAGACCCTTGGCGAATTGGTCTTCGAGTTCGAGCTTTGAGTTGAGCTTGTTTTGGGTGGTCCAGCCTTGTGTCAAGGTCAAACCATTGGCCTTGTCAGCCCACTTGGCCTCGAGCTCGCCAGAGATGGCACCCTTCTCGGATTGAGCACCTTTTGCGGAGAAGGTCTAGTTAGAACGTTAGACGTTGATGTTTCGCGTTTGGGAAGAAGCACGACGTACGACATTGTTGGGAGCGACCGTCTTGACATCAAGCTTGTGTCCAGCAACAGGGAACTCCTTGCCGAGGATGTCATTGGCAGGTTTGGCCAGGTCAGAGAAGTTCATTGGGATAGACCTGTTGAAAAAGTTAGTACTTGATCAGGGCATTGAATGAGCGGCCGTTTCCAGGCGTGCGCAGACTGGTGCAGCAATGATGGCAGCAAGCAGCAGCAGTAGCCGGAAGCGTGAATGCAACGTACATGGCTGAATGGGTCTGGTGAGGAGGAGGAATGGGGTGTGCTTTGGTCTCTTGTTGTCTCTTGTTCGCTCGCCAAAAGCCGGGACCCAGATTGCACGCACAAGTTGACTGCTGCAAATATTCAACAACTCACCTGACTATACCTCACTATAGCTCGTCAATATTTGTTCCTGAGTCCTGCTGCTACTACTACTACTACTGCTGCTGCTGCTGCTGCTGCTGCTGCTGCTGCTGCTGCTGCTACTATCTTTGCTAGGCTGCTTGTTTCTCTTTGTCAATTGCTTCCAGCCCCTGCTCTTCAAGCTCGCCGTAATTCTAGCAAATGGCCAACGCAATTGAAGACTGGCACACAGGCATGCGGAGCTCCTCAGAAGACGACGACTCTGGCGCCTCTGGCGGATTCGTCGATTGGATCCTCTCCTCTCGAGGTGGTGAATTCTTTTGTGATATCGATGCAGAGTACATGACAGACCGCTTCAACCTCACAGGTCTCTCTGCTGAAGTCCCCAACTTCCAAATTGCATACGATCTCATCTGTGATACAACGGATATCGAGGTGAACTTTAGCGAAGAAGGCGGGTATGCTGCGTATGGACGTCATCTATATGGCATGATTCATGCCCGCTACATCATCACACCACGGGGCCTACAAAAGATGGTATGCCCTTGCTGTTTCAACTTCCAAGAACGCGTCTAACAAAGTAGCTTGAGAAGTACAAGCAAGGCGATTTCGGCGTATGCCCACGGTTCCTATGCCACTCGCAGCATCTATTACCCATCGGTCCAAGTGATTTGCCAAGCATAGCCTCGGTGCAGACATACTGCCCGCACTGCGAAGACCTCTATACCCCGAAATCAAAACGTCACGCCAATATCGTATGTCCACTTCGCTCATATTCCAAAAAGTCCGACAGCTGACCTGCAGGATGGCGCATATTTCGGTACAACATTCCCACACATGCTACTACAGCTCAATTCTGCCATGATGCCAGCAAAATCGGAAGAACGCTACGTCCCCAAAATCTTTGGCTTTCGCGTCCATGAAAGTAGTCAAATCCATCGAAAGCAGGATCAGGATCGCCACGAGATGATTGCTCGACTTGGACAATACGCTTCAGGCGGCTGAACCGATCCCTGTCCGCTGGTTGACGTGTTCGCGTAGTGCAATGCGTTCTTCTTGGGTATTGAGCGATGCCATCATGAATTTCAAGAGTTCCGCTGCAAGGTCCCATTGTCCAGCCTGTGCTGCTTTTGACAACAGTAACAAACTAGCCTCTTCATACCCATCGCGTGCAGCATTTCCTTTCCCTTCCTCGAGCGTGCTCATGACAATCAAAAAACTGCCAGCCACATCCAACTCGCCTTGAGCTAGACAGACGTGGAAGAAGTCTTGTGGTGGACCCACTGCGTCAAACAGGCTCGGCCATAAGTTCGCTTCCACTTTCCGTGCAAGCCGTGACACTGCACCAACACTCTCCTTGAACGTCGACAAGACACGCCAAACAGAGCCCAGTAGCAGAGGGTGTTCTTCGAGTGTTAGAAAGAGAACCAGTTCAAGAACTGCCGGGAAATCGGAGTTCCGCTTGAGTGTGTGCAGAAGCTCACTCGCTGTCCGTGGGAATCCATCACCACTTGCTGCTACGAGCGCACAAAATAAGGCAGGTACGTAGCTCTGCCTTTGAAGACGCGCACCTGGTTCAACAAACATATCGCCATCTCCAGTACTCGACCGGAGCAAGCCATAGATTGTACCCTTCTCAAAGGAAAGCGAGAGTGGGAGTACATCCAAGGAAATAGCCATCAACGGCTCGACATGCGTGCTGGGCGATTGCCATACATGCAACTTTCCTGCTGACACGGCCCACAGGGAATGCTGAAAGGGACCCTTCTCGTGCTGATGACAGAACCAGTCCACATTCTGCAATAACGTCACCTGTTCAGCTGGAAAGACGCGTATCAATTTGAGAGTTTGACCCTCTAAGATGTAGCCCGCTGAAATGGTCCCTGAAATGCTCTCTAGTAGGGAAAATGAACGTATAGGAGCTTCATGCTTGACACTTGTTCGCCACAGCGGATCAAGTCGAATTTGAGTGGTCTTGTGAACTGTGATTCGCCAAGAACACAAGCTATCCTTGGTAGCCATGAGCAAGATGTCCATCTGCAAGCAAAAGCACTCTCCAGGCTCATCCAGTGTATGCACATACAAAGCTTGACTCAATGGCATCTCGCGGGAAAACAATCGAATCTCAAACACACCCGATGCCGACGTCCCAGCCACAATCAGCATATGGAGATACCAACCGAGCCAAACTGTGTGGAACGTCTCACCCCAGGCGGCCTGTACTTTCCAGACACCAGAGCGGGTCGAACAATGCGCTAAGCGGCCACCGCCAGCGACAGCCACGTAGCGACCACCGACACTCACTGAAGCACACTCGATATGGGGCACTGCTTGATCTGGCGGTGAGACAGTGTGCAGATGTGCTTCGTCTGAATTGCTGCAGCTGAGCAAAGTCAGTAGCTTCTCTGGACGTTGCAGTACAGGTCGAGCACTACTTGAGCCTGGCAGTACACGTGCATGACGTGTGACAGTCAGGTTCGCTTCATGATGATGCAGCATCAGTAGCTGATTGTTGAGCCAGACCGTTCGACCAGGTGCTTGAGGATGAGTGCTATTGATGACACCCTGGAGAGTTGTGCTGTACACGTACTGGCCAGCGCAAATCAATAGCCCACCGTCGGCATTGTGAATCGTCAAAATAGCAGCAGGAAGCGAGGTCTTTGATTGTCTGGTTGCTTTCAATCCGTCCACCTGATAGGTACAGAGTATCCCTTTGTTATCGCCTAGACATAGTATGTCACCAACGATCAGTAATGCTGTGCATCTGTCACTGCCTTCACTAACCAGTTCGCCAGAGAACGGCTCCTTGTCTTCATTACCGATCTTCACAAGGTAGACTCTACCTTCACTCGTACGCCATGCTTGCAGACCCTTGGCTGGCATATCTGCAATTTGAAGCAAAGTGCATGTAGATTCCTGTAAAAAACCAATTGACGACAGTCCAGCAGAGACAGTCTGCGCTTTTCCTTTTTTGCTAGCTTGCCAGTGCAGCATCTGCACAGTCGATGGAGACTTTGTGCTGAAGTACAAACGCTCCGGTGTTGCGCATACAGCCAGGGCTTCTGCCGCAATGCGAATAGTCTGTTTGTGCTTCGTCCAACTCTTCACGACGCCGGATGTATCACGCAGCTTGAGCAAGCCATTCTCCAAGTCCTGATACAGCGCGTAGGTCAGTAAACTTCCTTGCGTCGTGAGGACCACAGCTAGCCTGGCATCATCTTGTAGAAAGAGCTCTGCATTGCTGCCGTGTGCTTCTATAGATGCTGCAGAGCGACGATTGACGTGGCAGATGGTCAAAGTCTCTGCATCCCATGTAGTCAAAGCTTCAGTAGAAAGGCCTAGAAACAGCGTGCCACGGAGCGCAGAGGCTAAGCTCAGGAGTGGTTCAGAGTTGAGCGTGATGGGCTGCGAGACAGCAACTAGGGCCATGAGCTATTTTTGAGATTAGTCTACTCAACTTGGTAAAGGAAGTCCAAGTAGTCAGCGCCGAGCTATGCCCTTCCCGAGACGCATGCTTGCCAGGGCCCCTGAAGCCCGTGATGCGAGGTAACCTGAGTGCGACGTCGCGTCTCCTCGATTGCCTTCGCGACATTTTTGAAAAGGCCCCACAAGAACACCACGACATACAGCCCCTCTGGACTCTCCCTTCTCTCAATACTGCTGGCCCAGGATGGCTGCAGCTTGGGCTTGACTCTGTTTGCAAACGACACCTAACTTGCGCGAAGCGGCATGTCTAAGCATGGCCTGGACCAAACAGCTTGGAATCGCATATTGGGACAAGCGCGGCGAGCCTCAAAAGACGATGGCGCTACGCTAGATCTGAGTGACCAGCGCATCGATGAGATTCCTGCCGAAGTCGTTGAGCGACTCAAGCTCGAAGTCACTCGGTTCGTCGCCTGCCAACATATATACAGATGCTAACAACAAGTCTGGCTTTGGGCCATAACATTCTGACTGCCTTGCCGCCATCTATTGTGAGCATGCAAAAGCTGCGCTACCTCAATATACGTTCCAATTACTTTCGCGACTTTCCGACAATCCTGTGCAACATGCCTTCCCTGGAGATTTTAGACATTAGTCGCAACAAGATTCGCTCGTTCCCGCAGGACCCGGGCAACTTGATTCACCTCAAAGTCTTGTCAATCTCTAAGAACAGGATTGAAGTCTTGCCAAACTACATCTCGCGGATGCATGATCTCAAGATTCTTAAGATTGAGTACAACCCTATCGTCTTTCCAAGCTCAAATGTCGTCCACAACACGGGTGGCGAGGCGACCATGGATCAGTGGTTGACATCATTGAAATCTTATTTGGCGCAGCAAACGCCACTTGACGTGGAGACAGGAACCACGACGGACGACGACGGGCAGGAATCAGACTATGCTGCGTTGGATACGAGAGGACTCACTGTAAGACCCTATGCAAAGTCAAGCAAGCCGGCGCCACCGATTCCAACAAAGAATATGGACCGGACGAGCAGCAAGTCTGTCAGTGGTATGGCCCACTTCATTGATCCCAAAGCCCTGGATATGGAGAGAACGCGCAGTAATAGCGAAAGCGAACATTCACGGCCGCCTTATCGCCGACCCTTGCAGATGCAGCGCACGCGCACGGGTCTCGACACCCTGACTGAAGATCGCACACGGCATTCGCGAGGCTTCTCGCATGACTACATCAATGGTAGAGATAATGCCTCTGAAGCAGAATCTAGTCTGAGATCCCCCGCTGAAGTTCAGCAAAATTCAAGAGCATATTTTCGACGTTTGTCTAGCCTACCGCAGAGCAAGCGAGTTTCCCTCAGCTCTGCTAAAATTATCGAATCGGCGCGTGGTATGCTTTTTGCCTTTTCTCAGATTCATCAAGCTGTGAGGCAATACTCGACTTTCTGTCCCTTCCCAGACTTGACAGGCAGTATCAACCGTGTGCTTTACAATGCAAATGCGCATGTCGGCGCTTTGGTGGATGCGCTCGAGTCGCATGAAGCCAAGCCTGATAATGCAGATGCAACGGTGGTCATGGAGGCGTGTCGCGCATGCGTCGGTGCCTTTCGCCATGTTATGAGCATATTACACAACCGCATCCGAGACTTGACATCACAGGCTGATGTTCGTTATACAAGGACATTACTGCTTCTACTGTATGGTGCAGCTGCAGAAATACAAAATGCATGGTCGGCAATACGGCCTGTAAGCGAGATCAAGCCGCTTCCTATTGTAGGCATCAGTCCAATTCCAGGGTTTATGCCATATGGCGCCACCCGAACGGCAGCGCCACTCACTCGACTCAAATCGAATTCAAATTCGAATGTATCGTTGACCTCGTTCAATTCGCTTGCACGCCCGAATGAGCAGCATGGTTCTTCCATTGGCACATCTCCAAGCGTCATGTCGCCTGATGGGCCTATTGGTGTTGACACTGACGAGCAGCTACTTGACAAGATTGCTCAAGCCACCAGTGCGACGTTGGCACTTTTGTCGCTCATGGGCGAGGCTGTTTCCAAGAGCGCCATAGCATCGTCTCAAGGTCCCAATACCCCTGGCGCTGTGTCACCGGCAACCAACATCAAGCTGCGTGACTTGGCGTCGAATTCACTAAGCGCGGGTGAAGTCACGCGGCGTCTGAAGAACAAGTTACCACAAGCACGAAGCATGACGGATGCGATAGACAAGAAGCGTTTCTGGGAAGACACCAATGCGTTCGTTAAGGCTGTCATCAATGTTGCTGCCCTTGCCAAAAGCGTCTCCAGCGAATATCCATTCTCCAAAGCGATCCTGGCGAGCTTGTCGACCGTTACGCGGTCTACGAAGGAGCTGACCATCCTGCTGTCTGTGTCGACATTCCAATTACATCGGGCAGAGCCACAGCCTGCGACAACGCCCTCAGCTGGCATCATTTCACCTCTTGCGGCAGCACTTGGTCCTGCCAGTCAAGCAGTCATGACGCCGACGGTGGCCAACATGACAGCCATCGCGGCGACAAGCCCAAACTTGAAACACTTTGACATGTCTGGCCCCAATAGTGCGTCCGGAACGCCACTCTCAACATATCAACCGCAATTGCCACCCTTTGGAGAAGAATCAACTACATGAAAGCGCCCTTTACATAACTTAGCTAAAGTAAACCATGCTTTCTACAGCTTAGCCTCTGCCACAATCCATTCAGCAGACTGCTTCTGCGACTTGACTTGGTCAAATTCATGACGTGTCACCTTGCGGCACTCCGTTGCAGGGTTGTAGCCCATACGTGTTCGGCCATCCTCAGAGAAGTTGCCGCTGTACTCAGGCTTACCGTAGATACCAACCACCACAGCACCGCCGAGACCGACGTTGTGCTGCAGGCAGTATTGGGCGCCCTTGACTTGACGGTCGCCGCACCAGCCACGCAATTGCCAAGTAAGCTCGGCACATTGTGCAAGACCTGTTGCACCGAGTGGGTGGCCCTTGGAGATGAGACCTCCAGAGGGGTTTACGACAATACGGCCACCATAGGTGATGTCACCCTCTTCGACCATCTTGTGAGCGGTACCGGGTGCACAGACACCAATGGCATCCAGCGAGATGAGCTCATTGGCAGAGAAGCAGTCGTGCAACTCAATCACACCAATCTGGTCAGGCGAGATACGTGCACGCTTGAATGCCTGCGACGAAGCACGACGCGTCATGTCAGCACCAGCCAGCTCAATGGCAGACTTGGAGAACATCTTGGCAGAGTCTGTTGCCAGAACTTGCGAGAGAATAGGGACTGCCTGGTTGGCAAGCTCTGGGTGAGCATCGAGCCACTTCTCAGACACGAGGATGACGGCACCGGCACCGCTGCTGGTTGGGCAGCAGTGAAGACGCGTCATGCCGGCGTGCACCATGGGAGACTTTTCAATCTGCTCTTTGGTGTGAACGTTGCGGAACTGCGAGTATGGGTTCTTGGCTGAGTGGAGGTGGTTGATGCGTGCAATCTCAGTCAAGTGACCGACATTGGATCCATACTTCTCGTGGTACTCCAAAGCGGCGTTACCGAACCACTGTGAGGCAGGAGGAGCCTTGGGATTGAATCCTTGGTTCTCCACCATATGCATAGTGGCCCTGCCAAGTGGGTTCTCGCGGTCGTCCCAGTTGGACTTGAGCGAGCCAGCAGCCATCTCTTCGAAACCAATAGCCATGGCAACATCAACCTGTCCCGACATGACTGCGTTTCGGGCAAGCCAGAGAGCAGTCGAGCCAGTGGAACAGTTGTTGTTGACGTTGACAATGGGGATTTGAGTCATACCGAATTGGTAAAAGGCACGCTGACCACAGGTCGAGTCACCGTAGCAGAAGCCGGCGAATCCCTGCTCGACCTCATCATAGTTGATGCCGGCATCCAAGAGAGCCTTGGTTCCTGCCTCCAACGACAAGTCTGTGTAGCTGTGAGGACCTTCCGAGGGCTTGTAGAATTTGGTCAGACCAACACCAAGGACATAAACATTTGCCATTGTTATTGAGGATGAAGGAAGTAGATAGAGGATGGATGGATGTAGGATTGCTTTTGATGCTGCGGTCGCTTCCCCGCAAAAGAACGGCGGCGGCCTTCAGACCCCGGATTCCGAATTCCTCGAGTCGCCCCCGGCAAGCTCGAGTACACGCGTAGCAGCAACCGCACGGCCCTTCTATGCTCCATAGTTTGGTCTCTGTGTGATGCGATTGTTCGGCTTCGATGCCGTGAGCTGTGATGTAAATCAGGACTAGTGTCAATGATGCTGAAACTCTGCTGCTTAATAGATGTGTTCCGCACAAGCAATGTTGAGACTATCATGACGCCTGAACTTTTCTATGTATTCCCCCCATTGCTATACAAATTGAATCTACAATTGATAACGCAGGGCGAAATGAGCTTTGTCTCACAGAAGTCTGTCCAGGGTTTTAAATGACAGTGCGGGAATGGCTGAAGAAGCGAAGATCTCAACAAGCACACCCGCTGACTCTGGCTGTGCAAGGTTCCAAGATTGTATAGGTAAGCAGCGACCCATCCAGTGAGAGCCTTTTGGTGAAAAAGACCCTGGCTGCATCCCATAGTACCTGCCAAAAGATTCCGCGCGAAACGTACTGCACTTGAAACGCTGCACGTTTCTTGTGAAGACAACCGTAGAAAGGCGTCTGTCGACCTGATCCTCTAGGAACCATCTCCATGATTGCAGATGACGAAGACTTAAGCAAACCCAGCGAGGATGCGAATCAGACACAAGATGATGGATCAAGGCACCAAAAGACAGTCGAAGCGTCAAATACGAGTGCCTTTACAGCGTCATCGTTGACTACGCATTGCGACCAGCAGATTTCAAGATCTACAGAGCAGCCGGTGCACTCGGCCCCCAGCGGTAAACACTTGCCTGTAGTTTTCAATACTCAGCTTTCGCAGGCTGTAGAAGCCAGGTCAGACAGGAATATCAGCAGCTAGCGTAGGGCGCAGCCGTGAGCTTGATGTTAAGCAACGAGTAAGTGGTGCTGTAGTCTGTAGCCCCTGAATGCGCTTCGGCTAAATGTGTGGTGCACGTGGAGATGGATGGCAGCTGCCAGATCGATTTGCAGCTGGACGACACCCGCAACAACATCCGGCGCTCTTTCTCTCTCTCTCTCTCTATTGTTGAACATCAGCGCTTGCTTGGCGTCCTCGCTATCCCGCTGCACGCAACGTGCAGGTGCTTGAGGAGGCCCCGTCATCAACGGCAGTCGCACCCCGCTAAAGCTCATCTACAGGCCATCCCGCCGTACATAAGACGGGCGTATCCCGCCCCCCACAGACAACACAGCGCAGTCCAACCTCTCTCTCTTTGCACCAGAACGCATACGCTAGTCAGGAGAGCAGCACTTTTCAGAGCACTCGCTTGCACCTCAAACGGGAGCTGGTCAAAGGGCACACACACAAATACCTAATTCCAGGGAGAAAGCTGGGGAAACTGTGACCGCACCATCCTCCCAGGCACCCCGCGCTCCCTCCTCATCCCATACAACTCGGCGCTCTACTTGGATTGGTATAAGACGACCTCGGTCGCTGTCTATTCACTGCCTCGAATATCGACCTTGTCTCTGGCAACCCCTCGAACACAAGTACAAATTGTACAGTCCAGTCTCATAACCCTACAACATGTTTGATGCAATCAGAGGCCGAGCGCTCATGTCGCTCATCGTTGCCTGTTCTTCTTGCGGCTTTTTGCTCGTCGGCTATGACAACGTTAGTCGCCATCTTCTTCTTGCCCTGACTCGAGCTAACACAAACAGGGTGTCCTTGGAGGACTCGTCAACAACGAGCCATTCACAAATTCCCTCGGCGTTTCAGTCGAACGCGATGCAACTCTACTTGGCACCATCGTTGCCATCTACGAAATTGGATGCTGCGTCGGCGCGCTGGCAACTGCCTTTTACGGTGAACGCCTCGGTCGTCGCAAGTCCATCATGGTTGGCGCCGTCTTTGCCGTGATTGGTGCTGTCCTTCAAGCAACCGCTAGCACCGTCGCTCACATGATCGTTGGACGCATTGTTACAGGTCTCGGTGTTGGCTGCATCAACTGCATCTGCCCTGTCCTCCTCGCCGAGTCCGCCACCCCTAAATCTCGCGGTCGTCTCGCCTGTGTCCAGCTGTCAACACTCAACGCTGGTATCATGATGGCATACTGGGTCGACTATGGCTTCAACCAAATCGCAAGCAAACCTGCATACGCTTGGCGTATACCAGTTGCTTTGCAAATTGTCTTCATGGTTGCCATTCTCCTGCTTGCCATTGTTGTTCCCGAGACGCCACGATGGCTCGCTGCGCATGGTCGTGGCGATGAAGCACTCATTGTTCTTTCTCGTCTTGCTGACCGCGACTCCTCCGACGCTGGTGTACAGGAGACTTACCAAGGTATCATGCATGCTGTCGAATTGGAGCGCGATGCTGGCGTTGGCTCATGGAGGGAGATTCTCAAGGGTGACAAGATCAAGTCTCGTCGACGATTCTTGATTGCTTGCGGTATTCAATTTGCTCAACAGATTGGCGGTATCAATGGTCTTATCTTCTACTCTGGCATCATCTTTTCGCAATCCATTCGACTCTCCAACTCAACAGCCAACTTGGTTTCCGGTCTCTTGTTTACTTGGTTCTTTGTGGCATCCTTCATTCCTCACTTCATTATCGACTGGGCAGGTCGTCGAAAGCTCCTCTTGTTCACAGTCACCGGCATGTCACTCATCTTTGCCATCGAGGCAGGTCTCATCAAGCAATTGCAAGAAGTTGGCTACAACAAGCCTATCGGTATTGCTGCCGCTGCGATGCTTTTCCTCTTCTTGGGTCTCTTTACAATCGGTTTCCAAGCAGTTGTTTGGCTCATTCCCTCTGAGGTCTTGCCTCTACGTCTCCGCAACAAGGGTTCCGCAGTCTCAACGGCTAGCAATTGGATCACCAACTATGCAATTGTACAAATCACACCCATCGGTATCAAGAACCTCGGCTGGAAGTTTTACCTCATCTTCTTCGCCATCAATCTAGTGGCTGTTGGTTTCATCTACTGGTTCATCCCAGAGACGGCAGGCATGTCTCTTGAAGCAGTCGATGATTTGTTCATTGGCGCTACAGGGTGTGCTGGAAAGTGGCGAGCAAAAGAAGGGCGGACAACGCAGATCCACAGGCGCAATACAAGCTCGAGTGCTGATTATGAGACGAAAGTCGGGATTTCGAGTTCTCATCATGAGGTGTCGTGAGTGGCGTTGTCCGCAATCTCCTTCCAACAAAACTTCAATCTTCTTGTACAAAAAGAGAGTAAATGGGTCGTAGTCATCTATAGGTCAAATTCAACGGTATTGGCGCACAATTTAATCTTCTGCCGTACAACGATTATTAGACACTGCGATAGTGTAGGAAAGACTCTCTAAACAACACCCGACATGATCTGCGGGTACACCCTGCTCATCTCTGCAAACAAACCAGGGAAGTACTCACGTAGAATCTCAGGATTCTCAGCCGTACACACGAATAATGTTGCAACACCCGAAGAAATGGCTTGCACGGCCGTATTACCGATTTGCAAACCCACCAGGAAACTCACTGCCATGACAATCGGCGTATAGCCACCACCGACATTATAAGCTGGTGCTGTGAATTTGAGGTACAAGTATGCCAGCAATGCAGTGACATACGCGATAAAAACAGCACCTGCGGTAAGGACATTCGAGATGAGGGAGTCATTGATGAGCGCATCGATTCCACGCGACTTGACCAATTGCCACGTTCGCTTTGCGGCAGCAATATACGCTTTACCATACAAAGCGACTTGAACATAGCAGTATTTGTTGAAATACTGCAATAACCAGCGCAAGATGCCAACAAAGCAGGAAGCGATACAGCCAATAATGGCACCAATCATATCACCAGACTGCATCTGTGCGCGAACAAATGTGTCAATGACCTGCTTGACGAGTGATATGACGGCGACGAGCAATGATCCAAAGCAGATAGATCCAAAGCTATACGTCATGGATCGCTTAAACGAAGAAAGAGCAGCATGCTTAGGAAGACCCTTAGGATCAGCGACGCCATAGTAGAAAGAGCCAAACACGCCACAAATCGTGCAGTGAATGGTGTTTTTGATGACCTCGGTTGTCCAGTATGCGGAAAAGGTCAAAAAGACAATGACCAGTACCAAGGACGCATTGGAACAGGTACCACCAGCGGCTGAACAACCTGGATTGGCTTGACCTGTTCTTGTAGCATTAGGAGAGTACTTTGCATATGCTGCAACGAGTGTGACGGCCCACCAGGCGCTGAAGGCCGAGCTGGCAATAGTACCGAAGAAGGAAACAATGTAGACTGACTTGTAGTGTTTCGCCACGTCCATAGTGAATTGGAGATACAGAGTCGCCAGGGGAATCCGTGGGATCCAGGAGATGAAGCAGATGAGGTAGAAGACTGCAAAAATGAGAAAGACGATGCCTGCGCCGTATTGCTTCTCGTAGATGTACCAGGCTAGTTTGTCAGACATAGATCAATATATTTTGCACTTACCGCCTGTAGCAAAGCCAGCAACGACGTGAATAATTCCCGTCACCCAGATGAAGGTCTTTGTGAATTTACGAGCAAGAGTAAAGTAGATGAGCGCCAGAACGAGTGATGTCACAACAACAAAGGCGAGCAAGATGACAGTGTTGGAGTTGAGCGTGACTGATTGATTGGTGTAGATACTGCCAGCATTATTCTTGCTGTATGCATTAAGGCAGAAGCCAGAGATGACGGCGAATGCAATGAACGTAGCCCAAAAGGCAATGGCGAAGGGAATATCGTTGTATTTTGGCTTTGCAACAGCAAACTTTTCATCAAAGGGTTGCCCACCCTGCTTGATGTCTGTGGGAGCTACCTGATTGTTGTACATTGGCTGCTGCTGCTGCTGCTGCTGTCCCTGGGGCTGCTGCATCTGGTATGATGGCTGCTGTTGCGCCGAATAGCCTTGATGTTGCTGTGGCTGCATCTGGTAGGATGACTGCTGCTGCTCCGGCGCATAGCCCTGAGGTTGATACTGCGCCATGGCAGATGAGTTGGATAGAGAGCGAAAGAAGAGTGTGTCTGGTCGAGAGAGAGACTTCCTTCTCTGGCGGCTTCTGGCTTGTTTTTGTTTTTCCTCGTGGTTGAATGCCTGCCCGCACTTTAAGGTTGAAGATCCACAGAAAAGGGCTAGAGCGAGCGAGCGACAGGGGAGAGGACGGCCGAGGGACAGGCAGCAGTGGCAGGGACGAGTAGCAAGCAGTAGCACAGCAGCAAGCATAGAGAGCAGTTTATACAAAGGAGCAGACCAGATGCAGACCCAAACGACACCCACTTGGGTACAATCAATAAATAGAGAACCCAAAGAAGCAACCTCACTGCTCAGTCCTCACCAGCCAGCTTCTCAACCTTCTTGACAACACCTTCCCACTGCTGTAGCGCAGCAGCATTGATTCTCGCACGATTCCGTTCTTCCTCCTTGGCTCGACGATGTTCCTCAATCTCGGCCTCTAGCAAACGATGATTCTCTGCTTGACGCTCCTCATTCTTGGCAGATTCCTCTTCGAGTCGTCTCCGCTCCTCGTCTGCGTCATTCTTCTCTCGAACAAGCCGATCTTGCTCGTCGGGCGTGTAGGTCTCAAAGTTGCGTGCATTCGAATCCCAAAGCTCAATACACGCATCATCCCAATTACAAGCTTCAATGGAACCCAAGAGTCGATGCAGGAATCGCGGGTGTGTAGAAGGCCATCCACTTGCATGATAATGGTGTCGAACCAGAGCAGCACGTCCCTGATGCGTGCCAGAGTCAGAGTGTCCCTGTGCAGCGGCAAACGCTTCAACCGTCAACACCAACACACCGGCAACGAGCCTGGATTCCGTCATCTTGTGGAAGGGATCCCATGTCACGCGACTACCAGTCTTCTGAGACATATGAGCCAACAGGGAATCAGTGAATGCCGTAGGCCCCGTGACTGCGAGGACATCGTCAAAATCGAGGGTAATGTCGCTGATGCTGCACTTTTGATCTCTGGCAAGTTTGTGAATCTTCATGACCACATCATCCACAAGTCGTAGAATGACAGGCAGTCGTGGCTTGCACATGAATGTCCATTGACAAAATCCATAAGACTTGCGACCGAGAAGTTTGTGGTGTGCGTATTTGGGATTGTCAATCTCAACACCAATGACCATATCAACATCGTCCGGGTTGTAGCGTTCTGGGATGAAGCGCTCGATGGGACGGATAGCCTCAACGTCGATATCTGCATACACGCCGCCTTCAGCGTACATCACCAAGTATCGCAACAAATCCGCCTTGAGAATCTTGGCAGTCAAGAGACGGTAAGTCTTGACGATATCCGGTCGATTGAGACCATTTGATCCAAAAGCAGCCTCCACGAAATCCACATCATTCGTATCTGTCAGCACTTCATATCGATGATGAGGGTTCATGGAAAGCCATGACTTGGCTCTTGACGCATCCCTTGCCTCAAAATGAAAGGGGTCCACCTTCCAAGTTTGCCAAATCTTTTTGGGGAATACCTTGCGTACGAGCTCCGTACTGCCCATCTTGGCCGGTTGCTCATGTCTTTTATACTGAGCTTGGTTGTAAGCCTGTTGCACGCCAGATGAAGAAAACTGAGAGACGAGGAAGATGAAGAGGAGGATGGCGCCGCAGATGGGGAGGATCTTGTTGCGTGAGCGCGTATTGGCCACTTTGGCACTCCACGAAGTCTTTTCGTTATAGGCCTTCATGGTGTATGATGCAAGTGCAATGCAATCGTCCTGATGCTAATGCGAGGGCAATGAAGAGGAGACCACAAGAAGGCACGCCCGCTGATGTAAAAGATATTTGACGCGCTTGTGCAAAGGGATAACCAAAATGGAAGCTCTCGTACCAGAGAAGCTTGCTGATGCGTTAAGGATGCGAGATCGAGTACCCACGCAGTTGCTCAATAGCCGTTCCCTGCGAGAGCGGTGTGTATGGATGAGTAGAGTGATGAGGTGTCTGTGCGTGAGTTGTCTGCTTTCGTTTTCTGTTATTTTCCTGTCTCGAAGGTCGCACAAGCAAACAAAACTCGAGGAAGAAGCACCGGGAAGGGGGCCTGTTGCTGTATGGAAGAAAGCTATAGGACTATATGAGAGAGCAAGTCGCCTCCAGTAGGTAACCAGCGAGGGAGACAGCCAGACGCCTACTACGCTCATAGAACTGCCCTGCTTGGCTTGGCCCGTTTCTCGTGAATATTTAAGAGGCCTCGGCGGGGCAGCGAATCTTCAATCTCGCGCAGCCGCAAACCGCAGGATATTGTCAGCAAGCAAAGCAAGGGGCCGCGGAGAGTCAGATCTCTTGATGACACTCACACATCATCCATATCTCTTGCTCTTGTCGTCGGGATCCTGCATCTGCATCTGCTCAAGCGCACTCTCCTGAGACTCCAACAGCGATGCCAGGTCTGCATCTTCCTCATCATCCACTGCACTGCCGGCAGCCTGGCTCCTTCCTTGCAAGGACCCGCGTGCCATGACTTCCTCATAGCAAGCCTTGACATTCGTTGACAGGTGCTCTTTACTGCCACCCTGCAACAACCACAATTTCTCCAATGTGCGGTAACAGCCCTTGATCTTATATGGTCGAAAGAGTCGTCCATACGCTTGTAGGATCGAGATGGTGAGACCTTGTGTCAGACGAATCCGCGCCCATGCAGGAATCACTTTTGTCTGACTATCGTGTTGTTGGCGTTGCACCACATCCACCAACGATGTAAAGATGTGAGCGAGTCGTACTGCCGTCCATGCGTCATCCTGTGCGTAACCCAGCTCTGCTTGAGACTGTCCTGCAAACCGAGAAAAGCCGCGAAACAAGGCTTGATAGAGTGCTTGATCCTCAGGTATACTGAGCTGTTGCCGATCGTCCAGTAGTTCAAGCACTCTACCAAAATCGCCAGTCTTTGTACAATGGTGCTGCAACAGTAGACCAAGCGTGACGTGATTCGGTGCAAGCCAATATGGATGCCGAATCGCAAATCTTGGGGAAATGTCATGTTCATCCAAACTGAGACCCTGATCGAGCTTCTCTTGATTCTCCCTTGCACGTCGCTGGAATTGCCGTGTATAAGTGCGTGCCACGTCACCACGATCCGGTGGATCAGCAGACACATCCATGACTGCTAATGCATCGAGTGTCATGCTTCGGAGACGACCATAGATGTGTTCAGCTGCCTCTGCCTCGCCGGCGCGAATGAGACCTTGCATGACGCTGTTGATGACAACAATATCCACAATCTCGCCAACCTGAACCATCTCGCGGTATAGCATGCGAACTTCGTCGCCTTGGAGTTGATGCCCGGCAAGCGTAATCAGAATACAGTATGTATATCGGTCTGGCGTGATGCCACGCTGCTGCATTTCAGTACGCAAGACATCGACCGCTTGATAGCGACACGCACGAACCGCCACATCCAGGAGATTGTTGAAAACACCGCGATCTGCCTTCAGACCACTCATCTCCATCTCATGCCATAACGCAATGCAAGTCTGCAAGGATCTCTCATCAGGTCGTCTTCTCGATCTGCCAACAAATGAAATGGCAGCAGACCATTCAGCAAGCGTCAGAACGACACCCTCGCGCCGCATATCATCCAATATTGCCAAATACCGCGCTTCATTGGTCCGTGTCCGAGGTCGTGCTCGTGAGAGTTCTCGAAGAACCAGCGAGAGTGCTGCACGAGATAAGGCAAGACACCTCGGTTCTGGCAGAAGCATGTAGCGTTCCCAAAGTTCGTCTGCAGACATATCCCATAGATGGAAATCGTTTGCGTAGTTCTTGATGGGAATGGTTTCGAGGAATCGCTTGACCCTTGATGGTCGAGGTCCTAGTTTGGGTAGTTTTGCAGCAGATGCTGCGGCTTGAAAGGCAAGCGTGTTGCCCTCTGGAGAGATCAGTGGGTCTGCGAGGTTCGCGAGCTGTTCTTGAGAAAGCATGAGCGGTAGGCCTTGTGTCGTCCTCGCACGACCGGAGACGTACCTTGAGGCGACGTCTTTTGGGCCTTGAATGACTGAGTTGGCCGCTTTCTCGATCTCGCATACATCGCCTTGTATATCTCTGTAATGACGCGCATAGGCAGGTGGCATACGAGGTAGTGTAGGCATCTTTGCCTCTCGTCCAAGACTGCATCCTTGTCGATGCAGCATTGTGGTTGCTTGCCGTAACCGCAACACATCCTGCGTGGTCCATCGAAAGCACACACCTGCAGCTCTCATACATCTGTTTCCCCGTATGCTAGCAAGTGGCGACCTAAGCTCTATGCGCTTCCCATTGAGTCTGTCGCGTTGTGTGTCTTCCCTGTCGTCTTTGCTCTTTCGCCTTCAAAATTTCTCGACGACCAAACGACACAAAACTCCAGAGGCCAAGAGCCATCCGAACCAGAAACAGGCTCAGGGCTACAGGAAGACATGGCCCCCGATCTCAGATCACTCAGAGTCGCACAGATAACCACACAGCTGCTACAAGCCAAACACCTCAAGAAACAACCAGCATGGCTACCCACCGTCGCTCGGACACCTCCTTCCACCAACTTTGCACGCACGCCCGCAGCAGCCTTTCAATCAAGGCCCAAAATCAAAGCAGGCAAGCCACGGCTCTTCCAACCTCAACGGATAGAGTATCCAGAAGATGCGTTGCGCCGACGATTCTACACAGAACATCCTTGGGAACTCGCACGACCTGTGAAGGTCCTCGAAACGGATGGTCAGGATGGGAAACGATTCGACTGGTCAAAGCTCAGACAAGCTGGACGTGCCTTGACGGGTGAGAATGTCGTCCAACGGCAACAATACCTCATGTCGCACGAACAAAAATCACGCGACGAGGCGTATGATATGGCGCGGCAAGAGTTTTACAAGGAACGGATGGTGGAGCAAGTTGAACGGACTATTGCCATGGAAGAGGCATTGGCCTTTGGTGCGACCTTCGACAAGAGTGAGATGCAACTTGGCCTTGAGTTGGAGGACCAGGTACTCGTTGACTGGAAGGCCAAAGCTACTGCAGCGAAGCAGCTCGTGGATCCATTGACCATGATGGCAGAAACAGAAAAGACGGAGCCAGTAGCAGCCGAGAGTGATGCAGAGGGGGAAGCCGCATTGCGGGCGTATGGTCTATAGATGCATGAATAGCGTTCCTATCGCAAGTCTTTATAAGGCTCACAAGGGAACACGCTTCTGACTCGCAAGCAGGAGCCACTCAAGCACAGCAATCATGATCCACTTGCGATTTTCGGCCTCTTCAAAGACGACCGATCGCGGGCTGTAGAAAACCTCATCCGTGACTTCGTACTCATGCCGCGGTAGGCAATGCATGAACTTCCAGCTTGGTTTCGCACCGCCTTGCGCACACATCTCCTCAGAGACTTGGTAACCTGCAAACTCCCTCATTTTGCTCTCCTTTTGTGCTTCTTCGCCCATTGAGATCCAGGTGTCTGTCACAATGATATCCGCTTCACGGACAGCCTCGAGCGGGTCACTCGTCACCTGGATACGCGCACCCGTCTCATCACCAGCGGCGCGTGCAAGTTCGAGAATCTCTTGATCCACTGGCCGTGACTTGGGCGTTGCAGCAGTGACGTGGATACCACTCTTGGCACAGACAACAGCCAAATCATTCAGGACGTTATTCGCATCGCCGACCCAAGCGAGCTTCAGCCCTTTCACACCTTCTCGAAACGTCTCTTCGATGGTCATCAAGTCCGTGAGGGCTTGTAAGGGATGATAGAGATCGCAGAGCGCATTGATCACAGGAACCGTGCTGTCCTTGGCCAAGGCTGCGACATCGGCATGCGCATTGACTCGAGCAACCATACACGCAACCATACTTGAAATCACCCGTGACGTATCATACATGGATTCATTCACACCAAGCTGAATATCATCTTTCCCTAGAAACATGCTATTACCACCCAGATGGCACACTGCAGCTTCTGTAGACACACGCGTCCGTGTCGATCGTTTCGAAAAAAGCAAGGCCACCGACTGATGTGAGAGCAAACCATGTCCCGCATTACCCGTATTACCATGCTTCGTAATGGACTTGATTTCTCGCGCGCGCGACACGATGGTCTTGACTTCAGCATTGCTCAGATCCGAGATGGACAGGAGATGTCGTGGTGCAAAGGGTGACATCGCCGGTGTGGCCGGCGTTGCTTCATTGACGATACTGCGGATATGGCGCACTGGCCTGAGTGAACGTAGAGGACTCAGAGCCTTCATGGATGGTGTATGCATATTAGAACCATGACCAGGTCAGCTCTGGCGTTATCTCGGCGATCGAGAGTTCAGATGGCACAGAAGTTGAAGATTGTGACTATTGGAACATTGCTAGGAACAGGTCCATCGCGTATGGCTGCAGCTCTAGTCACGATGCGAACGGTGCCGTTGAATATCATCGTCACTGTCATCATGCCCACCAATGGCAAAACTGGCCTCCATTTCATCAATATCTCCCATCTCGCTGTCAAAGATGGGCTCAGAGGTCTGGCTGTTAGCGTCGTTCGTGAAGTGCAAGATTCTCCTACCAAAGCCTGTAGCTCTGTTTCGTCAGCATCACTGCGAGCTGCAACACCGCTGCCCTTTCTGCGGCCCAAGAAGCCCTTGTTCTTGCGACTGCGCCAGACATAGTAGCCCAGACCGCCAGCCAGCAGAATAATCACAACCAGTGCTCCGCCGCCTGCTTTGTAGTAAGCTTTGAAACGTGCTGCTTTTGCCTTTGCCGCATCCTCTGTTTGAGCTTCTTCCTTTACCGGGGGAGCTTCGACAGTAGGCGATTCAGCTACAGGTGCGCTCACTGGCCCTGACTTGGCCTTGGAACCGACTGTGCCAGGATTATCGAGATACTCTGCAGGGACACCCAAGAAGCGATTCAGCATATCCAGTGATTCGAGACTTTTGTCGTACGGGACCATGTGCGAAGCGTCTTTGAACAGAACATACGTCAAATTCCTGCTTGACTTGTAGTAACCCGTGTCTTGGCCTCGAAAGTCCCACTCCTGGTGCTCACCATCGTCAAAGCCCGTATAACCATTCCAGTCGAGTTTTGCAAGCCAAGTCTCGGTACCAATATGGTTGCAAATCAAATCTTGCTCCCCGCTGTATAGCAATACTTGAATCTGCTTGACGAGCTGAGGAAAGAGTTCTGCACTAGGTCGTGATTTGCGAGCACGGAACGTACTAGACACGGCACCATTACACTCAATCCAGCCCTTCTTTAGGCTATCAGCGTGAATGGCATGAACAACATCCGGCCGTTGTAGGTATGGTGTCATGTGAGTCAATTCGCTGGGCCAGTTCATGCCACAAGATGGGTAAGTATCTGTCTTGCGAATGTCGTAGCTGTTGATACATACATTCGCGCCCGCGTCACTGCCTTATTAGTTTTATAGCTTGAATGAACTCCTTACTCTTTCTTGAGGGTCACTTCGAGTACTTTATTCAGGATACTTTCACACTGAAACAAATTCACACCATAGCCTTGTGTCTTGGCAGCTTCATGGCATTGATCCAGATGCTCTTGCACGGCATCATGCTGAGGACTCTTTTCCTCAATAAGCTTGGTGGCAAGGGCAAATGGCAAGTACGAGTCGTAACCAGTCATTGGATCGATCCAGCCATTGCCAATCATGATGCCTTGTAAGTTGATGTGCTACTGTTAGCAAGGCACGGCATTTACATGAGACCTACCCTTTCAGTCGCATTTTCGTTTCGTTTGAGCATAGCTTGGGCAATGTAAGGGATGAATTGACCTGCGTAGCTCTCTCCAGCAATGTACAAGTCATCTTGCTCGTATTCAGGGAATAGATCGATAAACTTATCAAGGAAGAGCAGGAATTGACCCGCCATTTGGTCAAGCTCCGTCAAGTACGCGTCAGTGTCAATGTAGCTGAAGCCTGTGCCGAGAGGATTATCCACTTGTCGTTAGCACAAGCCATCAGCGAGCATGAGAAGCTTACCGAAGAGCAAGTTTGCAGACTCGTGCCAGCTGCCTTTGCGCTCTACAAGGGTCTGTCCATCTTCACTGAACTGGAAAGGTCCGACCTCAAGGAAAAGGCCATCCATACTGCTGCACCCAGGCCCACCATTCAGCCATATGACAGTCCGCCGACGGTCAGCAATGTGTTTATTGGCAACATGCCAAAAGAACATGTTGCCATGGAACTCTGCACTCAGCTCAATATGACCAGCGTGCATCTTGAGATTATTTTCAGCAGGCCAGTTGAGACCTGGCAGCGAGCTGATGTAGTAATCTGAAGTCACATTGGCTAGTGCCCTTGACAAGTGGGCTAGCAACAAAATGCATGCTTGAAAATGCATCGTTGTTAAGTGAAGCTTCGACTGAGGAGCTAGCAACTACAGCCACAAGCGATAAGTGATGAAGCACTCAGTCTATCTAGAGTCACAAGAGCTTTGTAGAACCTGCCGAGTAGTCGTTGCCAGCTGGCCATTGCATCTGACTCGCGACGTGGACGAGAGTGCAAAATAGGGTTAGGCGACGGCGCGAGCAGACATTCGGCGTTCAATCAACTCAGCACCCTACACCACCACACCTTGGGTGGCATACGGTGCACTGCACCTTGACCACAGGGCTGAGTTGCCATATGATGAATCAATGCGCATCACGTCGGGTCAATCGTCAGAGAATGGGGTGCTTGCCTCTGGATGTCGTCGCTCGATTGACATATGCTGAGCCGTACTCAGTGGCTGGAGTTATGATGGCCGTGTCCTAAATGGCGCATTCGGCCGGTGACTGGACAGAGTCATCGCAAAAAACACGGTCGATGTGACATGATTGTTGTGAAAACTCTGTCTCCCAACTTGGGGCTGCTGGTGCAAAAGGGCTCAGCTGTGCGAGTGGGAAGCGACATAGTTGTGGATGTTGTCTGCAAGGAATGTACTTCCTCGTCGACTCGCGACAATTGCCCATCACTTGCATCGAAATGGCCAACAATGCACCTGTTTCACGGCGCGGCAGGACAATACTGCTGCTCGCCTGTCAGTTACGGCGCAACCTTGCTTGTGTAGAGCCCAAGCGCCGGTGTTGGAGGTATTGGTGTTGGCAGCGGGTGTTGTGTTTGCGCTGTCGCGATAATTGCAGGCTGCGAGAGGGCTGAAGCTACTCTATCATTAGCGACACTGTGCCTTGGATATATTGTTACATTTCATATGGCAGGATCGTCAGATATGAATCATACATTGTGAAGACAGCATGAGCCTTCTTGAAGTCACCTAGGCCGAGCGCTTAGAAAGCCTTCTTTTTGGCATCCTCTCTGACCTTGTTCTTGAACGGGAAGCTGCTCGCTTTTCCTCCGTCCGCAGTGAATGCTCTGTGTTTGATCTTTCCGTCCTTGTCGAGGGCAAAGAGTAAGATCCAACCTCCCATGGCAGCCAAGAATGCATTCACGCAGCTTGAAAAGATGGCTGTTGGGCGAAACTCGGAGGTGCCCCAAAGGTATTGCAAACTAGCGCGTTAGTGTGAAGCAATCTTCATTGAGCTGCCATTTACAAGGACATGGTGGCATTGTAGAGGACGCCGACCCAAAGCGAAGGAACATGTGCTGAGACGGAGCCAGAAGCTTGTGAAGCACTCATAGACGCGCCAAATGGCATCAATCCAGACAGCAGCAGGTAGAGCAATGATAGACCTGTGATAGACAGTCCCAATGCTTTGCATAGGTAGCGCTCGAGGTCTGTAACGCGATGCAGAGCAATATCGGGCACGAGCATGGTCGCAACGAGTGTTGGCGACAAGATGAGGACAGTAGCTTGTAGCGCTGACCAGATAGCTGTTCCAGCAGCGAAGACCTCGTACGCGTCCATGATGTGCTTCGAGACGCCTTGAAGCCAAGAGTCAAGATGCAGACGTGGTGGGTGTTGGTCCATCTGACTTTGACGTCATTTAGGATCTGCGATCCGGGGAGCTGTCAAATCGAAGCGACCGAAGCAAGACCACCACAAGGTTCACGACCCAGTACCGCATCTACACCATGGCAAGCACAAACAACATCACAAACACTTCCGAGACAACGGCCTCCAAGGTCGGCGACGTTGCGCGCGGCATTCACGGCATGGGCGAGCAGATCCGTGGCGCATTCAACAAGGGTGTCGACGATGTATGCATCTATCATATCCCAGACCTCATCACTGACTTGACAGGTCGCAGGAGAAACTTTCAGCAACAAGGCGAATGTCAATGATGCAAAGAACCGCGAGACTATTGCAAAAGGCGAGCGCGAGATCAATCAGGGGCGTGCAGCCATTAATTAAGACGTTGACTAGCTATAGTCGGTGTTTCATGTAGTACTAGCTGTCAAGCCAAGACAGGTGCAAACTGCTTTATGCTCCGTCCTACTGAGGCTTCTCTTCCGTGTCGACATGCCAAATGACATAGTTTGGTAGGCCAACGACGCTCAATCCAGCACGATTCAGCATCTTCCCAAAGCCTTCCGTCTCTGCCTGATTCTCGAATGCGTAGGCAGGAAAGTTGATGCCCATTCTGTGGACATCCGCCTTGACCAAGATACAAACACCGCCCACCGCATCGAGCTTCATCTCCTGTTTTTTTTCCTTGTCCGTGATATCAGCCCAACGCTTTTCATCGTTCGTGCGGCACATGTGCGTACGGGACGTTTCGTACTCTGAATATCCTTCAGCGAGGACGATGTCGCGATCAAGGGTCTTGCCCAATTCACGCCCTTTATCTGATTCCACCCAGGAATTATAATCATACCGGCCCTCCACATCAAAGCCATCCTGCTCATACCGATGAAACCAAATTGCCGGCACAATAGCATCCTTGTCATGTGCAGCAAGGTCTTCAATCACTGTATTTGGCATTTCCTCAATATCAGCATCTAGCCAAAGGACCCATGCATGATCTGCACGCAATGCAGCAGAGAGCAAATAATTGCGTGCTTTTCCAAGCATCTTACGTCTGGGTGCTTGAAAGGCAAAAGCATGCCTATCCATGACATCGTTCTGTGCACCCGATGTCGCTATCGCTCCAAAATCTCGTTTGAAGATGCGAATATCGCGAAACTTGGACGTCAGACGTTGTTGCAATCGATCGGCTTCCAATGCAAGCGTCGCAACCGTCTCATCCTCTGAATCGCTCACGAGCATAGCAATATCAATGAGGTCATGCGGATAGGTCAAGTTACCTAGCAGATCCATGAAATGTGCAACATATTTCGCTGCATCTTTGAGTGGCGTCAGGATCAAGACACGATCCTTGTGCTTGGCCGGGTTTTTCGCATGGGGTGTAGTCTGTGCGCTCAGATCCACTTCTGTGATGGTAGCGCTTTGTACCTCAATGGGTGTATGGTAGTTGTAGTGAATAACAGTCTTTGCCATGTATTCATCTTCAACACGATTACGATCGCTCTCGAAGGGTGAAAAGAGGGAGCTCTGGGCTCGGATGGAGGACGTGAGCAATTGATAGCAAAAGTAAAAGATGACAAGCACTGCGAATGAAACGGATAGGGCGCGTCGTGATAGCAGTCCGTTTGTGAAGCGCGATCTTCCTCTCGGTACTAGCATCGTGCTGTCGAGCTAGAGCTTGGGAAAGCAGCTTCTTTGTGCCGTATCAGGTCACTGAGCTGATATAGAGATTGTCTATGACAGATAGCTCGCTGACTAGACTGACTTCAATGTAATTTACTGGCGTAAATCATTGTTACCCGTCGAATGTGTTTGCTATCTCGACACGTCGTTGTCGCTTGATGCGAATTCTCGCAACCTCACGCTCCCGGACCAGCCACGAGACCAACAGGGGTATTCACGGCAGCACATCACAGCACGGAAAGATAGATTCAATGTGTTCTATGCATTGAAAAGATGTCCATGAAAAGACATGAACGCACAAGAAGTTGTAATCGCAATTGGTTCTCTAAAAGGGAAAGGAAAAATGTACGCTTCCTATTTCTTTATTGGAAGACCCCTGGGCAATGTTGAATGATCATTAAAGAAAGAGGAGGTCGTCAGAAGCTACTTCTCGATGAGACGAAGCCGTTTTTTGAGAGGTCGTGTTGAAATTCGACCCATAGTGTGTTTTGTTGTTGCTAAAAACAACTTGTCGGGAAAGGACAAGACTGAAATTAAGCAGAACGAGCAGCCTTGGCAGCAGCCACCATGTTCTTGAGCTGAGCGGTACACTCCTCCCAAGTACGTGTCTTGAGGCCACAGTCAGGGTTGAGCCAAAGCGACGAGCCTGGCACAACCTTCTTCATAGCAGCGATACGCTGGTCGAACTCAGACTTGGGAGGGACACGAGGCGAGTGAATGTCGAAGAGACCAGGACCAACATTGACCTTGTAGTTCTTCTCCTTGAACACGTCAAGCAGCTTGAGGTCAGACTTGGAAGCCTCACACGACAACACATCCGTGTCAAGTGCCTCAATGGCATCAAAGATCTCATTGAAGTCAGAGTAGCAGAAGTGCGAGTGGATCTGAGTCTTGTCCTCAACTCCAGCAGTGGCAATGCGGAAAGACTCAACAGCCCAGCTGAAGTACTCCTCCCACTCGGATCGCTTGAGTGGACATCCTTCACGAAGAGCAGGCTCATCAACCTGAATGACACCAACACCACCGTTCTGGAGGTCAACCACCTCATCGCGCAGAGCGAGAGCAAGCTGGAGTGCCTGCGTAGACTCTGGCACGTCGTTTCGGCGGAAAGACCAACGCAGAATGGTGACGGGGCCCGTCAGCATACCCTTCATAGGCTTATCAGTGAGCGACTGGGCATACACAGACTCCTTGACAGTCATGGCCTTGGGACGAGCAATGTCACCAACAATGAGAGGTGGACGCACGTAACGCGAGCCGAATGACTGGACCCAACCAAATTGTGTAAAGGCAAATCCAGTGAGTTGCTCACCAAAGTACTGCACCATGTCGTTACGTTCTGGCTCACCGTGGACGTACACATCGAGACCAACCTCATCCTGGAACTTGACGACGTTCTGAATCTCCTTCTCAATGAATTGCTCATACTCCTGAGGCGAGATTTCACCCTTGGTGAACTTGTTGCGAGCAACGCGAATGTCCTTGGTCTGAGGGAATGATCCAATAGTGGTAGTTGGGAAGTCAGGGAGCTTGAGGTGTTCACGCTGAAGCTTGTCACGGGCCTCAAAGGTTCCCTTGCGCTTACCATCTTCCTTTGTGATCTTCTTGACACGTTCCTGGACTTTTGCATCGTTGGTGAACTTGGACTCCTTGCGAGCCTTCATGGACTTGGCATTGGCCTCGAGTTCAGACTTGACGGCATCCTTGCCCTCTGTGAGAGCCTTTGCAATGATAGCAGCCTCCTTGCACTTCTCCTTGGAGAAGGCGAAGAAGTCGTAAAGCTCGGGGTCGAGCTTCTTCTCAGACTCAAGCGTCACAGGGCAGTGGAGCAATGAACAGGAGGTAGACACTTGGACCTTGTCCTGACCACGCTTCTCAACAGTAGATTGCAACTTTTCAATAACCTTGGAGAAGTCGGCCTTCCAGATGTCACGACCGTTGATGACACCGGCAGAGAAGACTTGGTCATCAGAGAGCTGTGACACAACAGCATCGAGCTGCTCAGAGGCAGATCGCTGGACGAGGTCGACGTGGACACCCTGAACGGCAAGACCCTTGAGAACGGAAGTGTTGGCACCGAGACTGTCAAAGTAGGTGGTCAACATGACCTTGGGACCTGCAGCAGAGAGCTTCTCGTAGGTAGACTTGAAGAGGGATGTGACGTCCGATTCGAGCTCATACACAAGGACTGGCTCATCAATCTGGACCCATTCGGCACCGGCGGCCTTGAGTTGACCGAGGAGCTCTGCGTAGACGGGAATGAGCTTCTCAAGGGACTCGAGAGGCTTCTTGGAGGATCCCTTGGCAGCCTTTGCAAGGTAGAGGAAAGTGATGGGACCAACGAGCACAGGACGTGTCTGAATGCCAGCAGCCTTTGCCTCTTTGTACTCTTCGAGAGGCTTGTTGACGTTGATCTTGAATTCAGTGTTATCTGCAACCTCAGGACGCATGTAGTGGTAGTTTGAGTCAAACCACTTGACCATCTCCTGGGAGACAACATCGACAGCTGGCTTGCCGTCCTTTGCAGGGCGTTGGAGACCACGTCCCATAGCAAAGAGCAAGTCAACAGGACTGAGCTCGTACCCGTTGTAACGCTCAGGGATGACATTGAAGAGGAGAGAGTGGTCGAGGACCTGGTCGTAAAAGGAGAAGTCACCGGAAGGGATGGAGTCGACACCTTGTGCCTTCATGAGCTTCCAGTTGTCTGACCTGATTTGCTTGGCAACAGATTGGAGCTCATCCTGACTGGCAGTACCTGACCAGTACTTTTCAGAGACCTTCTTGAGCTCACCTGGAGGAAGTTAGCGATTGCCACTAATGAAAATGCTGCAAATTTGGCTGAGCAAATGCACACGTCAATTGGAGCAGACTGGCTGGCTTGACGGAGGGGGCATAGCTTGGGTAGATGCAGGGGAGAATGGACATACGGAGCGGTCCGATACGTGGGAAACCGAGGACAGCAGAGAGAACCATGGTGTGTATGTTGGTTCAGCAGCAAATTCACTGAGGGACCGCCTGATTGCTGCTGCTGCTGCTTCTGCTCCATTGACTGCTGCCGGGAGGAGCGTGAGAGAGAGCAAGTGACTGGCCAATCAGAAACACGGACAGAGAGACACGTGCTGGCAGCAGGGAAAGACAGTCACAACTCAGGCTAATGAACAATGAGCTGCAGAGAGACTTATTTGAGGAGTTAAAAGCACAGAAGACACAGGGACACACCAGAACAACGCTCACTTTGACGTGTCCATCTGCACCTTGTCCGTGTCCGTGTCCTTGGCAGCTTCCTCCCGCTCGGCTGCCTCAGCATTGGCAACAGCTTCCTTCTCCTCCTTCTGCCGCAACAGCTCAGACCCATCATTCAGCACAACAATCGAGCCGTCCTTCTTGCTCTTCTTGACAGGTGTCTTGCCGTCGTCCTTCTCCTCTGTTTCGTCCTCCTCCTCATTCTCTTCCTCAGACGAAGACGATAGCTCCTCATTGCCCTTGAATGAACCATAACGCACTTGGTTCGACTGGAACTGATCAAACTGAGGGGGCTTCAGCTCTGCTGCAGATTCCGGCGCACAGGGGCCTTCATTGTTGGCCACACGGTCCTGGACCATTTTGTACCATTCTTCCTTTGACTTGCCCTGCAACAAACCAACGACCATCACAGTCATATTGTCACAGCCGACACCACCGCCATCGCTCGAGCTAGCGAGACAATTGTCCATCAAGTTCTCACAAATGACATGCAGCTCTTGACCAGCCACCACACCACGCCGAACAAACTCAATCACCTCTTGCGATGATTTGCAGTCCCAGATACCATCACACGCAACCACCAAGAACTCATCGTCTTGCGTAATTTCATGCACCTTGACATCCGGATCAGCAGTGACAATTTGCCGTTCAGCAGGGAGATCCTTGTTCTTCTTAAACTCAAAATCACCAATGGCTCTCGATAGCGCCAAGTTGCCATTCACACGATCAAAATCAACAAACCCACCAGCAGCGCAAATCCGTTCTTTTTCCTTTGCATTTTGTGGTTTATGATCTTGCGAGAGCGGGATGGCATTGCCTTTACTGCCGAGGACTGTTCGCGAATCACCTGCATTAGCGCAGTAAATCTTACCCTCTGTAATCAAATTGACAGTAGCAGTACAGCCGGATGGATCTTCGATGAATTTACGGTCGCCGAGAATGGCACGGTCTGTTGCCAAGAAACCAGATTTAAGGGCCGCTGCGTAGTCTTTCTTCTTGAAGGCATCTTCTGCAGCCACAATGCGGTGCAGACGATCGCCAGTAAAGAGCGCTACATTCGCGCCTGCTAGGTCAGTTTATGTGTCCAGGTGAAACAAGGTCTTACCGCCGTGGCCGTCATAGACAGCAAATACTGATACTTGTTCTTTACCAGACGCTTCAGTCAGGTTGAGGATGGCAGCATGTGCATCTTCCATAGATATCCTCCAGCCTTGCATATCACTGATTCCATAAATGTACAATTCATCCGCTCCGTTGCTTTGAAGATGTTAGTTTTGGTTTTGCCTGCAATAACAACGCTGCAAGATGACGCAAGCACGGATACGACGCGCCCTCTTCTCCATGGATTGAAGCTTCATTCGTCAAGTTGTGCTGCGTCTTCTCAAATGCCTCCAAGATCAACTTACGATGAATGTTTTTCGACGACCGGAGTCGCTAGTGTTTGTCCCATTGTGTGAAAGGTTTCTTAAAAGTCGTAAGGTTGAATTGCTTTGTTCGGCCGAGTCAAAGGCGTTGAGGATCTGTCGATTGTTATTGACCGTTGATTGAGTTTACTCAGCGGAGTGTCTCTAGTGAAGATTCAAGCCTGTTGGATGACGTGAACTGAAAAACAAAAGTCTTATTTTGAGATCCCAAAGCTATGAGTTTGTTGGAGGTGCAGAGTTGGGCGCGGATAGGGAGTTCTTTCTCTATTGAGCGTGCAGAGACTGAGGATGTAGGAGGCGCCTCTGTAGGGATAGAGGTTCGTTGGGTTGGTTGCGCCTTTTGGGTGTGTGAGGAGATGGGCGAGAGTCGCTGCTGCTTCAACGTGCGAGCGAGTTTTGGGCTTCAGGGCGAAACGGAGGCAAAAAAGCGCCGTCATCCTCACACCACATATTGGCAGAGACATCGTACACATGCTCTGCATTCTAAATAGCGATGAGACAGACCTGCAGCAGTCCGCTCTTCTATGCCAAACTATGTATACAGTCCGCTCTTCTATGCCAAGCTATGTATACTGCTTCGCTTTCAATAAAAAATAGCTTGCCAGCACCTCAGATGAATGCAATCTCACCAGACGTTTCACCGCTTAAATCATTCGAGCTCTCCACATCACTCGACATCGGCCGCTTCCTCGGATCTTGTAGCTGCAACGATGCATTCTTGCTAGATGACAGGACTCGCTCCGTCAATGTCGGCCGCCGTGTGACCTCTGCTCCCAAAATAGGCGTTCCACCATTTCCCCATTGCGGTGAGAAGGGTGCATCCAGTAGCTGTCCATTCGAATCGGGTCTGACTGCCAATACGCGTTGACTCGGTGACAACACTGCTCTTGCATCCCGCTCCGCCTCCTCTTGACCACTCGTATTGAAGACTTGCGATACATTCCCCGCAGCAACATGCAATGAATCATCAAAGGAAAACTCATCACTCAAGTTACTGTCCGTTGTTGCATAACTGTTGAAACTGCCATACGAGTTGCCATGCTGCAATACACGCCAGGGTTGTGCTTGGCTGCTATCTTGACGTCCAGCAGCCATGTTTTGTTGTGAGCGTTGACCACTTGAGAGAGACTCTTGGTTGCTGCCAAAGCGTTGAATGTAATCACCCTCAGAGGAGGTGTAGGAGCCAATAGTCTGACCACTATTGGCAGTCGCACTCGTTAATATGCGACGAGGTAGTGCCGTCCGTGCAAGTGGTGGTGCCATTGGGTAGCTCTGTGAGGAAGCTTGTGATGTATCGCCCACGAGCCGGACACTGAATAGCTCATCCGTAGCAACCGTATCCAGCGTGTTGGTGCTGTCCCTGTTTGGTGTATTCTCAGAGCCAAAGACAGAAAGCCTGCCAAGTGTATTCTTCAGAATACTGCCAGTTCGTGGATTCCGGCTCTGTACATTCGTGCTCGTTGTGATGTCCGACAAGGCACGTTGGTTGTTTCGACCACTCGCAGCAGCACTACTCGGTGCAGCACTCGATCTGGACGCCGTATACGTGCCACTGGTAGATCGTGGCTCACTCGACGCATACGCACTCGCAACCGGTGCCAAACTCGGTGAATCCGGCAATGGTGGCAATTCATGAGCCAACGGCGGCGCCAACTCATGGTGTGTATTGATCTCTGCCACATACCCACTCAATCGACCATCACTTGTAGACTTGAAGATATCAAACGTGCCTAATTGGCGAGGCGCGTCGTATTGTGCTGGATCATCGGCATTGCGCATGGGCCAGTCTTCAGTCTTTTCCATGGGTCGTGAAATGTCTGAAGGTGAAGCGGAACGTTGTGAACCATTGCGACCACGACGTTTGCGTAGACAGCAGCACCAGAGGAGCATCAGGCCAAGGGCAAGGGCGGCAAGCACACCAATGACAATTCCAGCTATGGCACCACCGCCTAGCTTACTTGAAATCGAAGAACCGGTCGCTGGTGCTGCACTGTTGCTTGCACGAGCAGAAACAGCTGCAGAGCTGCTGAATGTTGTTCGCGATGCAGTCGTGGTGGATCTACTCAACGTAGAAGAGGCAGATGCCGTAGCACTGCTTGTGACAGGGGTAAATGAGCTAGCAACGATGTTTCCACTAACAACATTGATACCAATATCGCGCGTTGCCGTTTCACCATTCAACGCAGCCTCGATATTGACATTGACTGTCGTGGCTTGACGCTTTGTCAAGAGACTTGCTGGCACTTGACCGTATAATGTTCGATTTTCTGGGTTGTACATCAACCAAGTGGCTCCAGATACAGCCACTATCAGCGACGCCGCTGTTGGCACAACGCTGCTATTGAACGTGTAGGAGAAGAAACTGCCACCCGTCGCGTTGATAGACGTTGGGAGTGAACCTGAAAAGATGCTGACAGACGTGCTACTGACGACAACTCGCACGGCAGTGACTGCGACGCTACCAAAGACATCATTGGCAGTGATGGCAATAGTCAAAGACTCCGAAGCAGCACCAGGCGTACCGCTTAGCGTCAGCGATTGAGGATCGAAGCTAAGCCATGTCCCTGTCGTGTTGGCTATGATGGACGAGATGTTGACAGCTGCTGCAGCAACCCCATCAAGCTTGAGACTGCCAATGGGGATCTTGAAAGAGAAGGGCGAAGAAAAAGTAGCATTCTGAGTGTACATGGGCGTGTCAAAGGACAGGCTGTGTGCTCCAACTACAATGTTGAATGTAGCACTGATGCCAGCGAATCCGGGGAAGTCTGTACCAACCAAGACAAATTCAAAGTACTGAGGCGGCGCGATCGCAGACAAGACGGGCGGCGTCGTACCGCTGAATGCAATTGTAGAGGGATCGAAAGATATCCAAGAGGGCAGAGGAGTATGGTTGTCAGAGGTGCCATAGTACGCAGACACATTGTCACCAGCTTCTGCAAAGGTACCGCTTGCAAAGGCAATCTTGAATTGCTGGTTCGGCTCCAACACCAGGCCACCACGTCCATCGACGCGTCCCATCGTGCGTAATTGTGTCGAGAGGGGTAGTGCAATGTACGGGCCTGGTAACGCCGATACAATCAAGACAACCGTATCAATAGCAGAACCTGTCGAGTCTGCTGCAACCAAGTTGAACTTTGGCGCGCCAATATCACCAGTCGCAGGAGTTCCGTAAAGTGTCCGCGTCGCTGCGTCAATGTTGAGCCACGCCGGCTGACCTGTGATTTGGAAGACGACATCCGGGCGATAGTTGCCAAACGTGTTGGCGGGGAAAACATAGCTGAAAGCCTTGCCAACGCGTGCTACTGGCGGGACTTGTGAGTTGATCGGGTAGCCCAGTGTCGGTGTCGCGCGAACGATCGAAAGCCATGTCGCGAGAAGGAGGAGGAGCTGCATCGTTCCCGGACCGCGTTCTTTTCGTCAACGCGTTCAAGCAAGTCTCAACGATGGCAGCTAGTGGTAAAGAGCGACACAGATAGTTGGTGTGTGAAAGAGAGTGATGTGTGTTGACAGTAGCAGAGCAAGTTGTTGTTAGAGCAGCCAGGCAGCTGCTGCTGTTGAGCACCGAGGGGACTTTGCGGAAGCTTAGTGAAGCTTGTCTCACATAGCTGTGCCCCTACGTTAGCCATGGCCGATGGTCTCCTTGCGGAAAGGTTGTACACCCAGACTGTCAAGCAGTCCCAGGCTCCCAGCGAGTTGGCTGCGGGCCGACGTCAGCTCACATCGGCATACAATATAGTAATTTTGATGTGTACAATTTACTGGTCGGACGAGCACATCAGCCTATAGCAGGCTAGAGAAGCCTTCAGATCGAACATGAGGATGCAAGATAATGCAAGGAGATGAGTCTTTGGCAGACTAGCTCAGGCATGCCGCATGCATCGACCCGTTCCGGACGAGTTTGCTGAACGCTGTATTTTGTGAGCAGGTCGTTGAGCAAGGGGCAAAAAAGTCGCGTCGCGTCGAAAAAGTTTCGCGTCGGACAAAGAGCCAGGGGTAAGACTCCTTGGTTCAGTGCAGCGCCGGGTTTCGGTGTGCTATACATAGAGCATGACGCGGTCGATCACTTATACCTCGATGTCTCATAGCGGCACAGAGCTTGTACTTGTCGTTGCAATCAAGAAAATCCATCATAAACTATTAACCTAAACAAATCGTGTGAAGCCACGTCAAGCTCTTGCCTCGATTTCAAAGTCCTTCCACTTTGGCTTGAGAGTGTGCCACCAGTAGTGCGTCTGGTACGAGGGATAAATCGTTGGGTTATGCCCTGATTCCTTGCTCGAGTACCAGCCTGTTGCACCTGGCTGGGTAAAGACCGTCTTGGACAACTCTTCCTTGATCCATCGGTTGTATGAGGCCTCTGCCTGCTCCTTGACTGATACAATCTGCTTCTCGCGTAGAATTGGACGGATGAGCTGAATGACATAATTGACATTGCATTCGATGGTGAAGACCACAGAGAAATGGCCTTGCACCGTGTTGGGCCCAACGAGCAAAAAGAAGTTTGGGAATCGAGCAACAGCCGAACCCAAGTAGGCACGAGCACCGCCTTGCTTCTTCCAACGGCCCTCGAGAGACTCGCCGGCTTGTCCGACAATCTTCATGGGTACAAGGAAGTCTTGTGTTTTGAAGCCATTTGCAAGCACAACGATATCGGCTGGCGTTTCTTGACCATCTATCGTTTGGACGCCGTTTTGCGTGAATTTCTCGAGTGGCACATTGGTCAATTCAACATTGTCCCGGTGAAGTGTCTTGAGGTAATTGGTGTCGTAGACTCTTCGCTTCTGTCCCAACTCAAAGTCTGGTGTCAAGACTTTGTGGTACTTTTCAGGTGCAGTCTCATGCAAGTACTTGAGTGCAATCTTCTTCTGCGCATTTCGTAAACCAAGCAGTCGGGTGTAGAAAAGACGAAAGTCAATGTCAGCGAAAAAGTAGATGATGAACCTGAAGAAGCGCTGGTACAGGGGCATGTTCCTGCACAGCCATTTCTCAAATTTGCTGTACTTGGCCTGTGGCTGCTCCAGGTAATAGTGAGAGCTGCGAATGAATTGCTTCAAGTGCTTGGCTTTTTGAGCAATAACGGGTGTTGCCTGAGTTGCCGAGCATCCATTTCCGATGACAATGACATTCTTGTTGTGCAAGTCGACATGACGATCCCACTTGGCAGTGTGCATGACTCTGCCTTCAAACTGCTCGATGCCAGGAATAGGAGGATCTGCAGGAACGCCCAGAACACCCACAGCGGAAACAACGACAGTGGAAGTCTTGGTCGACTCCGTGCCAGTCTTCAGGTCGCGGACCTTGACGTTCCACAGCTCCGTCTTTTCGTCCCAGATGGCAGAGATGCATTCTGTCTCGAACAAGCAGTGTTTATGAATATCGTACTTTCGTTAGTGATCGTATAAAGAGCTTGAAAGCAGACCTTTCGTGCGACGCGGTCAACGTATGCACTGATTTCGTCCGAGAAGGAGTAGACGTGCGACCAGTCTGGGTTCGGTTCATAACTCAAAGAGTAAAAGTGTGAAGGAACATCGCAGCCAGCTCCAGGATACTGGTTCACAAGCCAAGTGCCACCGACCTAGCAGATTAGCAGCCTCGCATGTAAATGGGGAAAGCGCATACCGACTTTTCCTTCTCAATGATGGCAAAGTTGTGTTCTAGGAGCTGAGTCTTGAGCTTGATGGCCATGTCCAGGCCGGAGAAGCCTGAGCCGATGATCAGGCAGGAATAATCGGCTTTCACCATGTCGATTGTATCTTGCAAGCTTGATCGCAGGTTGGTCTTGGGTCAAATAGAGTTTCGTTGAGGTTCTTCTATCTACCCCAGACTTTCGGGGCCGGAGCATCCAAACTTCCAAATAAAATTGCGGAGACGAAGATCCACAGCAGAGGGACAGTTACACAGTAGTTCAACTGTACTTGTGGTTGACCCATCTACGGAGAATGCTCAAGAGTACTGTAGAAGGCATGAAGCATTCGAGTCATATTTAATCAATCATTATAAGACGAAGGGTATGCGCGAAATGACAACAGGCGTCCTGGGGGCCACCTGAAAATTGTACAGCTGGCTTCTACGACCTTGACATCGACTTGTTGTCTATCGCTGATTGTGTATGCATCTTGAAAACGCATAATATCAATGCCAATGTTTGCTTCGCGGATTTGCACACAGCAGCAATCACAGATTCTCCGCTCTGTAGAATTAATATGTTGAGGTTGGCAAAGTCGGATTGCAAATGACTGAAGGGGGCCAGCATTAGCGAGACAAGGGGGCCAGTTAGCAGCTCGTCAGAAGTGAACCGTGGCTCCTGGGCCTATCTGCTGACGGGGCCGGTGCAGTGTCGAACATGAAAAGATGAGCCGGCTCATAGCCTCTGTGATCTAGTCATTGACCCATGCCAAGAAGTGTGCAGTTGTATCCAGTCGAATATGGACCGCCAAAAACACATGTTGCGCGACTCTGAGGGAGACATCGCAATCAGTTGCAGCAATTGTCTCGACGTGTATGAAGAGATCGTCACTTCTTGCGCTTCTTCTTGGTCGACTCATCACTTTTTGCAGGTTTCCGCTTCGCTGCGCCAGACAGACTCGAAGCACCATGCATACTGCGAAGTGTGTCGCGATCCGTCTCCTTCTCTGCTTGCCGCCGTGCAAAAGCGTCCTCTGGCGTTTCATCGTCACTCTCACCGAGCGCATCGTCGCTATCCTTGACAACCTCTTCCTTCTCCTCGGCCTTCTTGCCAAAGCGACGACGGCCTCCAGTTTCTGTTTCAATGAAGCTCGTGTATGAGGGCGTGTAGATGACTTGTGCCTCTGACGCTTCTGCATTTCTTGACTTATCCTTGAATGACAACTTCCAGTGCGAGTCACTGATGACTTTGACTTGCGCCGCTTCTGCCACTTTCGCAGCTTCTTTATCTGCTGCATTCATCATGAACTGTCACTGTCAGCTAACTCTCTGCTTGATACCACAATTCCTCCCACCTTCATCGACATGAGCTTGCTCGATGGCCCGCCTTTCTTTGCCGACATCTTGGCAGCTGATGTATCTCTCTCTCTCGCTCGCTCCAGGCCTTTAGGCGGTCTACCCTGGCTTGCTTTGCTTTGTACTTATCAACGGTCAGTACTACACTTGTAGTGTTCTGATAAAAGTCTGTCTGTGGCGCGTCTGTGGCTGGAAGAATCAGATCTCGCGTCCAATCTTGATGCCAGATCTATACCGGCTACACACCTCGAACCTTGAAACAGCTCAAATGACTGATACACAAGGCATGCTAGAGCCAGCAATCCCTCTCTTAAGCGGTGCTTTTGCAGGACTCGCCGTTGACCTCTCCCTCTTCCCTCTCGATACCCTCAAAACCCGCCTCCAAGCAAAAGGCGGCTTCTTTGCCAATGGAGGTTGGCGAGGGGTCTACAAGGGCATGGGTTCCATTGCTGCTGGTTCTGCACCTTCTGCTGCATTATTCTTCCTGACCTATGAAGCCTGTAAACGGCATGTCCCGCTGCAAAATGATGTTGCCTTGGCGATCCTTGCTGGTAGTGCCGGCGAGACGCTGGCCTGTCTCGTCAGGACGCCCACAGAAGTCGTCAAGCAACGCACACAAACCTCAAAAACACCCATGTCTTCTCTTCAAACCCTTCGTGCCGTGCTCCAAGCGAATGGAGTTGCTGGGTTGTATCGTGGATTCGGTGGCACATTGGCAAGAGAAATTCCATTTGTGTGTATACAGTTCCCGCTATGGGAAGCATTGAAGCGGTGGGCCGTCTCAGAACGGGGTGGGTCTCAACCACATCCGACGCTTGCTGAGCGGCCACAAGCCAATGCTGCTGAAGCGGCAATTTGTGGTGCCATGGCAGGCGGTGTTGCTGCTGCATTGACAACCCCCATGGATGTTGTCAAGACACGACTCATGCTCTCTGATTCCGCAGATGGTTGGTTTAGAACATTGCAAACAGTCGTCAAGGAAGAGGGACTTTCGGCATTGAGCAAAGGTATCGTGCCACGCATCGGCTGGATCAGTACGGGTGGATTCATCTTTTTGGGTGGCTACAGCGCTGCAAAGGATACACTCGAAGCACTTGCCGGTGTAGCAAAGAAATGAGATTGGCCAAACGCTACGAAGGAGTGCTAAGCAAGAAGAAAGATGACGAACTACATGATGACACACCCGCGTCGCCGACGTGTCTCTCGGCCAACGATTCGTGGGCCCGCTTCACCCACATCCAAACCTAAAAAACGACTTCTACCCGCCTCGCCGCGCATGATCTCCTCAGAATACTGCATCATGTACTGTGTCCACGCCCTTTCAATCTCCCGTGCAGAGTGCAAGTCGCCCTTGAGAATGGCACGGGTATGGCCATCGACGGGGCGTTGCCAACCATAAAATGTTTTGAGTTTCTTGAGATGAGTCGGCCGCGTGCTGTTGCTTGTCAAGATAGATAGGACGCCCGTCCAGGAGATGTTAGGACAGTCGTACAGCGAGATGCGCATAGCGGTCGTCTTGGCCGCAACGCCGGACAAGACTCGATTTGTAATCTTGGTGTTGTCTAGATCCAGATGTTGCAGAGCTGGTAATTTGTCAATCAGTTGAAGGACACCGATATCTGTGATGTTGCTACAGTGCGACAGCTGTATGTGGCGTAATTTGCGGCAGCTAGAAGCGAGCGCTTGCAATGCATCATCGCCAAGGGAGCAATCCTCAAAGTCAACATGTGTCAGACGCGGGCAGTGCTGCACGAGTTGTGTGATGCCGGCATCCGTCAACTCAGTGATACCAGCAACCTCAAGTTTTTCGAGTTTCGGCAACGTGCCGCACATGTACTGGATGCAGGCGTCTGTTAAGCGTGTGCGTGAGATATCGAGGTGAACGAGATGTGTCATGCGCGCTGTGCGTTCTGGATAATGAAGTCCGAATGGCGCGTGACCATAGATCATGGTCTTGAGGTCAGTGTCCTTGAGGTTGAGGCACCCAGACAAGCAAAGTCGACGAAGACGCTTGAGTGAATGGATGGAATGCATAACCGCGGAACTGACGCCACACTCTGCAATGCGCAAGTCTTGGAGGTCGGGCCAGGCTTTGAGAGTATTGGCCATCCCTGTCACAAGAACATTCTTTGTATAGGAGATGTTGAGAGCCTCAAGTCGTGGACTGTGTGACTCGAGAGCGAGCAGGCTAGACGCATCAATCGCTTGAAGTCCACTCACATCCACCGCGGCGAGATTCTCGTGCCGACTGAAGAACGCATTGAGCGTCTCGCCACTAAGCGTTCGACAGCCTTCGAAGTTGATAGACTGTAGATTGACAAAGGTGAAAGGCATATCGTCTCTGAGCTGTGTACACCCACGCAAATCCAAATGCTGCACATAAGGCGCTGCTCGCTCCAGCATCTTCCGCAGCTGCACAGCAGGAATCTGAGAATAAAAGGTATCGGTGTCGAGTTCCTTCCACAAAGCACCATCATAGACCAACTCCTGCCAAGCACGACAGACTGGCATGCAGCGTACGAGCTCCTTTGTTTGCAAAAAGGACAAGACGTGTGTCTGGAGCTCCCGCGGTAAAGCTCCAAAGTGATTGATCGAAGACTTCGGAGACGTGCTCTCTGACCAGTTCCAGCTGAAGCCATTGAGTTCCTCGGCAGGCGTTGCGAGAGGTGTTGTGAGAGTCTTCGAACGTGCACGGGTACCTGTCGCTGCAAATGCTTCCCGAGACTGCGGTCGACTGGCCTCTTTTGCATGAGCAGACATACTAGCCTGTCCGTCGCCGCGCCTGGGCATCGACAAGATCATGCTTCTGCGTGGAAGTGTAAGAGCAGGGTCAGTCCATGGCGCTTTGACTATCTCTGGGTGTTCCTCATTATCGGCCGTGCACTGCCCCCACATCCCCCAGCCGTGGCGCAAACAGGCGACAGAGCACGAACTAGACCGCAACGACCACGACCACTCGTATGTGGACGCATTATGTATGTCTGCTCATGATCAATATGGAGAGATAGCTGCACAGCATAGGAAAGGAATAGCTACCGGAGATGACTGTCACTGCATCTCGCGAACAGCTCAGGGATGAGCTCAAACAGCTCCTACGCCTACTTGGCAAACAGTATATACGCAGCTGGTACACTGGCATCTCCAAGAATGAAGACTTCTTCCCTCTCCTGGAAGAGCTTGTCGATGAGCTATTTGTCAAAGTCTGCGAACGCTCTGAAGGTGCCGACTGGGACGAAGTACTACATCAAATTGTACCAGCGCTTTTATTGAGACATTTGGAAGACTTCAACACGGCAGTAGATCGCCAACATGCTGAGCAGTCTTTTGCTGAAGCCTTTTATGAAGTCAATGGCCTTCACGACGGCGTTGTCAGTCAGTCAGCTTACCTGATGCGTATTGCAGATGGTCTTTTGTCTGTCTTGCTTCCATACGAAGAGCTGGTAAGCGATGTTGGCTATGCCTTTGTCAGAGAATTGCTCTCTGATGTGCTTTTGGCCTTGTACAGCGAGCGTCTCAGTGATGTATACTTCTGGGACGATCTGCTCATCAAGTTGTTGAGAAAGCCTATGGCCAGGGACGAACAATCGAAGTCTATCTTCGGCCGCTTGCACGACTGGGCGTCTACAACAGGGCCGAAGCTATTCGCTCGTGGGTCGGAAGTCTACCAAACTATCAACGCACAACACGGTTCTGGCCCATTAGAGGCTGCAGTGCTTAGCGAGACAGCTCTTACACGCATCATCGCTGCGATCATTACACCAAGCTTTTCTTCCCTTAGCCTTGCACTCATTACGCATCTTGTCGTTCCCATGGTAGACATGTGGCGAGGTGCTGCCATTCGGTCGCTCTTGTCAGACTTCATCACCAGGCAAACCTCGTCAGCGGCTCTGACACGACATGCTCAGTGGCTCAACAACTTTTTGTTCCCAAATGGTCAACCTTCGCCCACTCGAATTGTCCCTACAGAAGATGCTCAAGCCATTTTGCGCATCACAGCGAAAGAGGAACTTGTCCTGGATATCCCCTTTTTCTCTGATAAGCAAGTCAATAAAGTCTTGCTGTTCCGCTTACTCGATGCGGCTATCACGACACTGCTTCCAGAGCTAGCGAGGCAAACACCAGAGCAAATCAGAAAGAAGCGCATCATGATACATCAAGCAGACAGTGAAGCTTTCGGATTAGGTGGTATCTCGAGCATCTACCGGACAAAAGCGCCTGCTGAGGATGAAGAACCTGCGATGGCTCGCAGACCAACAGCGCCCATGTGAGCTGCCTGCAGACTTTATGAATGCAAAATGACAGCAATCATAATGATTGCGAAGAGTAGAATGAGTGACGCACACGCCATGCCGCGGTTGGCGATTCGCCAGATGCCAATATCGAAATGCTTTGCCCCCAATGGCAATCGATCTTCTGCATCCTCGAGCTGTTTGCTCCAAAAGAAGCCAGCAACGAACCACAAGGCAGGAAACAAGAATCCAAGGGCAAACAAGATCACGAGTTGGTCGCGCTTCTTCCTGCGTGCATCCTCATCCAGTTGCTGAATACGCGCTTGGTAGATTGGATCTTGCTGAATGAGTGGCGACCACGAATTCCTGTCTTTGATGGAAGGAGATTCTGCTACCTCTGGCAAGGCAGGCAGCTTGGCATCCTTCATCGTACTACGCGCTTGCTTCACGGTACTGTACCAGCCGGAATCACGCTGTCTCTGACGCTGTTGCTGCTGCAAATGGAAGCGTTCACGATCTCGCTGAATCTGCAGCAAATGCTGCTTCGTATTGGCTAGTGTGCGATGATTGTATTTCGTGGCGATGATGGGTTTGCACAATTCGCCACCCACCACATCAATCGTGGTGACCTTGATTGGTTCGTGAAAGGGGAATCCATTGAGTTGACTTACACGCGAGCTACCTCTCCTTGTGATGACAGGCAAAGCAGCAGCTTGATCTTTCTCATCCACTTCCCATGGCAATGGCTTGCCAGACAGGATAGAACGCACCCACCATGCATTGCCGCCGATTGATGCGCGGTCTGGCTGATCAGCCGGGACAGGCGTTTGTCTAGGAGGTCCCTGAATATGGAACAGAGGGACTGGCTCAGGCGACTTGCTTCGAAATGTCGCCTTTTCATCTTCTGTTGTCGTCGACATTTGGTCTGCTGATGAACTGACTGTGTCTGCGAGGTTATGCCAATTAGGGAAAGGCGGTAGTGACAAGGCGCGATCGAATTGCCAGGCATCACTGACTGTTGAAGCAGATTCGATGCGCGCGTCTTGGTTTGCATAGTAGCTCATGAGACTATTAGCTGGCGAGTGCCGTCTGTTGTGTCCAATTGTCCGGCTCGTTTCTGTGGAGTAGTTGTTTTCTGCTGGATAGCTGTAGGCTGGCGTGTTGAGCGATCGAACGTCAAAGTCAGACGCGCTGAACGCCATAATGACTCTACGAGTAGTACTGGTGTTTGATATAGGGACAAGTGAAAGCTTCTGTGCGGATCAAGGGGCGGAGATTCGACACATTGTCTTGGTTCAAATTCAGGGGTCAGCATCGCGAGCATTACTAAGATGTCCTATAGCTTGATTGTGGCCAGATTTCTCGCAGATTTGCCTTGCTTTCCAGTCTGTATACTGCGCGCTTTGCCACCGCTGATGACCTTGACATCACCTTGCTTGAGTGTTTCCAAAACACTCTGCTTCTCCGCTGTCCGCTTCGAGACTCCTTCTTGGGCTTGCTTTTGCGCACCAGACTTCTTCGCAGTGGCGCGTTGACGACGACGATGTCGTTGTCGTTCTTCTGAGGTCATTTCAGCCTTTGACATGGGTAAGCCAGCCTTGCCGACGACTTCACCCTTTTCGGCTGAAACGCCGTATTGTTCTTGTGGCGCGAGACGTGCACGTGAGGAGAGTGTCAGGGGTTGAGCATCTTCCATCTCGATTGCGGGTGCGTTTGTGACGATTTGTAGAGATTCCGTCACAGGCTTTGGCGTGTAGTGCCAAGAAGAGAGAGCGTCAAGGTTGTAGCAGACATCCTTGAAGAGCTCTTCAATTTCAGCTTGCTGCTTCTCGAGCTTGACATCCTTTGCAGATTTGAAACCAGTTGGATCTGCTCTCTTTTGAATCTCTTGCTCGTACACCTCAGCGAGAGATTGCTGCGGCTTGCTGTCATCCAATTCGAATGTGTTTTTCACGAATTTGTGTGCTGATTCCGGAATCTTGCGAATGACTGTGTCAAATTGGCGTGCAACAATTCTCGCCTTGATCATGTCTTCCAAACTGGCCGTCACTTCTTCAGTGACGACAGGAACAGGCTTGCTCGTTCGCTCAAAGTCCATCGTTTCTTCGAGCAATGCATCTTTTGGTCGCGCTTTTGCTGAAGTCTCACCCATAAGCGTCCAATCTTTCTTACCGACATTCTCCATCTCAAGCTGCTCAATCTCCTTTTTGAGCTTCAGTTGACGTTTGGCATAGGCAGACAAGCGTTGACCTTGATCGGTCTCCTTTTCTTGCTCTGCCATGGCTGCATCGTCGTCTGCAAACAAATCTTTTTGCATGCGTGCCATGGTCGACTCTGCCGGTTCAGCCTCGTTTGCCTCTTCATCACGATCCTTGCGTACGCGCTTCTTCTTCCCAGTAGATGCCCCATAGACGCGCTTGGGCGGCGCGAAAAAGTCTTCATAGCGAATCTCATTAGCGTTATCAGCCATGTCTGCTTCTTGCTCCAGGTCTTCCATATCAGATGCTTCGTCGGGGTCGGCATTGTAGTCAATATCATCTTCTGATTGAGCAGCCTCGTAATTGGCATCCATGACTTCCGTTTGCCTATTGAAGTCGTCAATATCGAAGAATTGGTCATTGAGACCAAAGACGTCTTGCTGCGCTTCTTGCGCTACTTCCTCATCTTCTGCTTCCTCGACCTCGTCTTCAGATTCCCCTAGCTCATCCAGTCCTTCTGCGTTATCTTCTGCCATTGGAAAGTCCCCTTCGTCTTCGCCTATTGATGCGACCTCAGCGTCTTCACTCATCTCGTCGCCAGACTCTAGGTCTTCCTCCAGTTCCATCTCTGACCCTAATTCCAGCCCATCCTCCTCATCAGTAGCTAATTCAAACTCACGCTCCTGACTCGCTTGACCCTGCTCTGCACCAGGCAGATCAGCATCCAGGACTTGATCCACGACCGATTCCGAAATGGCCTTGATTTGTTGCCATATTTGATCTACATGCAAGTCCTGGATGTGTACTTCATCAAAGACGCTATGCTGCTTCGCAAGTGGGTCCACGAAGCGCTTGGAGAGGACGAGCGCTGCTTTGTAGAGTGTCTCTGTTGGATGGAGGAAGGCCTCTGGTGAAACCTGGATTGTGGTGATGAGGAAATCTTCGGAAGCCGTGTGTGCTGCGACCATGATGAAGCTTCTGTCGCTTATTCAATTGCAGCACGCTGGCTCTGCTGTATATCTCTTGTCGCCTTTGTATAGTGCTATGGTGCGTTGTGCCTCGTTCGTTGCGCGAGTCCAGAAAAAAGATTGGTCGCACGCCTCGATCATGGTGGCCAGGTCAGCTGCTGTATATGAGACTCTGACTCTCTGCGCTGGGTCTGCAGCTGGTGTATGGCCTCTGGACAGTACGGTTGTCAAGTGTACAAGTCCCTCAGTGCTTCTGAAGAATCACACCGTCGAAGTAGCCTTGGTAAGCGGACATGCTCCTATCTAGATCTGGCCTCTGCTGGCACATCAACATCATAGTCATGGAAGTCACGTTAGATGGCACGTACATGCACAGGCTGCCTCCTCTGCTCCCGCCGTAGTCCGTGCCAGACACGGCTATGGTCATGTTACCTGCTATAGTAGATGCTGCTGGGTGAATGTCTCCTCGCTTTATTTTCTTCTTTTTTGTTTACCCCTGGCGGCCTCCTCGACAACCAGACAGCAGAGCACCACAAGGGGGCCGCACATCAGACAGGCAGCAGCAGCCCAGCCAGCAGCTACAGACGCAGATGACATAGTAGCGCGCGCATCTCCTGGCACACACAACAAGCTGTCCCCCCTTCCAATTGCACCCCAAGGGCCCGCCTCTTTTTTGCCATACCTAAACGTCGCCATACCCTGACAGCATACCACGACACGACACGACACAACACAAACAACACATCCTCTACGACCATGGCCACCAGCGTACGGCCTCTCCAGCTAAGGAAGAAAGACACCTCCATCGCCGCCTTCAGCTCAAACGGTTCCATCACACCACCCGCTTCTCCGTACGGCAACCTTTGTCTCGTCAAAACAAATCAAACACATGCTAACACATACTCCCTGCAGTCGCTCCTCTTCCGGCGCAAGCTCACTCAGGTCCGCCTCTGCACGCGTCGCTTGCCCACCACTTACCGTTTACTTGCGCGCATTACACCCCTACACAGCGACACCTGACCCAAGCTCAGACGCGCCGTGTTTGTCCCTTCAAGAAGGCAGTATCCTCTACGTCCACAGCGTGCACAGTTCAGGCTGGGCCGATGGATCCCTTCTGGATGGACAACGCGGTTGGTTCCCTTCGAATTATTGTGAGCCTTACATCCTCTCTGTTTTGCAAGACCTCTCAGGGGCGCGTACAGCACTTGAAACAGCCATCTGCACAGACACTGAAGCGAAATACGGAGCAGGCGTCGCTGATCTCGTCGCCAGCGTGCGTGGCATTCTCGACCGCGCAGGTTGCCTCTCTCGTGAATCACCACTCGTCCTAACACACGAACACGTCAAGCGAGATCGAAAACTCTTGTTGTCTGAACTCTCAGGCTTGGCCAACGTTGCCAAGAATCGCGCATCACCACCAGGTCAACTTGGGCCTGAATTGTTGTTGCGCTCTGAACGCGTTGTTGCGCGTGCTGGCAAGTTTGTGCATGCTGTGGGTCCCTTGTGTGGGTTGTATGCGGCAGAAGGCGCAAAAGCAGCATCGACTGTACCTGAACTCATCACAACGCCACCCGTCTCGTTTGATGGCGGTGTCGGGGCTGGGATCCCAGAATTGCAGGAAGTACAAGCAGGTCTGCTGTCACCTGAACCGTCATCTCAAGGAGAATCGCAGCTCCCGACAAGCTACTCTGCACAGATTGTCTTGAATGGCACGCATACGGCGTTTTACTCCTTCCTCTCTGCTTTCATTGGCAGACTGCAACTTGAACAGCAAACGCAAAGTGCCAATACCTTACAAGATGAAACACGCGGCTGTGTCCAAGTAGCACGCTCGTTTCTGGCAGTGCTCGAGAGTATCTCTGGACACTTTAAGCATGATCGACAACTGCTTGTCACGCGCGATACCCTCTACAACAAGATTTCCAGGTTCGTTGCACAGTCACAGGGACTGGTAGAAGTCAGTGATGGTGTCATGTTTGAGACGAGTAAGCTGGTTGCTTCTGCTACGGGCATTGTCAAGGCTGCTGGAGATTGTCTTGCGCGTGCTCTCTTTGTGATTGAGACGCAAGGCGATTTCCAACTTACTCCTTCAACGCACCAAGCGGATGTGGGCGCATCCCTGCCAAGGGATGAAATTTCCTCATCCACACTGGCTTCGTCTTGCGATGACCGTGGCGCCAAAGATGTTCAGGCCCAGGTGGAAGCCATGGCTATTCCATACAAGCTGGTCGAACCACTTGCACCCCGAGCTGAAGCAATCTCTGTCCCACTCACACCAACATTTACACGCGACAGCACAAACAGTTCCTCCGAGTCTCTTGCCTCAAAACGCCAATCTGCCACCTCATTGCTTGATTTTGACGCGGAAGACTTTGAACTCGCCACAAACGGCGATGGTCACCTCACTGGTGCAACCCTCGCGTCCCTCATCGTCCAACTGACCCCTCAAGACCAAGCGCCCGACCCACAACTCACCACCACATTCTTCCATACCTTTCGTCTCTTCACAAAACCACACACCCTCGCAATCCTGCTTGTGTCACGATTCGCAATGCCTGCACCGTCACCGTGTCCAGAGAACTGGGAAACGCGTGTTGCGATCCCTGTACGACTTCGCGTCTACAACGTCTGTAAACACTGGGTTGAATGTTACTGGCGTGCCGATACAGATGCAGAGGCTTTGGATGTCTTGCTGGAATTCGCAAGAGGGGTTTTGAGTGATGCATTGCCACAGGCTGGTAAACGGCTCACATCGCTGGTTGAGGGTTTGGCTACCCTCTCTGCTACCGGGACATTGACGGATCGACCTGCAACGGAAGGGCTTCTTCGACCGACCATGATGCGTGGTGTACCGCATATTTCTGGTGGTGCGTTGGCGGATACACCCATCCCGCCACCCATGATGAGTAAGACTCAGTACGCCACCTTGCGACTTGCATTGGCCAATATGACCGTTTCTGAAGAAAGTCCCTCACCGGCAGCGACGTGCAGTCTTTTGGAGTTTGATGACTTGGAAGTTGCTCGACAGCTCACACTCCTTGAATCAGAAACATTTTGCAAGATCACCCCTGTCGAGTTGATTGGACAGGAGTTTAGCAAGAAGAAGGGTCACTCGCTTGCTGTTCACGTCAAGGCCATGTCGGCGGCAAGTACGGATCTTGCTGGTTGGGTGGCAGATTCCATTTTGGCGGAGACTGAGCAGAAACGACGTACACTCGTCCTCAAGCACTGGCTGAAAGTGGCTGAACGATGCGCTCAATTGAGCAACTACAATACCCTCATGGCCATCATGTCGGCATTGAATTCGAGCACTATTGCGCGGCTCAAGAGGACATGGGAGGGATTGAACAGGAACCAGCGTGGATTGTTGGATCATTTACGCTCCATCACCGATCATCAACGCAATTACGCCTTATACCGTGCCCGTTTACGCCAAACCACCACGCCGTGTCTGCCGTTCTTGGGTCTCTACCTCACAGACTTGACATTTGCAGACGAAGGGAACCCCAATACTCGACCCAGCAAGTTGACGGATCGTCCACTCATCAACATTGACAAACACATCAAAGCTGTCAAGATTGTATTTGAGTTGCAAAAATTCCAAGTTCCTTACCGTTTGGCGCCAGTAGCAGAACTACAAACGTACATTGCTGCGTGTCTTGCAAGAATTCGTGCAGGTACGGCGGATCACTGGCGCCGTAGCTTGATACTTGAGCCTCGACCACAGGGATCTGCTATGCGCAGGGAGAGTAGTGCTGCTTCTGCGTCTGATGCTGATGGAATGAGTAGCAGTGGGAGTATCAGGTCTCTCAAACCACGATTATTTGCGAGTTGGACGAGTTGAGTGGTGACATGTTGGCAATGTTTTCTGCTGCTCTTCAATATCTTTCTTCACACTCCTTTGGCTTTAATGCCGCTTCATGTTGACCTATTCGCATCACTCTCTTCATACGCAGTTCATCTTCTGTACCTCTCAATGGCATACCAATCTTGACACATCAAACATTGCATTCAAATCATCTAGTCATATAAGCATGTATCCGATCATTCGTCTAAGAGAGCATCAAACTAGCAGATGGCACCAGCTTCAGCTCTTCCAGTGACTTATTCAAGTCTGCACCTCTGATGACTTGCCCAAACATCTTGAAAGTCGCTGCAGATGGGTCAAGATGAGCGAGACCTGCCTCATTATCTGCCAAATCGATTGCCACATCCAACAAACTGACTGACTTTGGGAAAGTCTTGATGACGGGCTTTGGCAAGCCAGCGGCTCTGATTTGTAGTCTTGCAGTGATATAAGCGACCGGCTCACTGGACGTCTTGGGTGCCACCACCGGTGCTGCAGCTACAGGCACTGCTTGACCAGCACGCTGTGCCTTTTCGCGTGCAGACCGCTCAGCACGCTCCCGCTTATCCGCCTCAATCTGCTCCTTCACACGCTGCTTGGCCTTGAGATCTTCATGCTTCTCTCGTTTCTTAGCAGCGATGGCATTGAGTTCTTCCTTTCGTTTCAGTTGTTCAATGGCTTCTGCTGATTCTTGCGTCTTCTTCCGCTCAATAGCAGCATTCTTCTTGCCTTGCTCTAATTCCTCTTCTGCTTGCTTTGCACGTTTCGTTGCAAGTCTCTCCTTGAGCATTTGCAGCTTGGCAGCTTTTTCCTCTTCCGTTAGGGGTTTGATGGTATCGGTTGATTCACTGAAGTTGACATGCTGTGTGGTCTCTGCATGGACTTGAGCAGCGTGGGCGTTTCGTAGCTTCTTGCCACAGTCGTCGCACTGTAGCGAGTTTGCCTCTTCCGAGTCTTCTATTTGAGCGGAAGCAGGGGTTTCTACTGGAGCTGCGGGAGATTCTTTCTCAGTAGCTTCAGACATGATGACAAGTCAAGGCCCTGATGAGCAGCTTGATGGGAGTGTAGGCACCGTAGTGTAGTTAGTTGTCAGTCCTGCTCAACAGTTTGGGTGACGACGACGAAGAAAGAAAGCTCATCCAACCCACGACCCTCGCCAGCAACCCAAACACACCCCAGCACGACTCGCGCACGCTACGTTAGATCACCTGCGTCTTCTTCTCATCTCAAAGTCTCTCCCTTCTTCCTCCTGTACGTCTCAGGCCTCTGCTTCCGCGCCCGTACTAAGCGCACTTGCATCGATATCACGTCATTGCGAAACTAACCAAGACCGTCTAGTCTCCTTCTTCGAGCTACAAACACCCAAAAGAAAGTCTCTCCAGTTCTAGAATTATGAGTGTTGAGTGCCCTAGTACGCTTGGCTTTCATCGGCCCTTGACGTCTCTTGTCAAGGAGACGATTCTTGTTCGCAACCCAAACAATCGACCCGTTGCCTTCAAGGTCAAAACTACTGCACCAAAGCAGTACTGTGTGCGTCCCAACTCTGGCAGGATTGAGCCTGGTCAGGAAGTGGAAGTACAGGGTATGTCACTCCTCTATTTCTTGACGAGGAGTCATTAACGCAACATGAGTGCTATTGCAGGCGATGAAGGAAGATCCAGCAGAGGATTTCAAGTGTCGCGATAAGTTTTTGGTTCAAAGCACCATCATCACGCCTGATCATGAATCCTCTGGCATTCCCGAACTCGTACGACTTTCTAAGATGCGGGACTTTTGCTAATATGCTAGTGGGCCGCCATGGAGCAGAACAAACGTCAAGAGATCCACGAGAAGAAGATTCGATGTGCCTTCTTGCCAAGGGAAGGGTCCGCTGTTCCCAGGCACTCGATTGAACCGTCCAGAGAGACTGTATGTCCACCCATGTCTTCAGGTTGCGTCTTGTGACTAATGCATTCATTTTAGTCTGGCAGTCCTGCGCCTGCTTATCATGCAGCTGATTCGAGTATCCAGGACTCGTACTCAGACGGTGTGCCTCAAAAGTTGGCCCCGGCTCTGGCTACTGCGTCGAACGGCGACAATACAGGAGCCTCATCCAGCACGACTAAATCAGCCGGTGTATTCCAGACGACAGCAGGAAGCAGCAAGGATCCCTTGCAGGAGGCCAAAGCTGAGATTACGAGGCTGAAGCAACAACTCGAACAAGCGACATCGCGAAACAATAAATCAGTCGGTGGTCTCAAGGCAGCTGTTGCAAAGACGGAAGGTGTGCCTGTGCCTATTGCTGCTGGTGTGGCTCTCATTGCCTTTTTGTTGGCTTATTTGCTCTTTTGAAAGGCATTCCATGGCTGCCCTTGTCTAGCTGTCTCCTTGGTGTCTCTTCGTAGTTCTAGCTGCTTTCCTCCTTCTTCACCTCCATCCCTAAGCTGGACGCTCGATATCTGGTGACCTGCTTTGATGTCGCGTTCTTCAATCACACCACAACACACACAACCAACCCATCCAAACGCGACGAGGTCGGGGCATTGACTTGAAGCATGTCAGGACTCAGTCGCATGCGCTTACAAGAAGAGCGCAAACAATGGCGAAAAGAACACCCCTACGGCTTCTTTGCCAAACCTGCAAAACTCGTTGATGGCAGTATGAATCTCATGGAATGGCAAGTGGGTATCCCCGGAAAAGCTGGAACACCCTGGGAGAATGGATTGTATAAGCTCACGCTGAGCTTTCCAGAGGAGTATCCTGCAAAACCACCAAAGTGTAAGCAGATTCTTCCAAGATGAGAACCTTTGAGTGCTAATACCTTTGGCCAGGCAAGTTCACACCACCTCTCTTTCACCCAAATGTCTATCCATCCGGCACAGTCTGCCTCAGTATCTTGAATGAGGATGAAGCTTGGCGTCCTACCATCACAGTAAAGCAAATCTTACTCGGTATCCAAGACCTCCTCAACGATCCAAACCCTAAATCACCCGCTCAAGCGGAAGCGTACCATTTGTTTCAAAATGACAAGGTTGCATATGCAAAACGATGCCGACAGTCGGCGCGTGAGAATCCGCCTTGAAACAGTCAGGCACAGTAGGAAGGCAGAGACGTCTTTCACAAGTATTAGGAGTTTTTTTTGGTAAATTCATCACGTCTACACTTGTTTCGTGGTGCTACAATAGTCTCATGTCTAGAATTTCATTCTTGTGATCTTGTAGGGTGTTAGTATTGACTTCCTGGCACTGAGGAGGAGTATGCAAATGGAGCGCGTTGACCTGTAGATGCAGGCGGTGGCGGTGGTGGAGGGGGATGACCGCCATAACCGGGTGGCGGCGGCGGTGGCTGATGTCCCATAGGCTGTGACATTGAGGGAGGAGGAGGGGAAAGATATCCACCGTAGCCTGTGAGGATAGGCCCTGAAGCTGGCGGAGGAGGGGGTGGTGGGGGCTGCTGTTTGTAGATGGCACTCGATGATGGCGGCGGCGGAGGAGGAGGAGGGGGATGCAGTTGAGGACTCCCAGCGGCGCCGTGATAATCTTGATACGACGACGGCGAGTGGTATCCTCGTCCTGCATCGCCCAACCGTGCCAAGTCGCGCCTGTCATCGCCTCGTCCAGCAGTAGTCTGATGGCCCACGTCATCGACGATATTGTGATCCCTCTTGTACTCTTCATACTGCGCACGAACAGAGACAAGCAAGTCTTCAATCATGCCGCGTGCACGCACAACTTCCGCTTGATCGGGTCCGGTGATGTGCATGTACATTGGTTCATCACTCTCTCTACCCGTACTCGTCTCTTCAAACCCTGAACCTTGCCCTTTGACTTGTATCCGCGTACGTGTCTCTGCTTGCACATACTTGACATTCGCACCACCCTGTCCCACAACAGCAGCACGGAGATGGAAGCCTCGAATCGGCGGTATATCGACGGGTATCTTCTCCTCTGGCCATTTGCGACGGCCAAATTCATCTCGTTCAAAGTCTTCCCGTTTCCTGAAACGTCGCTCATCGACCAGCGGTCCTAGGTCCTGATTGATGAGTTTATTGGCCAGACCCACGGCTGCTTCGACTTGTGTCTTGACTCGACTCGCAATATGCAAATACATGGGTGGATCTTTTTCAGTAGCCATCGACTTGTCTGGCCAGTACTTGCCGCACACCGTCACTTCTGCGCCCGTCTTGTCGCGGATCTCTTGGATTGTGGCATCCTTGATGAGCAAGTATCGATTGCGGAGGTCATTCACCTCGATATCCTTGATGTAATCGCCATTGCCATCAACATCCTGGTTCGGTGTTGCAACTGCCCTGTCCACACGCGATTGTGGTCGTACTACAGGCACGAGCGATGCAGGTGTCTGTGGTTTGCCCTTCAAGATAGCAGACAACCGCGCCGCTGCTTCTGCTGCCTTTTTCTTTGCAGCATTTGCAGCTTCTTCATCCACTGTAGAGCGCGTTGAGCTGACCCGAGGTGGTGGACTTGCTGCGAGAGAGGGCTGCGCCTGGTCGCTGCTGGTGGTTGTGTGTGGATGGGGTGAGGTGCGCGCGTGTGGGCTGGCGCTGCGTCTGGATGTGCGGTCTTGTGAGCGATCGCGTGGTCCGTCGTCGAACCTGCTCCTGCGCCGTGCAGTCATGGTCTTGTGAGTATTAGAGCAGTAAGTAGTGGACTCGGAATAAGACTACTATATGTGTAGTTTGTACATCTCACGCTTTATCGAGCGCAATCAGACAGCAAACCACGACGACACTCACCATACACTCCTGCTAGACAGAGGAACATCATCCAGAGACATGCACAGGCCAGCAGCAGCAGCAGCAGCAGCAGGCAAGCGCATCCTCGCCCGTGCAAAGTCAACGGCCACCTCCGCCATCGAATACAAAGCCTCACACCGTGGCTCCAGGCTCCACCAGCTCCCCATCATCTCCCCACCCGCATGGTCGGTCCCCGAAGCCATCAGTAATATCCTCTACACCACACCCACCCCTTCAAAAGAACCATCAAAGCGACACGTCTTGAATTGTCTCGTGCAAAATGAACCAGGTGTCCTCTCCAGAGTCTCAGGCATCTTGGCAGCGCGTGGCTTCAACATCGACTCACTCGTCGTGTGTAACACAGAAGTCGAAGATCTCTCACGCATGACCATTGCTCTGCGTGGTCAAGATGGTGTCATTGAGCAAGCGAGACGGCAACTCGAAGATCTCGTACCCGTATGGGCAGTCTTGGATTATACACGCACGCAGATTGTTGAGCGTGAATTACTCCTTGCAAAAGTCTCCCTCCTCGGTCCTGAGCATTTCCACGAACTCTTGACTCATCACAAGGAAGAAATGTCGGGTGACGTGCAAGAAGACGGGACAAGTAGCGATGACGCGAGTGCTAGTCCCTTCCACCCAGTCAACCTCGCACCCTCAGAAGCACTCCGTCAAAAGCACCTTCACCTACAATCCCTCACCCAACTCTCCAAGAATTTCGGTGGCCGTGTGGTGGATATCTCAACAAACACATGCATCGTCGAGCTGTGTGCGAAACCATCGCGAATCGATAATTTCATCGTCTTGCTTAAACCCTTTGGTGTTTTGGAAGCAGCACGATCGGGTATGATGGCCTTACCGCGAACACCCCTCGAAACAGGTGTTGCAGAGGAAGTCGAGATGGATGAAGCAGATGTTGTGGATATTTCCAACCTGCCTCCTGGCTAGTCAAGTCATCTCCCTATACAGGTTTCTTGATTCGTTCCAACATAAAACTGCAGCGCCGTAGCTCTTTCAACCAAAAAAAAGCCATATATACTTTAAATACCAACACCTGCTCCTACTTCGCGTACCTCCAGTGTCAGTGGCAATGGCGTCAATGCGCCGATCGATACGCGACACTGCGCAGTCGCATTGACTCTCAGTGTCCCTCTAATCGCCTTGCGTAAAATATCGGACGGTGGTAACGACCATGACACTGGAAGCCGAGAGGTTTCTGTCGTAGGTGCATCCCCATCGAGTGTGATTGGGTATGTATACTGAATAACACCCACTTCATCCTCATGATATCGTGCTTGTGCATCCAGCTCCGTGATGGTGACACTCTCATTCAATGGATTGCGTAATGTGAATTGAGCCGTTGAGCTAAAGACGTGAAACTTGGCAGAGATTAAGAAGCGTGAACCTGATGAACCCGCGCCATCGTCATTGTCATCACCAGAATCATCTGGGAAGTGAAGTTGTGGAAGAGGCAAAGAAATCTCCAGTGGTAAATGCGCTAGCGCTTTACTCAAATTGGGCATGCCGGGGATACTCTCAGCGTGTGGCCGCAGTGTCAGATTAACCGGGAGTTCGCTGAGATACAACGACACCATCTGTGAGAATGCTGCACGGTTCTCTGCTGCATGACCATGTATTGTCGGATCATACATGAGCAATGCATCGACCGATACATTGCCACAGGGCTGCAAAGCGATGTTGCGACCCGTTAAGCTGCCAATAACAGAACCATTGTAGACCGTCAGAACATTGATGGCATGCACATACCCACCGTATGGCGTTGGATTCCTGAGCGTCAGGGAAGCCCTTGCGAAAGATGGGAAAGGGTTGGAGAGCTTACTGGATGCCAACATTGGCTGCCAAATCGAGGGAATCAGGCGTCGTCCCTACCACGCCAAGACTGTGAATGACGCTTTTCAGATCACTCGGCAATCCACCACCAAGACCACCAATCTCAATATCCTTGGCGACAAGTGGTAAACCGTGCGGTTCCAAATTGCCAAGACCCATTGAGACGCGAACATCTGCAACACCAGACACATCCAAAAGAGCATTCCCACCAATCAGCGCGGAGATAACAGACGTGAAGACATCGTTATCCGTGATGGTCACCGGTGCATCTCGAAGTTGTGCTTGCACTTTCAATGCAGTGGGCTTGATGAACGAAGAAGAAGCCGGAGCCCAGCCAGGTGACTCAAAAGTAGCAAATTTCTTGCCCTTGTAAATCAAATCAGCAAGAATCTTGACACCCTTGACGTCGACTTTCACATGAATGCCTGCCGGTACATCAATCACGGCATTGACATTGCCACTGATTTTGGGCTTTTCTTGTCGGAAGAAGCCTCCGACATTGAATTTGACATCAGCGAGCTCGATATCTCTAGCAAGCTGATCTGACTGTGAACCAGGCAAATCGACGGGAATGGTGATGCGAGACAAGACTTGTTGGAGCCAGGACGCATCATCTTGAGTTGGCGACGATCCGCGGACATATACGCGCGTATTATTGCCAGCCAAGTAAAGTTGCATGATTCTGTCGAGCGGTGAAGGCTGGTGATTCGGGCATGGCTCCAGTGCTTGCTCGGGCAAAGAGCCCACGCTGCCGAGGGCTTTCAACTGAATGGTCTTGGCATGCGAGTCTAGCTCCAAGGGCGCATTGTGACCAGTAGCCAGCAGGATTTTTTGATCATTGCAGCCATCAATTAGCACGTCGACTGATACTGAAGGAACTGTGATGTCAACCGGCGACTGAAGAAATACTTTGAGCAAAGCTGATCCCGTCAGTCCTTTTGTTTCGTCGTCCCTGACTGCGAGCTGTGAAATATTGTACTTTGGCAAGCCCTTGTCTAAAGCAGGTGGCAGCTTGTAACTGAACTTCTTGTCGACAGACCTGCGCATGGCGAATACCTTGTGGACTGTGGTGGTAATATGCGCTCGACCAAAGACTTGGCTCACATTGTGGTCTAAAATTGCTTCGGCGAGCCCAGAAAGAGACTCAAGATGGAGAAGGTCAAAGTGATTCTTGATGGTCGTCTTTGTGTGTGTCCCACCGCCAAGCTTCATTGAAAATCCATCAGGTGTCGCAAATAGAACTTTGTGTTCACCCTCATGTACCAAGAAGCCCTGAACAACGGTATCACTCAAACGAATCGTCCCAGCTATCGCAACAAGCTTATCCGCCAAGCGCCGCTCGAACCCGCCGGCGGTGGACTTGCTTGCATCTAAGTAGAGTGACAAATCAGCTTGCGCTTCTGCGCCTGTATCCGTCACGCGCAGTACCTTCACATCAGACACACCGAACTGTAGCGTCTCCTCAATATAGCGCTGCGCCATCTTCGGTAATATGAATCCAAGTATCGCAATGATGAGTGCAGTAACGATAAGCAAGATGATGGCAATCGTCGCGCTCTTGTTGAGACGGCGCGGTGTGAGTGTGTGTGCTGGCGCTTCTTGGTGTGAGCGAGGAAGGAGCGGCCTGCGCTCATCTTCCGAGGTGCGCCTTGCGTGCGCGCTGTCATCTGGGTCTGCCATAGCTGTGAGTGTGATGGTCGGGGCGATCGTCTGGAACGGAGTGTGATCGTTCTGAGATCCAAAATGCAACTCCACACCCCTGAACAGGCTGAACTTGATTACAACTTACACAACGTTGAGGACCGGCCGCGGCGTTTGCAAAGGCTGAAGAGCAAAGAGCAGGTTGTCAACGCTGTTCGTATTCGTGTCAATTAGGCTGCAAGCCAAAAGTTGAGCTCAGAACCTACAGAATATGAAGAAGCTCTAATGCGATGAGCAGAGAAATGCAACATGCAATGAGGACGTCATGTGCTTGACGAGCGCCGCCTGGTCGCAGCGAGACATGCAATGCGGCAGCACTTGCTTTGCTGATTAAAAGATATGCAGAAGGGCCGTCGCGGTCATAAGGAGAAATGGATTGAAAGGATCGGAGACCTCACACAACCAAAAAGAAGTACTCGGCAACAATGCAATATCATTAAAAATTGCTGCTGATGCCCAATTTATCTTGTGCTCTGTTTCCAAACGGACCATAACTGAGATCGACTTTGCTGCCATCCGACTGCCACGTACTCGTAGATCCTGCAAACCTGCTGCGTCCTGAGCTGTAGTCATCTGCTGGCGCAACGGCTTGATACTTCTTGCCAATAATGCGAAAGAGGAGTGCACCCAACGCTGCCAGCGCGACGAATCCACCAACGCCAACCACGACTCCGATAATGACGCGCTTATTACTATCGCTCAGACCCGTACTCGAGTTGGACTGGCTGAGTGCGTTGAGTTGAGCAGAGGCATCTGCCAAGGTAGATCCGACGACAGTCCCTATACGTACAATCGTGCGGGTCTGGATGACTTGTGGGTTGGACGCAGATGTAATGTAGACGTACTGTATGACTGGCGTCGGTTGATCTGTAGTATCACTTGTGGTCTTTTCCTGCTCTTTGCTTTCTGATTTAGGTTTCGATTCTGGTATTGGTGTCGATGAGGGCACCACTGATGGCGGACGGCTTGAGGGCCCGGGGAGAGATAACGAAGACGAACTGGTAGGCGTTGATGCAGGTAAATTGGGACGCTGTGAGCTAGTCTTTGCACTAGGTGACGGTTGACTCGTTGGTCGACTTTCTGACGGTTTCGGGGGTGGACTACTCTCATTCGCACCGGAGGGGACAGATGATTTCGTATGCGGTGCCAATGGCGTAGGCTGCAATGAGGCTTCGTCCACGGGCTTCGTCTCAGGCTGAATCACAGCGTCCTTGACGGGCTTTTGAGCAGGCTGGATCACAGCGTTCTTGACGGGCTTTTGAGCAGGCTGAATCACAGCGTCTTTGACGGGCTTTTGAGCAGGCGGGTCAGCGCCAGTCGGGTTTCCTACCGTTGCTGGAACCTTCTCAGGTAATTCTGCAGCAGCCTTGGCGGCGCCCCCTACAGGCAATTTGACGCCCAGTGGTTTCGCTACTGCTGCGGGAATCTTACCAGACAGGTCTGCAACCGGTTTGACAGGGCCCTGAACAGCTGGTAAGATGCCCGCAAGAGGATTCTCTACCAACGGCGTGGTCAAGGCGCCCAAAAATTGTCTTTTACCAAGACCAAGCGTTGTAGGTACCGGGGCTTGCTGATAAGCATGGGCGCTGCATGCGCATAGTATTATAGAGAATGAGAGGAGGTCTCGCAGTGCATGCATTGTCTAGCTTGCTCAAATGCTCAATGAGACGCGAGCTTTTGATAGAATCTAGTGGCGAGCGAACAACGCGCCAGAAAGGGCCTTTAGCAGGCGCTTAAGCGCAAAAGCGAATGCGTGCGCTTGCGACTGGGTATAAGAAGCAAGCGCGTCCTTGATGAATGAGTGAAGCACGCAGTAGCAGCAGAGGACGTTACAAGTGAGCAGATGAGTAGGGAGCTTTCCTTGGCTTGAAAATTCAGAAATCTCAAAATGGGAGGACGCGTCCACTCACAGCAACGACCAATCCCTCAGCTGCAGCACTAACAACCTACAAGAAGCAACTGGCGTGCGTCTAGCCTCTTACCACAATCATGAGTTCCTATGACCGCATGATCACCATCTTCTCGCCAGACGGCCGACTCTACCAAGTCGAATACGCTTTCAAGGCCATCTCCGCAGCGGGCATCACGACAGTCGGTGTGCGTGGCAAAGACTGCGCCGTTGTTCTCTCCCAAAAGAAAGTGCCCGATAAGCTCCTCGACCCGACCAGTGTCACGCAATGTTTCCGCATCACGCCGACCATTGGTTGTGTCATGACGGGTGCTCAAGCGGATGCGCGCGCTGCGGTGACGCGCGCACGTTCAGAAGCGGCAGAATTTAGGTATACCTATGGTTATGAGATGCCATGTGATGCGTTGGCTAAGCGAATTGCCAATATCAATCAGGTGTACACACAGCGTGCAGCCATGAGACCCTTGGGTGTAACGATGACGTTGATTGCGATGGATGAGGAGAAAGGACCGCAATTGTTCAAGTGTGATCCTGCTGGCTACTTTGTGGGATACAAGGCGACGAGCTCAGGTCCCAAGCAGCAGGAAGCGACGAATTACTTGGAGAAGAAGCTCAAAAAGGACAATGCAGTGGAGACATGGCAGGATACCGTTGATTTGGCCATCAACACATTGTCGTCAGTGCTGAGCGTGGACTTCAAGGCAACAGAGCTTGAGATTGGTATCGTGGGCGGGGACAAGGTGCCCTTCAGGATGCTCTCGACGGATGAGATTGATGCACGACTACAAGCAATCGCAGACAAGGCATAGAGCAAATCAAAGCAATTATGTGATGCAATCCTCTCATTAAAATGCCTACCTGCCTTGTATGTATTCCCAAACATGATGAAGGACTTTATGAAGTCGTGAAAAGTAGCTCAGTACTTGATCTTATCCGCTGCTCGATGCAAGTCTGCCAGCAGTGTCTCCAAGCCAGGCTCACCTCTCAACTGCGCGCCACGCAATAGATTTCCAGCCAGCAAGAGGTATTCAGCCCGCGGGCTACTCAGGATGCGGTAGCAGATACCACGAAGCGCAGTGTAATCCTGGCACATGGCAAAGTAAATCAAATCCATCCCAGGAATAGCCAAAAGCTCATACTTGGATCTGAACTCCAGCAATGTCGCTGAGGGTTGTCGAGGTAATGCACCACCAGTAAACATCAACTCGCGCAAGCAGCACAGGAAGAAATGTTGCGATTCGCTAGCTGCAGTCATGCAACCCTTGTTGAAAGCCTTGTCTGAGAGAAAATTTACCCAGTTCTTCCTGGTCCGCGCATCGGACAGGTTGCAGACGACAAGCGTGTATAGTATTTGCCATCGAAGGTGCCGTTGAACAGGTTCGTCCGTTCGTTCATAAAATACATCCGCCCTGCTGAGCGTCTCTGTTGTGTCTCTGTAAATGTCCACCAAGCACTTAATACCAAGCTCAATCAAGGATGCCAAGGGCCCGACCGAGCGCGTCTCAAAAGGGATTGCTACTTCCTCGCCACACGTATGCGCCGTCAATGCAATCAATGCATCAAACAAAGCCCGCTTGCCGGGAGGATCCTCATTGATGAGCCCAGGAATCGTTTGCGTCCATAAACCAGGCGCGGCATCCGGGACCAGATTATTTCTTGTCAAAGTCATAGCATGAACCGTCATGTAGTGATTGTAATAGTAGCTGTCGCGTGCATCTGTCTCTGAGGTTGAACTTGCCACACCAGTTGCGGGGCCTGGCGTTGCTGTACTCATACTACCAGAAGCACTGTAGCCATTTGTGGTTTGATTCATGATGCCTTCTTGCCCACCAATCGACGTCGCTGCAGTTGAGGCATTGGATGCATCAGGTGAGATGAGCGACATGACGGATATGCGTCGCTCTGATTGTCCACTAGCAGTGGATGTACTAGAATTGCGACTACCGGGGGCAAATAGCTGTTGTGCGACCGCCGCAGCGCCGCCACCAGGCTGCGTCGTAGTCAGTGGTGGCGGTGGGAAGGAGCTCTGCCCCTCTGCATAGCCAGGCGCTTGATAGTGTGGTGCAAACACGATCGGTAAGTATGTCGAGCGAGGCAAATTAACAAGCGTCGATTGCGATCCTGCTACCGGAGGAAGCCCACTTCCTTGCCCGTGTGCCATATGAAGGCCTGCTGCGTCGTTTGATGCAGAGGGCCGTATCTGTAGGTGTGCTGGTGCATAATCGCGTTGGCCTTCATTGCGAAAGACGGCCTTTGTGCTGTATCCTTCGCATGTGCGTTTACTCTTGATGCAGCGTTGACACGCCGGTTTCTCTTCATCACACTTGATACGACGCTAAAGAAAGGGTGATGAGTTATACGAATCACAAGAAAAGAAGAGGACATGACATACCTTTCGGCAAGTGAGACAGCCTGTCTTTGTACGTTTGCGCGTCTCGCGCTTCTTGTCTGATGCAGAGGGCGTTGATCGGCCCGGCGAAAGCTCACCGTCTGTGGGTATAGACCCTTCTGCTTGCCTTGCTGGTTCGGCCTGGAAAACAGTCTGCATCGGTGACTGGCTCGTGCTCATGCGATGTAGGCGCGGCCGGTGCAGTCACTCGCCAGATTGGCCGGTACTGGTGGTTTGGGAGTTATGCACAGTCGCTGGGCCTTGCGTGTGGTGGCCTGCTGCGATGGCTCGCTCGCTACTGCTCGACGGGCTCTGTGTGGTTGGTGTCGTGGGAGCGGCTGCCAATGTTTAAGTTGAGCGAGCTGCTGCCCTTTTGCCCTTTTGCTTCCCGAACTGCTCGCTCGCTTGGCTCCAGGTGCTGAATCGAGAGAATCTAGTGATGGCGACGCGACACAGGCGATCGATGGAGGTGCAGGGGGTGTAGGGAGTGTATGAGATGGGAGACGACACGAGCAGTAGGTTATAATACTTAGTATGAGAGATGGGCGGGCCCTTGTCCGTTATGTACCTCGCGATCGTGCTGGTCCTGGCTGCTGCGCTGTATGCGGCACCCTGGCTTCCCAAGGGCTGATCTTTCCCATCGCCTGACACTCGACACATACGCAGCTACCCTTCACGACCTGCCTGTCAACGAGCCTTCAGAGACAAGCAGACGCGAGGGCATCAGTGCACGGAATATGCAAACATGGTATTTCGGCTCTCGGATCGGGGACTTTGGAGGCGTTTTCATGGGCAGCAAGCGAGCGAGCCGCCACGATACTACGCCGGGGCCATGGCCACCAGCCTGCAAATGTCGCAATCGTGTGAGCTACTGGGCCACTGCTGTAAGGTGAACTACATCAGTGGCTTAAGGCTCAAGACCGAAATCGTCGGATTATCATCTGCAAATCAAGGGTTGCTGTCTTGCTGATGCTATGGCTGAGTCGGCTGAGCGAAACACGCCTTGGCCTTCGTGCTGTGCAAAACGAGAAGGATCGTCTTGCCTAGACCCTTGCTACTGCTATACCGTCGATCACCCTCGTCAATCGCTCCATCGCCGTTCACCCGGCACCCGTTAAGCTTCCGCACCGTGATTGATCTCCCTGACAGATCCACTGCTAGTCCACTAGCTTTCCTCTCCCTACGCTGGACAAGGCCTGCCATGTAGGGAAAGTAAATGGTTAATCAGCTATCACAGTTGTCAACCGCACGCGACCAAGGCCACGAAAAGTGTCGCTTCCCTTCGCGATGATTGAAAATCTACGACCGCTGGCCTGCTTGCTAACCTAACCTTTGAACAGAAGCACATCCTTGACTTGTCGGAAGTAGCAACCGATCTCTCCGGCTAACGACAACGCCTCACCTCCACTTTTGACGGTCTCGACTCTTGACACAATGACACTCCGATCACATGAGCCGAATCTATGCCAATACATACATCAAATATGACAAGTTGCACGACCACACGCAAGCCAATGGGACAGTCAAGTGTCATCATTGTCATGACGCAAGCTTAAGACTAGCTTCATACTTTTCAGAGCGAGGGCAGATCAGCTGCCCAGTCAATCTCGCATATTTGACGTCCGCTGCCGACATTGCCACACTAGCCGTTCGCTGACATCGGAGATTTTCTGATGCCTCGCGAATTTCATGAAGACTCGGCTTTCATGGCTGTTGCAGACAAGGCCGTCATGAGGTAAGGTGGTCGTCACGACTCACGACAAGTTGCATTGTCTGACCCTCACATGCAGTCACATGCAGAAGGACATCTTGCCGCAAGCACATGGTTAGCCCAATGCCCTCAAGTAGGGACTGTGGGCAGTGATCCAGTGTCACAAATGCAACGACGCCCAAGGGTTTACGCTGTAAAACATTGACATTGACAATATTGACATGAGACGGCGGCCTATGGGAAATTGTCTTTGGCAGCGGTAGCCCTCCGCCGCACGGAAGCTGTATCCGTAGGCTTCCCGCTCCGCCCCTACCAATGGGCAATGGTCGCTGTGAAAAGTTTGGAGGTCAGCACGAGAGTCAGACTCAAACCGTCAAAAAGTCTCATGGAACAAATTCGGCGAAACCTGCGAGCTTCGCTTGATTCGACGAATCGCATCGTATCGTATCATCGAAATGTATGACGCTTGGACGACTTCGTAGTTCGTACAAGCATTGTTGATTCTGTCTATTTGATTTTGAGACGAGTCAAACGAACATTGTGAAGCCTGCTAGAAAATGCTCCAATCTGGCGCCATCAGTAGCACCGAGTCTTCGGGCTTCGACTTCATGAAGCGAAAATGTGATGCAGAGGCCACAGGCTTAGGGATGGCCGTAGTGGCACTTAGTGGTCCTGACTCCTGGCTCGCCCAACTTGGCTCAGGCGAGGAGGCCGAGCTCATGTGATGGATTGAAATGCGTTCAAAAAGCACGACTGTATGTACATATGGAACAAGTTTATTTACAGTATGCGACACAAAATCTTCACGTGCGAGTCTCAGCATCACCAGTGCTCAAGCCTGCAGATAGCCTCGCTGACATCCAGTTCACCTCATTCACAACAAAGTCGAAGACCTTCGAGATTGTATCATCTTCACACATCTGAGCAAGATCATGAGCAGGCTCTCCGTATTCCACGCGTGTAGGCGTCCTAAGGGCTCCTACTTCGGTCCTTGCGACTATACGTGCGCGACGCGTCGCGCTTGTGGTCTGTCAATGGCCTCCTCTCTGCAGGCCGGAACGGCCCGCCGAAAAATTCCGATGCTGCCACCGCACCCCACCAGAGGGCCAAAAACCCGCGCACCGGAGGTAAAATTGCCTGCCACCAGGAAAAACTGTCTGGTGCGCGGTGGCGGCCCTACACAGGCTCACAGCACGCAATTTCTGACTCAGCTAAGTCGAGGCACTCGTCAGAGTCGTCACTCCTAGCTTTCAGGGACTCAGGATCCAGGGCTCGATGCTCATCAATCAGACTACCGGCATGCTGGCAGAGAAAGATGAGCGAAGGAAGTGTCAATCGTCAGAAGCCGGCCAGGCTCAAAGTGACAAGCGATGGATTTGCAGAGATCGGCGCAGCGGGGGGACGCATCTTGCACACGCCGACACCACGACCACGTTCACCATCTCGTCAGATCCGTAGCTAGATCCAGGGGAGGGGTCCGGAACTTGTATATCTTCTTGTATGCAGTTGTTCTGTACATGGACATGTGTAGCCGCTTGAAGGAACATGCTTCTGCTATCAGGTGCGGAGATGACAGTGCAAGCGCCTATGCCTCGTAGGATGACAGGAGGCCTGACTTGTCAATTCATGGCCAATCTGCAGGGAAGACTCAGAGTTGACGGGCAACATGCTGCCAAGAGCCTTTCGAGATTAATAGCACGCCATTGGGGAGGTACTGAACCTTGTTCTAGATCTTGGCTTCTGGAAAATCATTTCTCTGCAACCAATGCTGTCGAGCTCGTGAAACTTATGGCCGGACGCCTCCTTCTCCCTGCTTGATTTCATCATGGTTGCTGATGTCCTAAGGCCGTCTAGATATCTGTGCGTGTCATCTGAACATTCCGCCTGTCGAGGGCAGCAACAGACTTTGCGAATGGACAAGAGCAAGGACCCTGGCAAGCTTCCATCTCCAGCGCGCACCCATCAGGCGCCCTCACAGGCTCCTCTGCGCAGCGGCTCCCGTTGCCAGTCCATCACCAAGGCATAACTGATCCAAGAGGCCCCTGATATACGCAAAAGAGCGCACGCGAAACACACATTTTCGCGACCGACGCGACATTATCCATGTCGCCCATCATATGGCTCAAAGGAGGGCTGCGGTCCATCTCACGCAGCATCATATTCCTTGCTATTCTCATCAGTATACCGCTTGTGATTGAAATGGCAGGGCTCGATGCTGGGCTAGCCTTCAGCTTGAGTCTGTGGCTCTACTACTTCTTCCTCTGCACCGTCTTGCTCCTGACGCGCAGTCGACTCTGGTGGATTGGAACAATGGCGAGCTCATTGCAATTGTTTGTCATCCCGACACTGCTCATCTATCACCTGAATGAGTTTGAGCCAGGGAAGGAAGTTTCTGCTTTCACAGCCATGGCGATACGGCCGTGGCGCTTCATCCTGACACGCGCAACGCCATTATTTACACTGCTCGAGGGTTTTGCAAGCTTGTTGATTGTTCAGGCCATTGGACAAGTCACTCGATTCGTCACCAACTACCGCTCTGATTCGTGGATGTTTCTTGTTCTGATTGGATCAGGTGCGACATTATCAACATCCCTCTACTTTCTCTACAGAATCACGACATTTCCAGTCATCTCCTTCCTCAATTCAACTATGCTCGGTACTACCATCACAGCAAGCTTGTTTATCGCCACCTATGCGACCTTGTCGGGTAAAGGTACCATTGCAGAGAGTTGTGCATTGTTTGCCTATACCGTCTATTCAGCCTACTCTGGCATGACTGATTTCGGTCAAACAGACGTATTGCCACAATTGGCTGCACGACCCGAGTACCTGCCCTTTCCACCCCTCGTGATGGAGAATTACGCAACCCTCGTTAAATCTGCAGCAAAATACGTCCCAGTGACGCTCTATCAGACCTATACATTTCTACTCGCTGCATTCCATGCCATTACACCATCTGTCTTGGTCCAATTCGTGTATCGCGTCACGTCGCTGTATGCCGTTTCACGCATCATCCCTGCAGTGCGTGACCAAGGTCGTGGTGTGAGTGATACACCTGATTTGGATGACGAAGAGCCCACTGCCAATTTAATGTCCATTTTGACATTATATTGGCCATGCAGCTTGATTGCTGTGTATACACATTTGTTATTACAGCATTTCGCTGATGTGCGTGGTGCAGCAACGCCGTTTTGGGGTGGCTTGGAGAGTGCTGGTTTATGGCGATGGATCAACACCGTCTTCTTTTTGGGCTGGTATGCGATTGAGTTGCAAGCGACACAACAAGATAGTCTGACGAGTCATTGGAAGGTTGATTGAGTGTGCTTTCTTGCTGGAAGGAGGACTTTGGGGGTTTATTCACAGACATGGCAATTGGCTTGCAAGGAGGTTGAAAAAGTCGTTTTTCACCACGACGATACGAAGCACCACATGAGCGCATTGGTACAGGTCACAGGACACTTGAAACGTCACATTCATAGCGCTACGCTTACTACGGATCGTTGGCTCGTACATCACCCTTGAAATAGCAAAATCTCTTAATTATCATTGTTGACGGCATTGAGAAGCCTGAGGATATTGAGGAAGAGGTTGAGGACATCCAAGTACAACGAGACGCTTGCAACAATGTACTCATCAACACTGTGATGCTTGAGCAGCAATTGCGTGTCGTAGATTGTATAGCCACAAAAGAGGAGTGTGCCTAGGGAGGCATAGACGAGCTCAAAGGTCTTGCCATGGGGGAAAAACATGCCCACCAGCCCAACCAAGATGAGTGCCCACAGAGCCATGTAGAGGAATCCGCCCCAAGAAACGAAATCAATCTTGGTCTGGAAGGTGAAGAGCGTGAGTGCGATGAAAAGACCTGCCGTCAAGAAGAGTGCTTGTAGCACAACACGCGCATCGAAGAAGGACGTGGCGACGCCGATGGTATACGCTTCAACAAGGGTAAACCCAGCAAGCGCATAAAAGTTGGCCGGGTACTTATGGCGCACTGCAAACAACGTAAAGAGTGAGACGAACGAGCCAATCACTGCAACAATCATCATCCACTGATTCGATTGCACCCATGCCTTGATTGAAGGCTGCGTATACATTGTGGCGCCAACGGCCGTGGTTGTCAAGATTTGCGTTAGGAGGATGAGGTAGACTTTGCGAATGAAAGCCATGCGAATACTGACATCGCAAGACGCGACGGATGTGCCAAACTTGAAGTCATCATCGGGGTTGGGACCCTGTGCGCCTGCGGAGGGAGGTGCGCCGGCTGGGAGGGATACGCCGCTTTCGAGGTCGTCCGTGGAGACTGCGCCGTATGATTGTGGACTTGATGCGTAGCTGGGCGTCGAGTTCTTTTGCGTAGGTGCGCTTGCGGGCGCTGCGTAGGTAGGAGGCTCCTGACTGGGGACTGGCTGGTAGGTCATAGATACTGGGTTGTGTGAGTTGGTCGAGGTGGCGGTGGTTGCTTGTGATGAGAATTCAAGACGCCGCAGCAGCAAGACTCAGGATAATATATGACTACTGACTAGGTCTAGGTAAGTCTTGGGCCTGTAAACACGGCAAGAAGAGTGTAGGTTGATGTCAGGCTCTTAGTGCTCTTCGCCCTCGCAGTGGGCCTTGTAGGCAGCTTCATCCAGCAAGGCATCCAGCTCTGACTCGTAGTTCTCCGTGACCTTGACCTTGCATAGCCAGCCTGCAGCATGTTAGCATCCATTCCAGTAGACAGTACCCTCCATCTCAATGAGAGGAGAAGGCGAATAGACGAGCATACCATCCGATTCGGCACCTTTGTTGAGATTTCCAGGCTTATCGGCCAAAACCTCATTCATCTCCAAGACTTCGCCGCTGACAGGCGCATAGATGTCGCTTGCAGACTTGACAGACTCCACGGCCCCCACACTCTCTCCCTTCTCGACCTCAGTACCGGCTTCAATCACTTCCACATACACAACATCGCCGAGCGCCTTCTGAGCGTAGTCGGTGATACCGACCGTGCCAATCTTGGTGTCGGAATCGACAGAAATCCACTCATGCTGTGGTGTATATGCCTTGCGGACTAAGCAGTGTCAGTCTTGCCTCGTTGGCATTGAAAGAGGATGCTTACCAGCAAACAGAGGCACAGCAGACCGGAAACCACGCTGCATACGAAGCGTTGCAGGTGTCAATGGAGTTGCGGCACGCATTGCAGCGCGGGTGAAAGCCTTTGCAAACATGTCTGTCTACACACGAGAGATGCGGGGTGGTCGCACACGAGCGTTGCAGGGATATGATCTCTGTGCAGCTGATGGATGCTGCAGGTAATAAGGTTGTTCAGAACTCCGCGATTTCTCTGTGCTGGCAGATTCTCACGCAGAAACCAAGCGAGTCGAATTGACGACCCACTACTTCTACCACTACTGAAACATGAAGCCGGTTGCTGCTTCTATAGGTCCTCTGTCCAATCTAGTTGTCTAAAATGCCATATATCAGTCATCTCCATCACATCATGCATATCTCTCATATCGCCTGGCCTTCACATGAGCCAGAGCCTTCAACAACGGTAGCAAGCTCAGTTTTTGCCAAAACCACCTCATCCTCAACCACAGGCACTGTCAGCTTTTGCGTCTGCGTCTGCGTCTGCATGGCTCGAATAGTCTGTTGTTGCTGTTGTTCATGCTCATCCAGAACCTGCTGTACTTTCGCCTGCCACTCCGTTTGATTGTCACGTCGGCGTCTCCTTAATTCATTAATCTCTGCTTCGCTCGACCACCCACTCGTCGTCATGCTCCGTTCAGTTTCTTCAAATGCTGCATCTTCCTGCTCCATTTGCTCCATCAACTCAGCAAGACCAGGTTCGCCATCGCCGTGATAGACACTCAATCCCATAGGTGACAGGGGAATTGTACTAGGTAGCGGTGCAGGCGTCCTCACATGCTGAGAAGCCTCTAACGTCTCTAACGACGGTGATGGCAGACTCGGCGTTGCAATCGTCGCTTCATGCTCTAAAAATGTCGAGTCCGGGAAAATCTCATCGCGTATGAGTGAAGGGAGTAAGGAAGGCGAGTGTTCTCTAAAATAACTCTCTGACGCTTGTTGCTGTTGCTGCAGGGGCGATTGGAGGACGGGTGAGGGGGGTGCTGTGAGATCTGTTGATGAGATCATGGCAGCTGGTGGTTGCTCTGCTTCTTCTTCCGCTTCATCTGCCAAGGGCAACGCAATGGCAAGGCCAATCGGTGTTTGTACATGCGCAGGGCTTTTGTTATAGGCAGAAGTCGACAGCCTTGAGGCCGTTGAATCGACCGTATTGGAACGTGTTCGACCAACAGAAGAACTCGTGTTGGTTGTTGAACTACCGCCAGAGTGCCGTGAGCGATGCCCCGTGACACGCTGTGGATACTGCTGCTGTTCGCCAGAGACTGGAGACTCATCCTTGATGGATGTCTTGCGACTACTGTGCTTGGATGCACGGCTTAGAAATCTCTTTCCGAACTCACGAAGTGCATCGGTACTGCTTCTCAATCTCGCAGCTGGATTCACGCTTGGCGAACTGGGTGATGGGGCGAGGGAAGGTGTCGCAGCGGCAGAATCAAGGACAATACTGCCACGGCGAAACGTAGACGACGTAAATGGATCAAAGCTTGAATCCCAATCGAGGCTTCCCGTTTCATCTGTATCTTTGTTAGATTCCTCATTCTCCTTTTCCTTAGAACAAGACTGACCATCAGAAGGATAGGCTGACCAGTAAGGCCCGCCTTCCCTGTTGTAGATGTCATACGGCACCCCGTAGTCGTCCTGCGACCCATAAGATGGTCCTGGTTGGCGTGATCGTGAATGCCGACGCTCCATCAAATAGCGATTCCTAAATGGCCAGTCGTGCGAGCCTGCCGCTTCATCTCCGTCTGACCTGTAGTCTGTAGAATCTTCATTGAAGTCTGCTTTCGCCTGGATAGTCTGATCTGAGGGTTCGCGAGACGGCTCCTGAGGACGTTCGTGGAAGTGTGATTGTTGCGACGCCTGTCTGTCGTAGTAGAACAGATCTTGATCCATGATGTCGCCTGGCGTAGCCAATGCTGCTCTTGGCTATGCGAATTTGGGTGCGAGTGCTGATGATGTGCACTCGCTAGATCTGATTGTCGCTGCACTGGGCGGCCTTTATGCAGGAGAGCCGTTGCAACGGTCGCTGATCGCTTGAGCTGTCGCTTGTAGCTCAACTGCAGACTGCAGTGAGATGTCGCAACACAAAGAGCTTGAGGGAAGAGGGAAGGGCCTGGGTGAGCTTGGATAGTAGAAGGAGTAGGTCGAGGTGCAGGAGGTCTCAAGACGCTTGCCAGTCGTTTAGCAGTGCGAATGCTCGGGCGGGATTCTCCCCTTTTCCAAAGTCTGCACAACTTTATATGCGTAGCGGACTGAGCCTTCGCAACAGATGAATATGATGGCTGTATAGCTCCTGCCTCGCTCTGTCTATGCACGCCGAAGCCTTCTATATCTACCCACACCCGGCCTCCTGAAGCCTGTGTGTAGTGCGTTCTTTGTGCGTGCTGCTGAAATTTTCCCTCGAGGTTGCTTCTCGAATGTCTCGGTGGGGAGCGACAGCTGTCTTGTGTTTGTCAATCACCAGCCATCAGCCGGCCGAGGTCGCAGCTCCTTGAGTCTCTGCTATGCTGCTATTGCTGTAAACCATGTTCTGGGGTATCTACACGAAACCTCCTGCAGGGAAGCTATAGGCTCGCTGTGAATGCTCATCTCCGGGCCATCGCCCATCGGTTCTCTGTCTAATAGCGTGAAAGAGCCGCAATTTGACAGCTGCCCGGGCAGATCTCCGCAGCCAACCATTTCATGTACCATCCCCGCGACTGTGTTGCGCCTTAAAATACACAATCTGATCTCACTACCATGCTCGCAGACTCGATTCCAAGGCGAGTATGTCGTCCGTCGTTCCATATGCGCAGGCCGTCGATGGTGACGTTGCCACGGCTGAATGTCATAGTCGCACCTTGCTTCTTAACTCGAGTCTGATGTCTACAACATTAAGCCCTCAATGTAGCGGCAATGTTTTGGCAGATGACTCGACGAGACATCAAGAAAGAGTAGCTTCACATTCTCAACGGACGTCGCTATCAACGACTTTGTTTGACAAGGACGCTACGAAAAGCATTTGATTGCACATCAGTCAGGGGAGCTGGAGCCCGAAGTGTCAGCTGCCAAGCCGTCAAAGAAGAGGCAAATAGGCTCATAGAGATGAACAGACCATGTAGATACTTCAAAAGTAGCTGGAGCTATGCAAATATGTGGTCTGCGTCGATAGAATGGAGTGCCAGATTGTGACTGCTCCATTATACTTGCTACGTCGCGTCAAATGGCAAGATCGCAATTGCAACCGCGACCATCTACAAGACTTGCCAGGCAGTTTGCTTGTGCAGCTGTATGGCAACGAGTAAGCCTCTGTTGCTGAGCTAGTCTCCAGCCTCTTCTTGCACAGTTGGCCCTCCAATGGCCCATGGCTACTTATCGCTTGGCGATGCGGAAGAAGCTGCAAGCCGGCTCTCATCAGACATTGCTATGGCCAGTGCGCCTGACACGCGGACAGCTTCAATTATATCCTCCGAAGATGCACTAGACAATCTTCATGATCCGCTTGATACTGAAGACCGGCCCTCATTTGACGATGACGACCATGTACCGTTCCTTGGCGGTACAGGCCGAATGCTTGCGGATAGAGAAGCGCCTGTGATTCGCGAAGCGCGGCGAGGTACGCAACCAGGTCTACCAGGTGGATTGAACGATCTTGGTTACAAATTGCCTAGTGAGGGCGGCACCATCATCAACTCATTCTTCAATATGGCCAATTCTATCATTGGCGCGGGCATCATTGGTTTGCCTTTCGCCTTTTCCTGTACGGGCTATATCATTGGCGTCTTGTTACTTCTGGCACTCACGGTCGTGGTAGACTGGACAATTCGCCTAATCGTTGTCAATGCCAAGCTCTCAGGTCAGGACAGCTACCAAGACATTGTCGAATTTTGCTTTGGCAATGTAGGCCTTGTCGCCGTCTCACTAGCACAGGTCCTCTTTGCTTTTGGAGGTATGGTAGGCTTCTGCGTCATTATTGGCGATACAATTCCAGATGTCATCCTCTCTGCCTTCCCCAAGATACAACACAAGCCCGTTCTCTGGCTCTTTGCCAATCGGCAGTTCATTGTTATGCTCTGCACGCTCCTCATCTCTTACCCGCTGTCGCTTTATCGCGACATTACAAAACTTGCCAAGGCGTCTGCCTTGGCTCTCATTTCCATGATCCTGATCATCCTCACAGTTATCACGCAGGGACCCTTTTCAGCAGACCAGTATCGCGGATCAGAACGTGCTGAAGCGTTTATTCTCAATATGAATTCGCTCAAGGCCATCTCTGTCATTTCATTCGCCTTTGTGTGTCACCACAACTCACTTCTCATTTATGGATCACTCAAGAAACCAACGATTGATCGATTTGCTACGGTCACACATATCTCAACAGGCATTAGTTGTTTGGCGTGCATGATTATGGCGTTGACAGGCTACCTCGTCTTTGCCGAAAAGACCCGCGGCAACATTCTCAATAACTTTCCGAGAGATGACGGTAATGTCATGGTCATCCTGGCACGATTCTGCTTTGGCTTTAACTGCTTCACAACACTACCCATTGAGGCGTTTGTGTGTCGCGAAGTGGTCATCAAATGCTTTTATGCGCCACGCATCAAGCATCGCGAGTTTACGCAGATGCATCATATTGCTGTCACGTCGGCTTTCGTCTTTGGTGCAATGCTTATCTCCTTGTTTGTTCACGACTTGGGGATCGTTCTCGATATTGTTGGTGGTACATCAGCATGCGCATTGGCGTATATCCTACCACCTGCGTGCTACTTGACCTTGCTCGAGGGACCTTTCCTGAAGGACTATCGAAAGTGGTTGGCAGCTGCTTGTGTCTTCTTTGGCATCCTCGTCATGATTGCATCGATCGTCAAGGTCTTTGTATAGCATTTTTCTTCATTGGGGTTCCTATAATGCAGGAGATGCTGCTGCTGCGCTATAATCCGGAAGTCGCGCAAGCACTGCTTCCAAGAAGCTACCAAGTTCACGTCCATCCTTCATCACTTGGCCTTCACCCAGCCGCGTCACAACAGCACGTCTCGCTTCCGCCATGACGGGTTGTGCATCAATTTTTCGAATAAGCTCTGCATGTCTCTGCCAGAATTGATGGGTCGTTCGAGCCAAATCACCAGAGTCTGATGCGTCGCTTGTAGGTTCCTCTGTGATGGCACGATTGAGACTACTCGAAACACGCAAGTCTTCAAGGGTTTGTTGCAGTAATGTCGTGATGTGAGCGACAGACGCTGCATCACGATTCAAATAGGCATCAACAAGAATGAGTGATGCAGCAGCCAGCGTTGTGGCCAAGAAGAATAATCCACGTAGGAAGGGTAGCCAGGTATGGATGAAGAGGATCGCAGTGCTTTTGCCACGTAGGGTGTAGCCTTCAGCGGCTTGTGCATTGATGTAGTCGAAGCCACCAATTCGTGCATAGACTTCTGTAGCGAATGCCAGTGTCGAAAGCAACACAAATGCCGTCCGTCTCGTTGTTGCAAGGGAAATCAAGATGATATGGGCCAGGTAGGCTAGTGCAATGTGTGAGAGGGCGTAGATGGCATACGAGGCAGGACTATCCATCGTGCACCAATTGCAGTGAGCAAGTGGCATTGAGCCAACACGCAAGTAAACCAATGCCCCTTGAATTGTATCAATCTGTTCCCATGTCGCTGAAGGCAGGGTGATACCTGCTTTCGCTGCACGTACTTTCAACAAGTCGCGTGAAATGGCCAAACGTGAGCCAGTAGCGCGAAAGACATCCCTTTCTTTGGGAAAAAGAAATCGAGTCGCTAGAAAGCATACAAGGAAGATGGCAAGCATGAGAAGTAGCTTGATTTGACGCTGCTCTGAGGTGTGGAGTGGACGCGGTGGTCGTGCTCGCGGTTGACGGAGTTGCTTATACGCCCGAAGCAGGTAGGGTGCTGCAATGGGCAAGATTATGAGAGCCAGTGTCTGCATCCCATTTGACTGTACCTCGACCATCTCTGGCTAACCAGAAGAACTTGGGCCTGACGGCTTGTTGTGTGGTTGACAGGTGCTGGCCGGGTGTGGAGCCATCGCACGCAAAAATGAAGCAGCGCAGGTACTCTCTCTTCTACAACTTCAAACTGCTTTTGCTCTTCTTATTCTCAGTCTTCTTCTTGTTCGTCCGTATCCTCAGACTGTGGCTTACCAGAGTATAGTCCATGTCGCTTGATGAGCATGCACGGAAGCGCAAAGAAAGGCTAGCTCAGCTACAAGCTACAAAACGCAAACATAGCGCATTAGAAGATACCGAGGCCGCTGCGGCAGTAATTGCAGAAGGTCCAGACGAGGATGATGACGATGAGCCTGCGGTGAAGCTCAAAGTAGCGCGCAACTATGATATGGAGACAAAGCTCCCCAAGCTTGGCTTTCTCAATGCAGGGGAAATGACTGGTGCTGCAGACACGGTCGAGAATCGCAGTAAAGCACTAATTTCTGAAGCAGAGGCAGCTCAGGAAGATGAGGAGGAGGATGCGCCGCTTGATCTGGACCAGCTGCAACCAAAGAAGCCAGACTGGGATCTGAAGCGCGACCTCGAAGCGCGGATGGAGCCTTTGAGGAGGAAAGAGCAACAGGTGATTGATGGGCTCGTCAGAGAACGGATCAGAGCAGCGAAAGCAGGCGGCCCAAAGCAGATTGATGGGAGTGCTATGTTGCGCCAGTCCAACAGGCTTGAAGCTCAGGCCCACGAGGTGTGACATACGACACATGCAGAAGAGACATATGCGATGAGCTTGGAATGAGAGCCAAGTATCCATAGCCTAAGTGCAGCCGTCGCCGTAGAATAGTCCTGGTGCTGCTGCTCTCCATCTCATCGCAACTTTCGACGACTTCCAACGAGCAATTCCAGCAGACAGCCCTTCCTCCCAGACATATCCATCAGATTCGCACTGGCTAGACTCCAGAGGACCAGCAGAGGGCGTCGCAGAGATGGCTTAGCTGTTGCAAAATTTTATTCATGACAGGCAACCAAATCGATGAGGCTCTCCTAGATGCCCTCAAAACGTCCACCCAGCATCGCGTTCTCCTCCTTGCCCTAGAAGCACAGTTGACAGCCTTCATTCAGACAAACCTCGACTTGCCTGTCCTCGAGACGAATCGCTTGAATGGCTTCCAAAGACTCTTGGCACACAAGCTCGGCGACTACTATTTTGTAGATCATACGCTGGACAGAGCTCGCGGGCTCATCATGTTTAGTCGGCTACCGCACTCCAAAGTGCCTGAAAAGACACTCATGACATTGTGGCAAGATGCACAGCGCGAGCAAGCGGACGCATCGGGCGTGTCGCTCGCGCAACAACCCAGGATGCGCATCATGAGGCGAACAGATGCATCACACAGTTCTCCTGCGACGCCGCGTCAAGCGTCACCGGCTGCGAGCAGCGCACAGAGTAAAGACCAAGAGGCCAAGGATAAAGAGACTCGCTATAATCTTGTACGAGCACGCATCTTCAAAGATTTTGAACCAGAAGCGGCATCTGCAACAACTTCACCTCAACTGGCCGCTGATGAATTTCCTCGTCAGGCCTTCTCCGATAAAGGCACACGATCTAGTCCAGGAGGCCGCCTGCAGTCACGTCCGTTCAAAGCGCGCAAGGCTGTCCTTGATCCAGAATATTCGCGCACCTTGATGCCGCCTGCGTGGTCTCAAGGGTTTTCACAAGGCCATTCAGCGCAGCATGAACCATCACTGGATGAAAGCTCATCCTTCCTTGAAGACAATCTGCAAGATCGGCATGCACAATATCAAAATCAGGCACCAATAAACTCCAATAGGCTCGCAGACGCACTAGCTCGCGGTGTCCCTGAATTCCAAATGCCAACAAACACTGGCGGAACCAACGGACGCACCATCCCAGCGCTTCCTGTACCGCCACGTTCTCCCGCTGGCAATATCTGGCAGTATAAATCGACAATTCCGTTGTCTTCTGCTAATTTGGCTGCGCTTGAAGCGAGTACTCAGCAAGTGGACCAGTCATTCAGGAATCTGTGGCTACAGCCTCCTCGTCCAGAGTGAGTGAGCGAGTAGCTGTCTAGCCTTTGCTCAAGCTCCTTTTAGCAAAATAGTCGCTCCTTCTCCGTACTGTATAGAATCTCGTGAGCCGTTATTACCAAAATTGTTGCATCACACGTCGCATGACTCCATCAACCAGCCTCCCGACGCAACTCCATGCTGCCACCCCCTTATCACCGTTAAAAGGAGGCCCGGCTCCTCCCTCACTCTTACTTCCATTACTCAACCCTGCCATGACTGACAAAACGACCATGTCCGGCGATGAAGAACTCCCAAAGACACCAAAACGCCTATCACGCTTACAAGTACGCACCGAGCCACAACGCGATTTATCAAAACACCTCTCTCAAGTGCAGACTGCGCGCGATACATTTCTACAAGCACGTCAAGATCGGCTCGCTGAACGCAGTATCAAAGTCGCTGAACGGGTTCTTCGCTCACGCAGGTCGAATGAGACGGAAGTTGCGTGTAAGCTACAAGTCATGCGAGCGCAACTATCAGCGGCTCAAGCGGCTCGTTCGTCGCTCGTTGCACAGATTGCAGCGCAGGGGAGTAGGACTGTTGCTAGAGCGCAGTTGATTGCTCGACAACATCGTGAACGACAAGATGCTGAGCGAGAAGCGAAAAGGGCTGCGTTGCAACAAAAGTTGGAGGATGCAGAGAGACGACGGTTGGTGGCATTGCAGAGACGTGCATCGCCCACTCGGAGTCGTAGTCGGAGTCCACCCCTAGGAGAAGCTGCGCTCTTGCGATGTGCAAAAGAAGTTGCAGCGCGATGTATTCAACGGACATGGCGGCGTCAGACTTGTTTGGCAACAATAAAGGCCTTTTCTGCGACAGGTTTGATGATGCGGATGCCTGGTAAGTCTTTTGAAGATATCGCGGCGCTCATCAGCTCCAAGGCCGTCATTGCAGCGACTTTGCCGGTTCTCAAACTATGCGGACTAGTTGAGCCTGTTGGCAACCAGCAAGATACGACATGTCGCAAGTTTTTGTCTATTTATATGCTCATGAACCACCCGAATGAGGTCCTCACAGAGTCTGGACAACTTGAAAGTCGTCTACAAGAACAAGCAAGTCTATTTGCGCAAGCCTTTTCAGGATGGCTCGCAAAAGCTGCACAGGGCAATCAACCATCCAATGAACGTGTCATTCGCAGTTGGGCGTCCTACAATCTTGCCTTTGAAGACTGGAAGACGGAGGATTCTGCGTCATTGGTGCAACACATGGTGGCACAATTCGTCGAACTCGATATGATTTGGCTTGTTGTGCGTGATAGCACAGAAGCAACGGTTGCTGAGGAATATCACAAAGGGATTCGTCAGAATCAAGTCTTGCTGCTTGCAAAGCTCAGAGGGATTGTCGGTGAGGAGGTACGGCCCATGATTGCGAAGGCCATCAAGCAGGCTCGGTCGAAACGGGCACGACGTCGACCACAGAAGATGACGGAGGATGGACCGAAGCTCGAGATGATGGATTTCATCAGTTTGTGGCAACGCATCAGAACACCCAACAATCGCCAACTGGTGCATGAGCTCGCACTTGACAAAAACTATGTCATTCCTCACACGGTGGAGGAATCTCCTAGGGAAGTACAAATCAAGACGGCCTTTTACGATTTCATGCGCGAGTCTATGCGGGATTGCGAGTGTCCGATGTGGTTACCAACCATTATTCAAGAATGCAAACTACGCCTACAACGACTCGTCATGCCTAATTCTCCAACGTTTGCAGCGATTTCAAACTCATTTGACTTGGCTTTTATCACGAAGCAGTGCGAAAGGAATTGTTTCGATTACTTGCAGTGTACGCAGATGTTGGTGTCGATGATGAAGTCTCTGTGTGCACCTAGCAGAGATGAAGCAGTGGCTGCCATTGACCAGCTTCAAGGGTCATCGCGAGAAGACTTGTTTGTCAAGCGTATCGATGCCATTTTCAAAACACTGGATCAAATGCTCATTGATTGGGCCAATTATCACTTGAAACTTGCAACGGCGACTCTGATTCCTCAGGCAGTATCGTATGAGCGCATCAAGTTTGATGAGGACCTGCAAGCAGGTCGTACATCTCTCGTCAAGACAACGATGCTGCTACAGCGAGAATGCAGACGATTTGAACAGGAAGCAGCGGAAACATCTTCACAGGAAATTGTTGCATCAGCCATTGCGCGCGTCTTTGCAAGTGATGTGGAGTTGCCAGAGACACTTGCACTCGATCATGGTCGCATCCAGTCATTCAGAAAACAAAGTCGTGATATTGTCCAGATTGCCGCATTGCTTTCGACAGCTCGTGGATTGATGCGCTCGCAAGCTAATTCAGTGCACTTGTCGCCTGTTTCTTGGAATGCGCTCAAGTCACGCTTGGCGATTCTGTGTTGTCAGGAGGTGGATGCGTCGGCCTTGTCGAGCGAGATGAGTCGTCATTTTGACATCTCGCTCGGCAGCCATGAAACAAACACGGCTCGCACAACACGTCATGCATTACTAGCAGGTCTTGTGAGTCGATGCGATACCACCAGTCAGGTCTCTATGCTGTTGATGAAGCGTCTTGTGCAGCAGCTTGCATGGTCTATTCGACAGGGGCAAGAATGCTCGGCCTCAGCGATTGCGAGTGCGGGTCTCTCTGATCTCTCACTAGAGTTGCACCTATTGTGTAGTGCTGCTGGTAAGGTTGCTGCACTGAACACAGCTTCTTATGGTGACTTGTATGAGAAGATTTTGGCAGGGGACGAGTGATTGTAGGAGTCATTTTGAGGATAGTTTTGTATATTTGTGACCATCTGAATGCTTGTCATTGGCTTACCCGAGCGTATAGCATGCGTTACTGTGGTATGATTGAAACAGTTTGCAATGCCGCGTAGCTGTGGCACTTGGACTCGAGGATCATGCCGTGATGAGTGGTCGAGAATTTTATTCTATTCAGGAGACACTGCTATGTGAGGTCGGCGATACCCGGCATAACTTCGGATGCTCGTATCATCTATGGATCGCTTGCTCTCGGGGCCTTGCTTTGCTAATTCCATGCTTTCAGGTTTCAGCGTTGAAGAGACCAAGACCAGCCTTGCGACATTTGCCAAGAATTGAGCAAGAAGCGGATTGGACTTGCCGATCTATATTTAGCAGTTACTGGAGGCTTAAGTAAATTTAGCTCCGTCAAACAGACCAGTCACAGTCACATGCAGCAGGTAGGCAAGTGGGCTGTGTGCACTGTGTTGTTTTCTGCTTGCTGGGCCACAGAGAGAGTAGAGAGAGAGGGTGCGTGAGTGTGGTGGTGTCATTGTGGCAATCGAGCGGCAAAAGAAGAATTTTCTCTCTCGCTGCGAATTCACTGCTGAGCCTGAGTCTACAAGCAAAAACAACCCAACCGACTCCGACTCCTCCTCCTCCTCCCTCTTCACCACCCACCCCTATAACCAGGACATCTAGACAGGACGCACACATGCTTGCTTCACTCTTCCTCTCCACACTCGCTATCGCAGCTCGCGTCTCAGGTATGTCTTCCCTCACTCCCTAGTGTAGCGTCGCAAACAACCACCCAAGCAAAGCAAGAACACAGGTTGCCACAGCACCACTCCCTTGCGCAGGTGGCCATTGCGCCCTCAATGGAGCTGCATGAGCATCAAAGCTAACAACCTGCCAGCTCAAACATCCTCTACGTCCTCTGACCCGTGCAACAACGGTCCTTACGACATCTCGAGTGCATCTGACCTTGCTGCCATCGCATCCTGCACCAACGTCACCGGCAACATCGTCATCTCACCTACTGTCGGTACTGTGAACCTTGGCAGCATCACCGTGCTCAATGGAGATTTGCGTATCATCAACAACAACACCGGTTCACAGACACTCGCTGCAACCACCTCAGTCAGCGCACCCTCTCTCCAAAGCATCTCTGGCGCGCTTGTCCTCACACAATTGACGCAGCTCAACACACTCAGCATGCCATCCCTCACATCCGTCTCGACCATCGAGCTGACAACCCTGCCTGTGCTCCAGCAGCTCGGGTTTTCCGCCGTCACTGCTGTTTCCATCCTCAGTGTCATTGACACGCAGCTGCAGTCGCTCCAGGGCATTACACTGACGACCGCATCCCAGATCAACATCTCCAACAACCGTTTCTTAACTGCCATCACCATGAACAACCTGCGCAGCGTGACAAACGCCATTCTCGTTGCTGCCAACTCTCCAAGCATTGCTGTATCCTTCACTGGTCTGCGCACTGCCGGTAACTTTACCGCCCAGGGTGTCAGGTCTGTTTCCATCAACGCACTCAACAACGTTACTGGCTCATTCGGTGTCGTCAACTCTTCCATCACCTCGCTCGAGCTGCTCAACTTGACTCGCGTGACGGGAGACTTCTTTGTCAACAACAACGCTCAGCTGACTGCACTCTCTGCACCCGCTCTCACCACCGTTTCTGCCTTCCAGGTCGCCAACAACACTCAGCTCAGCAACATCACTTTCCCCTCATTGACCACTGTTACTGGTGCACTCAACGTCATTGGTTCATTCAACAACTTTACCGCCGCTGCCTTGACGGATGTGCGTGGAAATTACAACGTGCAATCGACCTCGGAGACTTTCAGCTGTGCAAGCAACCTCAAGAACTCGGGTGTTGTGAAGGGTAATGTCTACCAGTGCAGCGGTAAAGTGAGCAACCCTACCACCGTGGCTGCTTCTGCTACCACAGGATCCGGTACAGGTGCTGCTGCCAGCTCGACCAGGACAAGCGGTGCTGAGGTCGTGAAGTTCTCTGGCTCGTTGGTTGCTGGTCTCCTTGCTCTCTTTGCTCTCTTTGCATTCTAGAGTGCTTCAGAAGGAGATGCTGTTCTTGCTGTGCATCGAAAGGCTCTAAGAGCTATGCGCATACTATTGAAGGGAAAAAAGGATTTCTCTTATTTTTGCTGGTTGGGCAGAGGTTATGGCGAGGAAACACTCTTGTACTATCTCGACATGCTGTATTGTTTCAGTCCTTCTTTTCTTATCGCTGCGACTTTCTTTCCTGCTCCTCTCTCATGGTACTGTGCTTCGCCTTATTTACTCGGCGGCCTTTACCTGCTTTAATGCCGTGTCCCCCTTTGTCCGTACCCATGGCAGCCAAATTGCATTACTATGGCTTTGGCTTGCAGGCTCGTTTTCATACATTCGTCCATAGAATAAACTTTGCAATCCGTTTCAGCGCTGCCTCGACTACAATCACAACGCTATAAGCCTGCAACGCCAACTTTTTAGATTAGCTCTGACTTGACCTGCTAGCTGCCTTGAGATTCTCTTGCTACGATAATCATGTTTAGCAAGTTCACCGCAGGCAGTCGCGCGGACATCAAGTCAACCACACCGCTCAAATCATCCGCTCAACGCAATCTCAAGTCTAAACTAGTCGAAGCGTACCCAAAGCTAGAACCCTTCATGGACGACATTATCCCCAAGAAATCTCAAATGTCACTCATCAAGTGCGAGGAACGCGTTTCCCTGTATAGCATTGATGGCAGGGTTGTCTTTTATCAACATTTCGATGATGCGTTGTTGCCGAGCTTACGACTTGTGCATCTGTACCCAGAGTGCTTTCCAATGGTTCGTGTGGATCGTGGAGCCATCAAGTTTGTGTATGTTTCATCTTCGTCACAATGAGATCCGAAGGAAAGAGGCTGACTAGAATCTAGATTATCAGGCGCCAACATCATGGCACCAGGTATGACTTCTGCAGGTGGCATGTTACCGGATGGTTTGGAAGCAGAACAAGCAGTGATTGTCATGGCGGAGGGGAAAGACCATGCTGTTGCTGTAGGTGTGACAAAGATGTCTGCAGCGGAGATGAAGGAGAAGAATAAGGGTATTGGTATTGAAACGGCTCACTTTCTGGGAGACTGGTTGGTATGACATTCTTCTGGAGTCATTTACAATAGGCTAACGTGTACAGTGGGCATTGGAGGCATAGCCAAGTATGCATAGAAACGTAGAAAAGGCCAGCGTCTCAAGACGTAGCTGATTCAGGTGCCATCCAAAAAAGAAAGTCGCGAACTCGACGCGTAGGAAAATGCACTTGGCAACACGACAGCACCAACCCATCACACTGCTCCTTCACGCCGCCTGGGACTTCTCAGCGCTCGCTCCGAACACCTGCTGAGCTGGCGGTCCTTCTCTGAAATCACTGGGCTTGGCCCATCGCTCACTACTCTCCTGCATCTCTAGCAACTCGCATCTGCTCTTTAGAATCCCGCATTGCTCTTTTGTTGATCTTGTGCGCGCGCATCCAAAGCATTGCATATCCTTTGTCATCTCACTCCTACGCTCACTGTTCAAGATGTCTTCAAGTACGCTGCGCATCAATGATAGCGAACAATACGTAAATACTTGCTTATTAAACTGGCTGCCTGGCAAGAAACTGACCTGTCTTTGCAGACTCTAGGCGATTGCCTGGGCCGCGGCGCGTTTGGAAGCGTCTATAGAGGTCTCAATACATTCTCTGGTGAGACTGTTGCAGTCAAGCAAATCAAGCTTCGCAATATCCCACAATCGGAAGTCGACATGATCATGGTAACCCCGGCCTCTTTGCACAACTCGACTTGTACTGATGCAGCTAGGGAGAGATTGACTTGCTCAAGAACCTTAATGTATGATCGCTTTGTTACATCGGTGTGCTAACGACAGCATGACAACATTGTCAAGTACCATTGCTTTTACAAAGGTGCCGATAGTCTCTACATCATTCTCGAGTACGTTGACATGTTGCCTTGCTATGGACTAATCTTAGATACTGCGAGAATGGCTCCCTGCAAAGCATCTGTCGAACTTTTGGCAACTTCCCGGAACACTTGTTGGCAGTCTATACGGATCAAGTCCTGAATGGCCTGATCTATCTGCATGACCAAGGTGTCATACATCGAGACATCAAAGGCGCCAATATTCTGACGACCAAGGATGGTACTGTCAAATTGGCAGATTTCGGTGTCGCTACAAATGCATTGAGCGATATGACTGTTGTCGGCAGTCCTTACTGGAGTGAGTCGATGCTATAGAAACCGAAAATACTGACAATAAGTGGCGCCTGAGATTATCGAATTGGCAGGAGCATCCTCAGCCTCTGATATTTGGAGTCTAGGGTGTACTGTGATTGAGTTACTGCAAGGTAAACCGCCCTTTCACGAAATGGATCAAATGTCTGCTCTCTTCCACATTGTTGATGATGATCACCCACCCATGCCAGATGCATGTTCGCCGGTATGTTTCCTACGCGCTGACTTCTGAACAAGACTGATACAAGGCTGCTCGCTCATTCCTACTACAATGCTTTCAAAAGGACCCACGTCTTCGCATATCTGCAAAAGTATTACGTCGTCATGCCTGGATTCAAAACCACAAGCGAACAGAATCTCAACAACTACGTCTTGCTCAAAAACGTATACCAATCGACTACGAGGAAGCCGTCAACAGCGTTCAAGAGTACAATGAAAAGGTCAATGGCCCGGAAATCAAGCCTTCTGGATCCCAACCAAGCGGCAAACCAAACAAGACTAGCGTTGAACCGAGGTCAACAACGCCACGGCCAGGCAGAGTCCTGGCACAGCCAGATGATGACGATGGAGACAATTGGGATAATGACTTTGATACACAGACAGTTGTCAAGTTACACCATCCCAGGGCTACTGCGCGATCAACATCAGCAGATCCAAAAGGTCCATCATCCAGTAATGCAAAACTCAAAGCGCTAGCAGTACGTCCCGACACGACACCGAGACCGCGACCGACTAAACACACGTCAGATCGCGTTCCATCCAGAGGACGCGCGGAGGTTTTGGATGATGCCACAGTCCGGCCACGTATGCCAAGCACGCCTGTCTCGCTTGCGCGGTTCAAAGAGCAGCCTAGCAGCATGCATCGACGACGCCAAGAACCAGTTTTGCGTGATTCAGTCAATGCCCATGCAAACGCTATGCCACCGCCTATGCTGACGCCCACATCGAAACGACCAGACAAGAGACAGGTCAGTCAGCGACCCCCGAGTAGACCAACCTCTCAATCGACCTTGTCTAGCTTCTCAGAGGCCGGTGAGGACTACAGTGACATCATTGTTGATGACAATACCTTCCCGACGGCATTTGCAGCCACGATCCGCTCGGATGAGTCTTGGCTTGATGACGACCATTCTACAGAAAACGACCCTTTTGCTGGTATCGACGAGTTTGACCAGGAGAATCTAACGGCAAACATTCAGCGCGAACAAAAGGCAAGGGCTAGCAATCAGATGGACGATTGTCTCAAGCACTTTCAGGAATCTGTCAGCAAAGAGACTGGGCTAGAGGATACCTGCGCTGCAATGCTCAACTTGCTTGAGTTGCATCCGGACCTCAAAGTCAATGTCATTTCGAAGCATGGCCTTTTGCCTCTGCTTGAAGTACTCGAGACCATCACTGATGAAAAAGTGATTGTCCCAGTCCTCAAAATCTTGAATTTGTTGACACGCGAGGACCCTGCTGTGCAGGAGAACATCTGCTTTGTTGGTGGTATCGCAGCATTGACGCGGTTTGCATCCAAGAACTTTAGTCAAGCCATTCGCGATGAAGCGGCAGTCTTTGTGAGGCAAATCATGGCTTCATCACCACTCAATGCACAGATCTTTGTCAGTTGTCGCGGCCTCAATATTCTTATGGAGTTCCTCGAGGAAGACTACAGTAGTGCACGAGAGCTTGTACGCACTGGCATTGAAGGCATCCTCGGCGTCTTTGGCTTGCAAGGCTTTACGCCCAAAAACGATTTGTGCCGCATCATGGCTCGCACAGGAATCATGGAGCCTTTATCGCACATCCTGCACTATCTCTTGTCGCAGCGGCGCATCAGCGCTGAAGACGATGGCCACATTGATGATATTCTGCAGATCATGAATCTCTTTTCTCAGGTACGACATGTATGCCTGGCACTCAAGACTAACCTCCAGGCTGACAGCTATGTCATACAACTCATCGCATCCCGTCATGTCTTACGACGTACAATTCACCGAAAATGGACATTGCTAACAATAGGTCTCATCTCAGAAACGCGAAAACTACAAGGTGCGCGGCTCGTCAAGGTGCTCAAATTCGTTCGCACTCTTTCCAGCGTGACCTCGACCCTTGACAACCTTCAGCAAGCAAATGCAATCGAACGTCTTGTGGATTTACTTGAAGATGAAACTGTGCCTTGGTATCGCGATGCTGCGATGCATATTGTGCCAACGCTCATGAATCTCTGTTTGCACGATCAAAGTCGTCGGACTGAGGCTGCACTTGTTGGTGCTGTACCGGTCCTACAGCGTATAGCTCGATGCGAATCTCAACTAAAGCAATTCGCATTGCCAGTCTTGTGCTTCTTTGCGCACAACAAGGAGTGTCGCAAAATTTTGTGGCAAAACAAGGGTCTCGACTTTTACATTGAAGTGCTAGCGGATCCCTACTGGCAAGTCAATGCATTCGAAGCAATTGTCGTCTGGTAAGAGGTCTTTCGCGCCAAGCAAATACTAATTTCAGGTTCCAGGAGGAAGCGTCACGCGTGCAAGAACGACTGGCCAAACCCGATGCTGTGGAACTCATTGCTAGTGCGTTTGAATCTGCAACCACGACTTCAACATTTGAGAACTTTCTCGCTCAGCTACAAAAGCTTGTCCATCTAAGTCAAAAGGTTGCTCTGCATCTAAGTGCGCACCCGACTCTGCTGCGCAGCATCACAACCAAATTGCGAGATCGACACGTCAACAAAGCTACTGTGCGACTGAATCTTTTGCGAATCATGCAGAGTCTTCTGGCTGTCCATGTCCGACCTCAGTATGTTGTCGCTGAACTCAATCTCGTCGAGGTGCTGCATGAGATTGTCAACAAGGATGGCGCAGTGATAGTGCAGGAAATTGCAAGGAGCGCCCTGAAGGAGCCTTATATGATCGCATTGCGAAGCACAGATGCGCCGGTAGGACGATAGTCGGCACGTCAGAGAGGTACTGCGCTTACGAGTGCGCTTGTTTGTAGACAACCGTTGACAAGCCTCGAGCGACTTCCTCGTGAGCTGGCCAAGACACTGTTCCCCGGCAAGACTGCGCTGAGAGACGTTCAAAGCGCATGAGTGACTGTGCAAGGAATTTAGATTCTTCTTCGAGCTTGACGAAAGCCTGTGACCGCTTTTGTTCAAATAGCAGAGGTAGCTGATCTCTTGTTGTGGCCTGCAGATGATCTGCTGCGAGACATGTAATACCTTGCACAATCTGTGGGTGGAATTCACCTGTTGTTGATGACGGAGTAAATCCTATTACATCAATGTTCATCGTCATCTGTATTTTGCTCAAAGTAGCCACACAATTGGACCGACTGCATTCGCGACGATTGGCAAAATCCACTGAGTTGTCAGCCAATGGGCGCAGACAAGTGAAGCGTACTATGAATCATGTGATCAGCTTCAGAAAGGGTGATACCGTCCAGTGACATCTTGTATAGTAGACCGTTGTAGTATGTATCTGTCGAGGACTTGGAGGAGAGAAGTTGCTCATCTTTTGCGAGGAAAGCCCTGGCAATTGCAGACAAACTAACAAGCGATCCGATATCTTGAGGTTGAGCTTGTAGGTGGAGATCGACTCTCAAAGGCTCGTCAGTAGGGATGTCAACCACGATCTGATTCAACCTCCTGAGTTGCGCTGCATTTGTCGAGAGCAGACTCGCGTCATATGTGTCTAAGACCAGCACAGAAGTACAGCGAAGATTGATGGTCAGATCACCTGGAAGATGGTAGCTTCGCGAACGGCCCAACATGGACTGAGAGGGGTAGACTGCTGTGGTTGAGTGTAGTGTAAACTTCAGATGGTAACCAATACCAGTACGCTGCAACGTGCAAATAGTCCGTGCCGACGACCCATGCTAGCACCGTGCTTCCTTTGGATCTATCTATAGTGCCCGATACCCAAACACAGAGCATTGAAAATTCCTGCAAGGCAATGACTTGTAAAGCAAAATCGGGGAGGGAATGGGATACTTAGTGCTCTAGCTAGTCAAAAGGGCCAGCGAAAGCTCCTTGAGGAACAGGCGGAGGCTTGCCAACGGAAGCAGAAATGAGGAAGTCAAGAGGCAAAAGCTTGGGAACCGCACGAGTTAGCGGGACTCGATATCGGCTGTGTCGCAGTAGCCGCTAGCACGCTGCTGTCAGAGCACTGCAAGCTCTACACGAAGGCTCGAGGCGGCCCAGGAGATTCAGGCCAGTCGGGATCCGGGGTGACATTTAGGTCGAATTGAAAGCGAGAAGTACCGGAAGATCCGCCCCCATTGGAACACATAGCCTGTCCGCCGTCCAAGCCGTTTATATTGTTGCAACTGCATTGCCAGGAGCATCCAATGTCAGATTGCATGGAATCAATGCGCCAACCGGACCAAGCTTGTCCATGCAGTGCATCCTGCAATCGCGACAGTACGACCTTATCGTCGCAAATGGTGGCTGTAGAGCTCGAGTCGTATTGATTTTCGGGCTCGACAGACTGATACGCAACGAAGAAGAGGCGCACAAGACACACACAAGCTGCTACCGGGGCATCTGACACTCGTTCATTCGGTTTTCGCCGAGTACGCCTGGGATCGGACTTGCTAGGCCGAAAGGGGACATGTTTCCCGTTTGCACAGTCTGCGCGTCGATTATCCCACACAGCCAAGAGTGCATCCCAGCTTCGGAAGGCAGCCAACAAAGGGCTTCTGTACACATCTGAAGCTTTGGCAACATTTTCAATGCCGAACATTGAGCGTTCTTTGCGCAGGTTGGCCCTGAACTCTGCAAGCCACGGCGGTGATTGACATTTCCAATTGAGGCCATCGACGTAGTCTCCGGCAAAGCTTTTTCTCGTCCTGAACTCGTAAAAGTTCGCTTCACAAGTCGGACAAGCAATTTCCAAGTCGTGAGCAGAGCTTGTAACACACCGGGGCTGCGAGCTGACGGGGACGATGCATGTCGAAAGACTCAACTGGAAAGACTGATATGCCATAGAGACATCGCCTTGGCATGACTCCTGACAAGTCTTCTCGGGTCGTCGCGAGACAGCCTTCGAAAGTTGTACTCGCCACACTTTACAAAATGAAAAATCCCAATCCTGTGTCTGGTTCACAGCTGGTGCTTTACCGCGGTGTCCGTTTGCTCGCTTCTGCAGCACTTCATCTATTGTTGGTCCTGGGTCTGGTGTGATGCCAAGTATGCCGGCCATAAGGAGAAGAGCGATGGCTAGAAGAGCCATATTCGACGGGGAATGCGCAAAGAACATCATCAAGGACGCTTGATTTTGCCTGCACTTGGCCATTCTGCGAAGGAGGAGGAGAAGCCCTTATATGCAAATGCCCGAATGTTGATTTCTCAAAGGCTGGAAGTTGATAGCTTCTGGCGCGCCAGTAAGGAGGCATCGACAATGGATGAGGCTACCGCACATGAGCAGTTACTCTCCTTCTTTCGTACGGCAGGTGACTAAATTGCTGCATCATGATCTACGTTGTGCTTTTCAGCCGTTGGCAAGTTGCTTTGCATTGACGTTGCATTGAACCACAAGCCAGACGGACGAATTCGATAGCTTCCGTGCAGCAGTGCAGCGGGCGACATAGTCCTTTTCGGACGAGAAGGCCACGTGCCGCGACTCTTGTGCTTGCCCTGCATATGCCGAGGCGTGCAGCGAAATGTAGACAGTCAAAGCACTGCCATGAAGAGCGATAATCTACCAGCAAGTAATGTTGGATGTGTTTTCCCTAATTCACGACATCGATCTGTCTGACTCAATGTCTGAACGAAGAAAAAGAAATCTAGATGACCCGCACTGCAATGTAGATGCGTACGTAGGCAAAAATTGTGGCCTTCTGTGAGCAGAGCCTGCACTTGGTCATGACGCAAATGGACAGTGCGCAGGACACCGTCAGGAGAACTCTTGGCGTCTCGTGGATTGCTGTTTGGAGAACTGGACATGAACTGTTAAATCATCCCTGCATTCACTTTCCCTGCAGGAGATTGCATTGTCGAAGCATTGCAGCAAGTGACCACGAGGACAGTCAGCAATGCGCAAGAAGAGTGCCTCAAGTTGGGACTGCTGCAATGAAGTCGTTGATGAAGGAGATATCCGCCTTCCTCTCCTTTGGATGTGAGAAACGCGCATACTCATCCAACGCACGGCTCCTATGCCAGCAGTGTGAGATGCGCATACAAGCGACGACAGTGCCGGTACGATGCTTGCCATGATTGCAGTGAATCAAGAGTGGATGATTCCTCTTGTCCATGACGATCTCAAGGGCGCGAGCGCAGATGGCGGGTGGGACACCTGCAGCAGCCGTTTCCCGTTTGCCAGGCATTGCGACTTGCACGAAGCGAATACCTTTCTCTGCCATCCATGCAGCATAATGAGGATCTGGTGCGCCTTCTACGAGGCAGAGGATTGTCTTGAGTTGCAGACGCGATAGGAAGGCGTGTGTGTCAGGCGAGGGGAACGCAGAGCGATATACAGCTCCTGCCTCAACAACGCCAAAATTGCTAGGCGGGCCTTCGATCGGCTCTTGTACCGAAGAGACCGAAGAGGCATACAAGCCGTCTTCATCAAAGATGGCTGACTTTTCAGAGGAAGGCGCGCTTGAGAGGGTCGGGCAGCGGCTCATCGGTACTTTTGCGGAGGAAGGTGGTGTATTTTGCGGTGAGTCATCTGTTCCTCGACATCCACAGGATTCTGCGTAGCATGCAAACTTGTCCGAAGAGAGTAGCGGTAGATCCATGGCCAGAAAGATGTATAGCCTTGCTAATTTCAAATTTGGTAAGTCTTGTGCGCGCTATTCCTGAATCGGCGCAAGTGAATTTGAGAATAGTGATGGCGGAGAGAGGTGGGTGGAAGTGGAAGGGGCGAGTCGCCCGACCAAGGCCCGCTTGTACGCCGCGAAGGGTGTCACAAGAACACAGATTGCGCCGTCGTGCTGCTTTTGGTTTGGGGATGAAGGTGGTGAGCAGATGGCTGCGTGTGACCGTCGACGAGCCAAAACTGCCGGCGCAGATGAAATGCCAAAACGCACCAGAAGCAGCAGAAGCAGTGACGACAGAAAGCCTCAGGCGGTGCCGGCCTCCCCGGAGTGTCATGGAGTCATACAGGCTAATATCTGGATTCTGAGATACATCACGGAGACCCGGCTTCCTTCTATACGTTACTGCCTCCGCCGTACTGCTTCTTCCACTGCTCCTCCTTTGACTCATCTATCCTTGTGAACAAGTACTGCGGCAACCCAATCACATGCCCCGGCAGCAAATCAAATGTCCACTCGTCAGGAATCCGTGCCAATGGCGCATTCAACTGTTCGACGATACTCTCAGCCGTGCTGGGCATGTATGGCCACGCGAGACTGGAGAGTAGGTAAATCAGATTGAGCGCATGCCCAACCACCGCTGCGCATTTCGCTGGCTCATTCGTGAAGAGGGCATTATCAATCTTGTTATCCTGTAGGAACTGGTTGCCGCGCGAGGAAATTTGCATCAATACAGCGAGAGCTGCACGTTCCTTGACGTGGTCTAGCAAGTCGATGTACTGTGCAAGAAAACGGTTGATGTCTTGAATGAAACCCTCGTGATTGACCAACCCGATTGCTGCTTCTGGCTCAAAGTCTGGAACGACGCCCTCGTAATTCGCATTGACAAACTTGATGACTCGATTGACAAAATTGCCAAAGTTGGCGAGCAATTCGGCATTGTTCTTTGAAATGAAATCAGACCATGCAAACATGGTATCTTGCGACTCTGGTCGCGAAGCAAGCAAGTAGTATCGCCAGACTGACGCTGGTATACCCGTATCTTGCGCGTTGTTACCAAAGACACCAACATTGCGCGATTTGGAGAACTTGCCGCCTTCGTACTGCAAGTATTCAGTTGTATTGATGTGGTGCAGCATCGTCCACTTCTCACCAGTGCCAATCAGACTGGCAGGGAAGACGACCGTATGGAAAGGTACATTGTCCTTGCCCATGAATTGGTACAGCTGGACATTGTCCGGGTTGCGCCACCATTTCTGCCAGCTGTCGGTATAGTTGGCGGTGATGCTAATGTAACCAATTGTCGCATCGAACCAAACATACAGCACCTTGTCCTTCATGCTCTCCTTTGGTACTGGTGTTCCCCACTTCAAATCACGCGTGATGCAACGGTCCGTCAGACCCTTCTTAAGCCAAGAATTGGTGATGCCAATACCATTGGAAGACCACTTGCCTTTTTGTGAAGATTCTTTGAACCAGGCTTCTGTTGCGGGTTGCAATTTGTCGAGCGAGAGGAAAATGTGGTTGGAGTCGCGGACAATCACTTTCCCGCCAAGCTTTGAGCGTGGCTCCTTCAGTTCAAGCGGGTTGAGCAAGTTGCCACAGCCATCACATTGATCTCCTCGAGCATCTTCGTACTGACAGATAGGGCAGATGCCTTCGACGTATCGATCCGCCAAGAACTTACCGTGCGTCTCATCATAAAGCTGCGTGGTAGACTTTTCAACAAGAAAATCATTTTCCTTCAACCGCAAAAAGATTTCTTGCGCAATTTCAGTCTGCTTCGCGGTAGTGGTACGCCCAAAGTGGTCAAAGCCAATCTCAAACCATTTATAGACATCGCTGTGAATCTTGTGAAATTTGTCGCATAATTCTTGAGGGGTGCAACCTTCCTCGAGCGCTTTCGTTTCAGTGGCAGTACCATACTCATCCGTGCCACACACAAAGAGTGTATTGACGTTGCGTGCTTTGCAGTAACGAGCATAGACATCTGCACTCAGCACAGAGCCTATGATATTACCAAGATGTGGCACATTGTTGACGTAGGGGAGGGCAGAGGTGATGAGTACGTTTCGTTCACCATCCAATGGGTGAATCTCCTTCTGACTCAATGCTTTGACTTCAACGCCGGACCTGATCTTGCGGTCCTTGGCAGAGACTGTCCGCGCAATCGTAGGAGTTACAGTCTTTGCTTTTTTAGATTTCTTGCCAACTACTTGTCCAACCGTCTGAAATTAGTCGTGATACACCAAAGGGTAAAGGTGCTTACAAGCTCAGCCGCCATTTGAACACCCTTCATGACTTCCTCGCGCTGCAGTACACCATCAAACCACGTATAGAGTGCTGCATACTTTTCGCGATCAAGTGCAGGTGCCTTGCTGATGAATCTGTACAATGAACTAAACAAGATGATCTGTGCTGCATTGAGCGTCGTCTATCGTCAGTCTGCATCTTTGAAAAGTCGTCTCCTTACTGGATCGAGCTGAGCCGTGACCAACACCTTGGATAGCGACTCGAACAATGTTGCATCGGGCTTCGCTTGGCTATGCGCTGCGATAAAGGTCTCTTCATACTCAATCAAAGAAGATTGCGCTGGAGTAATGATCTGGTCTGCAGAAGTTGCAAGGTAGCGCACAATAGCATTCGCTTGATGCAGCGATCTGCTTTCCTTTACGATTGAGAGTACAACAGTCTCTGTGCCTTCGCCTGAAGGGTCAGCTTGTCGTTATTGAAGGAAGAGTGGTACCAGAAGTGATGTCAACATGCGCATTGAAGGCCTGTTGAGCAATACAGACTTTGAGTGCGTCTGAGAAGAGCCGTGACGATACATCTGCAGGCGGTAGCGTCACCTTGGCTGCGCTCATCTTGCAGGCAACTTGGGAGGATGTGGAGCTGAAGCTTTGTGGTTTGAGGTCGCGGTCGTGCGCAATCCAAAATTTATTCTCAAGCGCAAGGAGGAAGGATTCAGGGACATTTGCTAAAACCAGGTATTCTAAAGGAAAGGCTACAGCTTGGGACATACGCAAATGGACATCTCTCACATGAGAGTCTCTGTACTGGTCTTTTCGAGGTCAAGCGATGACTTGCCAAGCTCAACAGGGCTCGGTGATCGAGACGCCTTATCAAGGTCTTCTGGCATACTCGACTTGCGCGACCCAGTCCAGTACTGCTTGACGCCGTCCAGAAAGCTTGCTGCTGGAGTTCTTGGTGATCCAGGCACACTGTCGGGTCTGGAATTAGACAACAGACTGCGCAAATCATCCTTCAGATGCGCATTCTTGGTCCAGTTCGCCTTGATGGCTTCGCGCAGCTCTTGAGCGTGCCTGCGGAAGTCCAACTCATGCTTCTTGAGCAGACTAACATTCAAGTCGCGTCTATCCACACCACGAGACAAATTGCGAATGACATACTGGTCGTAGTTCTTGACAATCCGCGTAATGATGTCAGATGTCGACACTCCTTCTGTACGCTGAGTAGGCCAGAACTTGCCCATTCTGCGAAGCGGGTCGTAGATGTCCTCTGAGTCCACTGATGCATACGGCAGATCATCATGCGCAACAAAGTCAATCTCGTGTTCTTCCACAAACTCCGTTGTGATGCACCAGGGCGCATCTTCAATCACCTCGTCGACCCACTTACAATGCCTCAGGGTCTCTGCACGCTCCTTATCGGTCAAGACCGTCAACCCTTTACGAGCATGTGTCTCACGGTCGTTGGGTAATCCAACAAGCAGGTAGGTATTTGGGAAAGCCTTCTTCGCTTGTTCCAATTGCCGCATATGCCTATCATTAGCTTCTTGTGATAGCGATGCATTGTTGCGCATACCCAAGATGGAATAAGTCAAAGACACCGTCTGCGTATACACGAACAGGACGATCGGTGGGTGGGTCATTAATGTGATACCAACGCTCTGCCTGCTCCGTCACTGGTCCATTATTCGGTGTAGCGTTTGTCACGTCCTGCACAGCCGCTTTGATTTCTTCATGGGTCGCTTGTTTGAGTCGCTTGCGGGCGCTTTCGTGGCCATCATCAGAGAAATTGCTGGCAATGGTTGCTGTATCATCTGGTAAGTCCTTGACGGATGATGCTGTGCTATGCTTCTTGCGCTTTCCTTGGGCCGTCATGGTCAGCTAGTTTGTAGTCTATATTCTGTGGGTTGTTTGTGCGTCACGAATGAAGTTCAACTTTCAAGACGGCGACTCTCCGTGGCCATGGCTGAGTCCATGAACTGACAATCGAGACAGCAGAAATGCCCTATATATCCCAGAAAACCCTAAGAAACCTACAACTTCGACTTGGTCGGCTTGTGCATCTTCTCAGCAACCACACGTCGTTGAATCTTGCCGCTCCCAGTCTTGGGAATCGCATCTGTAAAGTAAATCATCTTTGGCACTTTGAACTTGGCAACCTTTTCAGTCATGAACGCCTGCAAGTCCTTCTCAGTGGCCTTCTGACCATCCTTGAGCACCACAACAGCTGCCACCTCTTGACCATAAAAGTCCGATGGAATACCAAATGCTACTGCTTCGCCAACAGCAGGATGGGAAAGCAATGCTCCATCCAATTCAATCGGCGAAATCTTCTCTCCACCGCGGTTGATGAGTTCCTTAATGCGACCTGTGATGAAGACATAGCCTTCATTGTCAAGCTTACCTTGATCACCAGTTCTGAACCACCCCTCAGCCGTAAAAGATTCCTTGTTGGCCTTATCGTTATTCATGTAACCAGGTGTGACATTGGCTCCACGAATGGAAATCTCACCTTCCTGACCAACAGACAGTACTTTGCCAGCAAGATCCAGGATGGCAACTTCGACTCCTTGGCCAATACCCACACTACCGGGTTTACGGGCAAGTGGCGGTAGTGGGTTACTTGTCATTTGATGCGCAGCTTCAGACATTGCATATGCCTCAAGAACGGGAGCTTTGAATGTCTTTTCCAGCTCGTGCAGTGTTGAAGGTGCCAGAGCCGATGAACAACTGCGAATGAAGCGAATCTTGGGAAGTGTCTTTGGAAGCGCTGTTCGCAGCAAGATTTGATGCATAGTCGGTACAGCTGTGTACCAATTGGCCTTATGCTCTGTAAAGTCACGCCAAAAGGTACCGGCTGAGAACTTGTCGGGAATGATGGCCGAGGCACCAGCTAGGAAAGTAGCAAGAAGACCACAAAGTAAACCATGGACGTGGAAGAGGGGCATCACAAGCAATGTGCGGTCTTCAGGCGTCAACTTGTAGGTATTGACAATATTGGTCATGGTCCTCGTCAAGTTACGCTGCAGAAGAGGCACCGCTTTGGGACGGCCCGTGGTACCAGACGTGTGTACAACCAGGCCAATATCGTCTCCATGGGGCTTGTTGATGGAGTTCTTCCGACCCTCTAAGTTGCCTTTGTTCTTCAAATCAACCTGAACATGTCGGCCATCCCAGTACACCTCAGCGACTGCAACGCCAAACTTGTTGGCCGCTTGTACTGCAGCGTCGTCCTTTGCAACAAAGCCACGAGGGACCAAGACAAGCTTCGATTTCAAGTCGTCAATGTAAAATTCATACTCGGCCTTCTTGTATGCAGGATTGAGTGGTGCAGCGATACCACGTTGCGCACATGAACCCAGAAAGGCCACTGTGAACTCCAATCCATTCGGCAGGGCCATAGATACGGCATCACCTTGACTGAGACCAATGTCAGCGACCTGCTGCTGAAAGTCATCAACAACCGCTTGCAATTGCTTGTAGGTGAATTGAGGGCCACCATTAGGAATGATCACAGCTAGGCCATTTGCTGACTTGTCTGCTCCTTCTATTTGGTCAGCCGAATGAACGGAATAATTCCTTCTTACGCTTGAAGGCTTCCGCTAGTGTTTGTGCCATGGCGCTCTGTGATAACAAGTGTCGTCTCCAGTTACGTAGCGGGAGCCTCGAAAGTCGACAATTGCGGAGGCATAAACAGCAGTCACAAACATTGGATACCCCGATTAGCAAGAGGTGCAGCAGGCCACGAAACAAGAGATTCTCCTACGAACAACAAGGTTGGAACTCTAGCCTAGATGATGCCGTTGCCCTATTAAGTGAAATGCATAGTCACCATTTCACAAATTGTGGCGATGAAGCATTTTTCTTTCCGCTGCTACGAAAAGAGTCTAAAGAGGTTTAGGCGTCGGGGATGAAGCATATCGCCCTGTGCCACCTCCATGAAATGGTTCCAGCAGGAAGCTGGCAGACTAGGTGAACGCCTTTGGGAAACTGTCGCCTTGCGAGCTGGTGTCTGAGTACCATTCCGGCTCCTGCTTGACCTGGACAAAGCCAACTTTTGGCGGTACGTCAAGCTTCTTGCATAGTACTCGATGCTCGTCGTGCGAAAGAAAGTCACATTTGCATTGCCACATGGGGTCTGTGCACCCTACATTGTCTTGTGTGACCATTGCCACGGGCTCAGCTTGCCAGCCGAGAAGAGCGAGCCCACGACCCATTCGCTCTGCTATGCTGATAACATTACATTGTAGCGGCGGAGCCAACTTCTTGCTTGTTTGAGTCCCTCGGTCAGGAACCTGGCCATCATAGCTGACAAAATAAATGCGCATCGAGCAAGCACATTGTTTGGTCAGTTGAGGCAGGGCTTTTCCTTTCCCTTTCTTATCTACAGGTGGGTTGGCTGCCAAATGCGCTGTATTGCACTGACCGGCCTTCTTTGCAGTATCAAGTGCACTTACCCAAGAAAATCGTTCGAAAAGCTTTTGGATAAATGGGTCTAAATTCCTGCTAAGGGGCGAAGCCTGTTGAACATGACCGGATTCTGAAAAGGTTGAAGATTGCGGCATACTGTCAAATAAAGTCCTGATAGTGTTCATGACGACGCCGATGACGTAGCCGTCGAATCCTGCCGTTGCCATCCACACCCTCATGTAGCATTGCCAAGAAGGCTCTCGCGGTCCCGGTGGTGCCGTAGCATCTTGATGAAATTCAGCCGGGCAAATCCCACCTGTTCCTTGACAAATGAAGCCCAGGTCAATTCCCTCGGCGAAGAGGCATACCGGGCGGCCTGAGACTTGACAGGCATCTTCTAGATACCAAGCCTGGACGGCGATGTCATTGCTGAGTTGCCACATTTCCGCCTCACATCTTGTCCAACAAGAATCTTCTTCGGGCACATTGCTGAGCATCTTGACGGACCCAAGACTCATCTCCTGACAAGCTCCAACCTTAGAGGACTCGCCTTGGGCATCCTGAGGATTGCCAACTTTTTGCTTTTTGAGACTGGGACCATCTTCGCCAGCTCCCGGAGAAGCGCAGGCTGCATAGAAAAGCGTGACGAGCAGGAGAACCATCATTGTGAGTGGAAACGTGTTTGCTTTGACAATCATGTCGGTGGATGTTGTCTGTGATGCAATAGTAGTGCAATGTGTTGCCTTGAATAACACCAGAGAAGAGTGAGTGACCGATTTGACCAAGGATTGTCTGGACAGGGGTGCTCTCTTTGTCCGAAGTGCGCAATTGCAGGCAGGCGTGGAACACGACCATTTGGCTGCATGTGCAAGCGTCTTATATCGCTAGTTGCAGCATGGCATGGTACCATTCGCTGCAGCACGCGAAGCGACCGCTTGCAGGTGATTCGACAATCGTGCCAAACTGATGATACGTGAACCTCAAAACGAGACCATGTGCTCGAACCCACAAGCGGCCAAATGAAAGAGGCAATTTCATGAGGTATTTCATTATCTTCACAACATGCTCCATGTTGCAGCATAAGCCGGGGACCAAACCGTAAAGGAGTAAGGGAGCAGTTTTTGACCATGTGCGCGTCGTCGTGGGAGCAAACTTTGTGCATCGGAATGAGCTCGGGAGTATATGTCAACGTGGTAGTAAGAGATCACCCTTAGCGCTAGTCATTGCGGCCTACGACTCCTTACGAGTACCACTGGCGCCAAGCGGATCGAGTGGAGTCTGGCACAAAAGGCACATGTACTACCTCAGTAAAGCCCTCTCCCAACTCTGGCTCTTGGTATGCTGATGCGAAAGTGGAGAATGCTATTTGTGGAAGCAGTTCACGCCTCTCTAGGTCCTCAGAAGGTTGCCCAAGGGCTCTGTATGCATTGTTGTGACAGGCAATGACAAGTGGCGTATCCACTACGAAACAGCGGATCGGTACTTGCAAATTTGTGCAAAGAGCAATCCATTCAGCGCGTGTTGACTTGGCAGGATTTGTATTGTCAACAAGCACATTCAAACCTTGTCTCAGTGCCTCTGCTGCCGCAGATAGACAGCGAGGCCGGGTTTTGAGTGTGTCTTGATTGATGCGCACGTAGCCAAGTGGCTCAAAATAGCGAAAGAAGAAGGTTGTCTTGCCTCCAGCAGGTGGCGCTACCATGACAACAAGTTCTTGCTTGTTTGATCCGATGATGACAGGCAACTTGTCGACTGCGGTGATTTTTGATATGTCAAAGTCATTTTCTTTCGACCAGGTAAAGTCACGCTCAGGCATCTTGCAAAAGAATGCATCAGGTGTGTGGAATGCTAGACCAGCATTGTGAGCGAACTTGCGATCAGTGCAGCTAAAGTCGACCAGCAGCTTGCCTTGCGGGATCCTGCCAGCCGCATCTCCGACGAAGAAGGAGTGTTGCATATCAAGCGAGCGACCAGGATACTGATGCTCAAGGAAATGCTGTAGCATGCCAGTATTCGGCTTTCGGAATCGATCCTTGCCCGTGGCTGCATAGCAAATGAGTGGAGCGGCCAGTGTCATCATGATGCCTCGAATCTTTTGCTTGAACTGCTCATAGCGCTTTGCTCCATCTTTCAACACAATCCCATTCTGGTGTGAGTGATTTTGCTACAGTAGATATCAAATACCTGATTGCTGAAGATGACAAGTGTGTAGCCCTCTGCTGCAAGTTCAAGCAGGCGTGGTTTGACGCTCGAATCGAAAAACTTCCAGTCAGACTCACTCTGACTGAAGGTCTTACCGGAGCGTGTTTTTATCAATGTATCATCTAAATCAAATGCTGCGAGCTTGATAGGACGTGTGGTGTCAGTTTGTGTTTGAGCAGACTTTTTGAATGTGCCGGTGAGGAGTGTGCCATCTAGTCGCCATACAGGTTCGATCTTGACTTTGTCTCTCAAGAGTGCAAAGAATGTGGATGCAGCAGATGGGATGGCAGCAGCAGCGTCTAGACGATGAGCAGATGATGTTAGAGAGTCAGAGCTGGCGTACCCGTCCGCTGCCTCTTGCTATTGGGTGGCAAGGACATGGAGATGCAGCGTCACTCGATTTCTATACAGACGCAGCTCTAATCATGGTGCAGACTTTAGTGGATGCAGAGGAGAGTAGAGTAGAGTAAAGTAGAGTAGAGTAGCAAATAGAACTCATACGGCGATCTGATGGAGCCAGACACGTGCGTGGACGTCACATGCGCAACTCGCTCTCCCATCAGCTGCTGCTCCGTGCCAACAGCTCCAGAGAGATCCAGCCCTCTTCCTCTCTTCTCATCTGCATCTTCCATCGGCGGTCTCGTCCAATTGACCATCCCCGACCCTTCATTTCATCGGCGCACCTCATCTGACGCATATCAGCTCTGCTCGAGCAACCTCTTTCAACCAACCCCTTCGCCAAGACAAATACGCGCTCACCAGAAGCACTTCATGAACCCTCTACAGGCAAAGAAAGTCGATATCAGTGTCTGTTCCCTCTTGTAAAGCGACGCGTTCTCTGGCTAACACAGAGCGCAGACACTCAATGAGGAGGAACGTAAACTTCTAAGTAAATATGGTAAACTACCACAACGCAAGGATCTCCTCTCCAACAAGCTCAAGGTGCGCTTTGCCATTCTCTCTATTGAACGGCAGATACTGACTGATGCAGGAGCGCAAATACTTTGACTCTGGTGATTATGCCCTCTCACAAGCCGGCAAGGCTTCTGACGCTGGCATCACCCATGTCGGTAGTCAATTCCCATCACCAGAGACGATCCCACACTCGCCACATGCGTCACAGCAACATATGCCGCCTGGTACAGGTGCATTTACAGGCCCGGGAAGTAGCAGCCCGGTCAAGGAGAGCTCATTATTGAATGAGGATAGTGTGCCATCGCAAAGTACGGCAGCCAAAGCGATTGCCGCTGAAGAACAAGCGAAGCAGGCGCAGCAATAATTTTGGTGAGCCTTGTCTAAAGGGTCTCGACATCTGCATGAAATGCAGTGTCCAGTCGCATCTTTCTTCTTTTCATACGTTTCCTTCGAGCTTTGCTCTGATTTTTCCTTCGAGAAAAGCCGTATATAGCCAACGGATTATTCTGCCAAGTCTGTACAGCGATTCGATTATAGCTTCGCCTTGATCGGCTCTGTTGATGACGCGTCTCCGTCAAAGAAGACGACCGTTACGCTAATGTCATCCCGATATGATCGAGACAGCGGGTACGGCAGGGACAACAATCCCCAAAGCATGTCTTCGTTGCCTGCGCCCAGAGCATTTCTAATAATGTGTGTCGCGACATTCGTATCCTCATACACGAATTGCTTCTTGACCTGCTTACTCGCTCCAGGTGTCTTTTGACCAGCAGCCAACGCTGCATTTTGCTTGTCAAGATCAATTACTTGCGGAGCAGGTGTCTTTTGCGTCTGCAAGAAGGAAGGGACCCATGAAGACTTTGTCGCTGTAGGACCAGTAGCAGCGGCACCCTGTCGAGTCTGCCAACCAGCAATGAGCTCGCAAATCTCCGCATTCGACAACATCTCATACAATCCATCTGACCCCAATACCAAGAATGCCTCCGTCTCGATAATTGTCTGCGTCACTTCGGGTTTTGCAGTGACATACGGCGGTGATTTGAGATTCGCCGGCGCACGTCTTCCAAAGAACTGTGCCGCTAGTTTTGTTTGAACGTCTGCTGACCATTTATACCGTGCATCGCCGAATGCCCGACTCGGCTCAAGACCACCCAGAATACGACCATTGCGAACAACTGTGTCTGTTTCCTGTGGGTGTTCGCGACGAAGACGTTCTTGCTCACTGGGCGTGCTGCCCGTTTGATCAATACTGAGGGCCTTGACGCTATAGGCTCCGTTTGCTTGCCGTCTCCCTAGTATCGCACGTGAGTCACCTGTCACTGCGACATAGAGTGCTCGACTACTTGCATTATAGGAGGCCTGGGTAAATTAGCAATGCTTTTGCCTTGTATATTCGAGGTCCCACCAATAAGGCACAACTGCCGCTCAATGCAGGCATAAGCTGCTCCACGGCTTTCGGTCGTGGCATGTCGAGTTGCTTCAACAGCCTCTCTGCAGTTGCATAGACAATTTCCTGATCAAGTGCAACAAATGCCTTTGAGATGGCTTCTGCTGGTGCATCGGGTGTACTGTCAATCGCCTGGATGACACTCGGCGCAAGTTCTCGTTTAAGTCGATCAGACGTCGTCCATCCGCTATGCCCGTCAAAGATGCCAAACAAACTCCACCCGTGTTGTGTTTGCACTTCTACATTATCATCCTCAATCGGACTGTTTGAAGCGACTTGATTGAAACTGATGCTACTGATACCAGAGCCTGCAATGCCTTTCTTGCAAGTCTCATTGGCACGTAACATCTTGCTTGCTTGTTCGGGTGTCGAGACAGCCATACGATAATTTCGTGGATGTTCAGCGGTATCGGTTCGTTTAATGCTGTATGCTCGATTGTCTGTCGTTGGGCTTTCAAGCAAAACAGGACTAGCCAAGAGGTAGAAGGAAGCTGCACCGGCAGAAAAGACGGCAGCGCCTAGTAAGCGTGTGGATCGGGTGCGACGATGCGCTAAGGATGCGGAAGAAGCGAGCCGTGTGGTGATGGGGGCTGATGGCAGGACTTTGGCTGTGAGGACATGCCTCATGCTCGTAGCAGCTATTCTCAGTAGTAGCAGTAGAGCAATTCAAGCAAGAAGTACCAAAGCAGGTCCTGAGCAGGGAGTAGCTGGATGTTGTCTTATCTCGCGTTTGATTTTGAGCGAGCAGCAGCAATCTGACGCAACACAGACAGCGCCAAAGAGACATCCAAGGCACGCATACTCTGTCGGAGGCCTAGCTGTCTGATATCGACCAGGCAGGCAAGCACAAGGGGTCCGCCGCCATTACTCTCAGCAGCGACAGGCTCTCGGCCAAGAAATCCACTGCACTGCCAACAGCCTTCCATCACGCACAACGGCCTTCTTCACCACACCCGACCGTTTTCGAACCTGAAGCAGGCTCGTCGGTGACTATAGAGTCTCTCGATGGACGCCCTCACAACGCGGGCAAGTGCGCCATCACCTAAAGCCCAACAAATCACCGTCCTCGGCAGTCGCACACCAGCTAAATTTCCTCATCACCAAGCGCCGTCCCCGCCAACGCATTATACGGGCTCTGGCAACTACACAGATACAGAGTGGCGTGAAGTACAAGGCTGGGGGCAAGTCAAAGAGACGCATGAAATCACAAAGATCACTGATGAGTTGGGACGCAAGATTATCAATAAGTATGAAGTGATCAAGGAAATCGGACGCGGTGTGCATGGCAAGGTGAAGCTAGCGCGGACCATGGACTCGAATGAGATGGTGGTATGTTCTTTTCTTTTGTTGAAACGGCAAGACTAATGACTAGGCGCTCAAAATACTGCCAAAGACGATGCGCGCACGGCTGGGGCGACCAGAGACCTCCACGACCCAGGAAGCTGTTGTACGACGAGAAATTGCCATTCTCAAGAAGTGTGTGCATCCGCATGTCGTTCGGCTGCGTGAAGTTATTGACGATCCACAAGCCGATAAAATCTATCTGGTCCTCGAGTACATGTGGGGCGGCGAGGTTATTTGGCGTAATGACGAGGATGAGCCAGTCCTCAAGCTACACCAGGCGAGAAGCACATTTCGAGATACAGTCTTGGGCCTCGAATTTCGTAAGCCCTCTTCAGTTGCCGACACTGCTAACAACAGTACACCATCAAGGCATTATTCATCGCGACATCAAGCCAGCGAATTTGCTTTGGACCAAAAATCATTCGGTCAAAATATCAGACTTTGGTGTTTCTCACATTTCCAGTGCGGTAGATCAATCTACCACAGCCCTCGAGTTGGCCAAAACAGCGGGCACGCCTGCCTTCTTTGCACCGGAGCTCTGCTGGACAGGCTCCGGTGAACGACCGCCCATCACTAAGGCTATTGATATCTGGGCTCTTGGCGTTACATTGTACTGTCTACTCTGTGGCAAAGTCCCCTTTGAAGCGCAAAACGAATTCGAATTATTTGAACGCATCGTTGCCGACGAGGTGGACATTCCAGAAGCTGTGGATTCCGATGCGCGTGACTTATTGCAGCGCATGTTGATCAAAGACCCAGCGAAACGCATCACAATCCCAGAAATCAAGCGGCATGCATTTGTTTTGAAGGGCGTCAAGGATCCAGATCACTGGATCTCCGTCACAAATCCAGGTCTCTTTGGTGTATTGGAAGTCAGCGAAACAGAAGTTCACGAAGCAGTGTCAACTTTTGACGCATTCAAACGCCGTCTTGGTAAGCTTGGTAGTCGACTTGCAACAGGCTTGCGCCGTCGCGCAAATACCGGACTGAGTTCAGCAAGTCTTTCCACAAATGATTTCGATAAAGTACGATCCAAGGAAGGCTCACTCATGACGACTAGCACGTCAACAGAATCGAAGCAAAGCGATGGACGCGGCTGGATGAGTCTCATGCGGAGGGAACAAAGCGGCAGCGTCAAGAAGAACCAGTCCTTTGAGTCACTCGCTGCTGCTGCATCAGGTGCAAGCAATGCAGTCCGACCCATCAATGTACGTCGTCCATCACCGCGCGACTTGCACAGTCACAGTCATTTGACAAGGTCACAAGGCGATCGTGCAATCTTGGATGGACCGCATGTCGCGGAAACAGGTGTTCTTGCCGGTAATAGCGCTGTTTCACGGCATTTATCCCTACATCGACTCAATGGCCATACAGCAGTCGATGAAAGTGGTCTCCTACGCAGTTCATCAGATCCTGCAGCGCGCATGATGGTTGGTCGATCCAAGGGCTTCTCTTCAGAACTCAGCACACCGATTGATGCGCACTTGCCAGTCTTGTCATTTGAGTCGGAAGGTGGGAGTGAGTCTGTGTATGATGAAGAGTCTGAAGATGATGATGATGGCTTTTGCATTGACTTTGACAAGCGTCGCAAACGAAACGATTGACGATATGACACTATTGTTTCGACTGCTGCAGCACTATTATATTGTTTAAGCGAATCTGAAGCGCGGTTGTCGTAGATTTAATGTAGGCTTCACTGCATAGACGTACATTGAAGCATGTAGACTTACGATCATGAAGCACAAGTACACATTTAGAACTTTTACCTAAGGACATCAAGAAAATTTACACACTGTATCCGACCTTCTCCTTCTCCTTCTCGACTTGCGGGCTATTGGCCGTTGCAAGGTCTTGATTCACATCGATTCCCTCCGGACCATCTGCCCTTGAGTACAGCTTATACTCGCCGGCCTTCATCACCCTCGTCTTGCCACTCTCAACTTCCTTTCTTGTGATGTTTTCGCGAATCGCAGGAAGTCCCATCGTCAACAAGAATTGCACACCGTCCGTCCATTCTTGCTCTCGACGCGCCTTGGTCCACGATAACTCCTCCGTCATGATATCAATCACACGCGGTAGAACCTCCAAGGACGCTTGTGCATTCAAAAATGCAAGTCGTGTCCGCCGAGCAAGGACATCCATAGCAGACTGCGCATACTCGTGACGCACAGCATATCGAATTTCTGCCTCGTCAAACGGATACGATGTTGACATTCGTTTTCCCCTGATTGGCCAGCGTGCTTCAGTTTGCTCAGCGAGCGACGCGACAACAAAGGCACGGTCACCATAGGACTCGCACAAGTGTTTTGCAACATCGGTTTCCAAGCCAAATTGTTGCACCAAGTTGATGTAGAGGAGTGGGTGCCAGTACTCTGCACCAATCAAGCGCACGTTTTCACTGACACAGTGGTCCAATTTTGGTTGGAGAGAGTATTCACTGATGGCAGTGTCAATGGTCTCTTCTGCCATTTGTCGGTAGGTAGTCCATTTACCACCAGCAATGGTGAGTAGACCAGAAGGTGACACATTGATCATATGGTTGCGCACAAGGGATTCTGTGTTTTTGGCTGCTGGATCACGCACAAGTGGACGAATACCCGACCAAGCGGCCAAGACATCGCCTCGACGAATCTCAACGGTGGGCTTCAGGTAGTTGCGACACTCAGAAAGGATCCAATCGATTTCTTCCTCCTTCGGAAGTGGATTTGCCATGACTTTTGTGGGTGCATCGGTTGTTCCGGCAATGGTGTTGCCTTGCCAGGGTAAAAAGAAAATGACTCTGCCGTCTGAGGTGTTGGGATCTAGCAAGCCCATGGACTCTGGTGCAAAGTATCCTGGCAAAATGATGTGGGTGCCTGAGCTAGGAGCGACAATCTCATCAACACTCTGGTCGTCCATCTTGCGTAGTGCATCGGTGAAGGGACCAGTTGCGTTGATGATGCCTTTAGTCTTAATGTCGTAGCTCTCACCGGTAATCAAATCCTTGACGCGTACGCCATTCAATCGCTTGCCAGATGCGTCCTTGCTGAGACTCGTGACTTCAGTGTGGTTGACGACATCTGCACCTTGGTCAATTGCAGTAACGGCCAAACCGACATTCATGCGGGAATCATTGTGCTGACCATCAAAGTAGACGAGAGCGCCAACCAAGTTATCTGCCTTGAGCATAGGGAATGTTGACTTTGCGCGAGACTTAGTCATGTAGTAGGAACTGCTCATGTTTTCAGAACCAGCCAGGAAATCGTACATCTTGGTACCGGCCCAGAAATAAGGTGCCTGCCACCACTTGTAGATGGGAATCATGATGGGCAACTCAAATGAAAGATGCGGGGCGATATGTAAGAAAGCCTTGCGTTCGTGCAATGCTTCCTTGACGAGCTTGTATTGGTCATAATCGAGTTCCTTGAATGCCTTTTCGAGGTACCTCACACCGCCGTGCACTAGTTTTGTACTCCGTGACGAGGTGCCCGATGCAAAGTCATCACGCTCGACCAATGCGACCTTGAGGCCGCGTGACGCAGCATCCACGGCACAACCTGTTCCCGTCGCACCGCCGCCAACGATAATTAAATCATACTCGTCGCCGGATTTCAGCTTATTGACCATGACATTGCGTGAGGGGAGCTGCTTGAAGGCAGTGTAGTCAAAGGCCGCTGGCTGCTCTGCATGCAGCGGGTCGCGATGACGCAATGCATAGTAGCTGCCTGCGCCGAGTGCGAGGGCTGCTGTGGATGTGCCTGCGAGCTGCCTGGCGGAGAGTGTCCTAAACATGTTTGCCTTGTATCAATGCTCTCGCTCTATGGGTATATGGGTCGAGAGGTGTTTCTGATGGGATTTGGGGATGCGGCCTCTCTTAAGCGCCCTTGAGTGTGTTCCGTTGCCGCCTCGCGCTGCAAATCTCGAAGAAACTCAAAGCGCCTGAAATTGTTCCGCAGCCCCGGAGAAACAGGAAACGGCGAGATGGGAAGGCAGCACCAGCAGCAGCAGCAGCAGCATCCACCAAGCGGCAGCAAGTGTGCCTTCTGGCCAGTCTCACTCGTCCCGCAGCTGAGAGGGGACTGTCCTTGACTTGCGCTGTGTGCCAAGTACCCCTCCAGCAAAGACCGGCGCAGGAAACCCGATCGCACCGGGGGCAGAAGACCGCCACCCAGCAGGCTTCATCGGCGACCGATTACGGCGCACAGGACTCTGCAAAGCACTCATACTTTTCGCAGGAGAAGAGACCCCAGACAACTGAGGCTGTTGACGCCAAAGCACAGGAGTGGATGGCAAGTCGCCACCCGTAGTTTGTTCCCAGTCATGCATCCTGACCATACTCGCGCTCTTCGGGATACCGCGTTCCCTGCGACCATCCAAAATGCCAACTTTCGGGGTATGCACTTCCACATAAACGCCCTGCTCGTCCGGTGACGTGCCGCAACCAACATCGCGCTTCATGATGTTGAGGCGTGGTTCAACAAACGTGCGATCATACTCGCTAAAAACATGGCCATACAGACGCTGCTTGTGCTGAACATGCTGCATGAACAGATGAAGTGCGCCGAGGAGCGTGGCAGATAGTGCGAGCAGTGTGAAGAGCAGATAGGGTGACAGACAAAGCTGCCATGTGATGAAGAGATGAAGCGGACTCAAGATGCTGAAGAGACGCAGCGACGGCAGCGATGGCTCCCAGAATACCATTGCTTTCGCTGCAGATGAACTGGGTCGAACGTCCGGCGAACCAGGCAAGCTTACAGCAGCGGGTGCTTGCACATGATATGTCCGCCGCCGAGAAAGCAGGTAGTAAACATTGAGGAAGCTTGCAAGTGTCATGAAGAACAGAGTCGTCGATGCCTTGCCATTAGCTTTGTCCAAGAGATCGAGCATCACATACCCACCGAGTCACCCATCTTGTCGGCATAATTGAATCCCCACCACGATTCTCAAATACCGCGTCTGGACTTGATTGAGACATGAAGACTCGATAGCAACATAACCAGTACACGAGGTTCAAAAATACACCCATCGGCACCACCCAAGTCCGTGAGACCTCGTCAAGGTCAACCACCTCGATTCGTTCATGCAGCGCTAACAACGCATCCTTGACGTGTGACTGAATCGTCGGTCGCCGATGTCGGACGATCCTGGGCATGACTGAGTAGATTCCACGCTACTCAGCGACAATCACGCCGACCTGGCGCGTGCATGTGTTAAAGGGCGCTGCCAAACAAGTCTCGTCGCGATGTTTTTGGTGCAGCGTACGCCGAGATGGGCTGCCAATATTTGACAGTGGTGATCTTGGATATAAATGCCCCAAGTCAGGCGACTATGAAAGGCTCTGATTTCTGATACGACATACCGGATGACTCAGACGACTGTCAATGAAAGGCCTCTGGTGGCCGATACGACGTATGAGTTGGACCAACCGAGGAGGAACTAGTGCTTGCGCCATCGTCTGGTCTTGGCTTGCGAAAATGTACCGGGGTACGTGAATTAGAGGGATCTTCGAAAAGGAAATAACACTTGCAAACCTGGCGAGGTTCGGTACAGTACACCTTCTCTTGCAATACTTGTGACTTCCTTGGCGCCCAACCATTCAAGCCAAAGCGGACTTTGATAGCCTCAATTCCACAAAGGTCAAACCCGACACCAAATGCTCGACGCAAAAAGTGGCGAACACTATACTGCTCTTTCACTGAGCCTGCGTAGATGAATGACAAATACTACAAGAAGGATACGGGTCTCTTCAAACGCTTACGGGGTGGTTCAGAGCTGGTACTCGCACCATCATCTGGCACCAGTCGGCAAAGCACCAAGGCAGCTTCAGGCTCCGAAGAGGTTCGCATGAGGTTGTCACAGTCGCAAACATGGTGGGGATCAGTGCAATGCACTGACTCTTGCAATACTTCTGACTGCTCTGTGAGCCATTGATGAAGTTGGAGGCGCTTGCTAATGTCTTTGACGTTGCAATCCCCTGACGAGAAGGCAACCATAAAGAAGTCGACCGAACACTTGCATTGCTGAAGTATCGTAGGCTGCTTCGTGATTTTGTGCTCACTTTGACGACAAGCTTGATTGAGGTTTTCAATATATTGCCGAAGACGAGACTGTGCTCCAAATAAGAGTGACTCCACACTTTTTGAACCGCGAGTCGAGTCCAGAAGTCCTGGCCAAGGGCTGACCACGTAAACCGGTGCTCTGAGAATTTCGGACTGGAAATATGCAGCCAATTGACACTCCCAGGAATTTTGCAGTGCGGCTTGTGTGTTGACCTGACAAGAGTCGCAAGACGTCAAGCCAAGAGGGCTGCCGAGTAGTTCACTATTGGCATAGGAGCATGTGTCGCGCGAGCGTGGTTTGCAGGAATACCCAGAATAGTCATTGACGACGTAATCCAAGGCCATCGCCCCCGCTTCACATGTCTGCACACACGTCAGTAGAGAAGCTGGCCACAAAATATAGAACCGCGTGAGCTTCAAGTGGAGAACTTTGCAAGTTTGATCGCTCCAACTTCGTTCGCCAGGGTCATCTGGATCGTTGTATGAACCCAGTGCTTGATTGAAAGGGTCGTGATCCCCGTCAGCCCAAGAATCATCGAACTTCTCATCAGAAGCAAGGTCATAGTCTGAGCTGGATGATTGCACTTGATGAGCTATTGTCACATCGTCTTCGTAGTCCGCCGCTTGCTGTCCAAAGCCGTTCCCTGCAATAGCATTTTCCCACCTATCGACCCGTTCTTGTATTGCCTGACGCTCTACTGGGTCGTTCATTGTTGCTTCCACCACCGCCTGTAGCTCTGCGTCGGTTGCAAGATCTCTGTTGGTCGGAAGGTCACCAACTTCAACAAGGCCATCAGGGTCAATGAGATCTTCCGTGTCGCTAGGATGCAAAGACCACCTGAGGTCTGCAGACACAAGGAGCCCCATTCCCGCAAAAGTCGAGAGAGCCCTCGCTAGAAACGCTGTGGAAACAGCAACTTGCAGAAGCATTCGAAGTTGAGTGTTATCCAGTAAGAATGACACCTGCCCTTGTTCAAAATGAGGGCTCATGGAAAATTTGCGACATGCTTTCGCCATGCTGACCCCTTGTAACGTGCAGATGGTGAAGCAGGAAGTAGACCTGTCCCAAATGTAGCCAACGCTTTGTGGCTATTCCCTGTCAAGAATTTGCCGCAAAGATCTGAAGTGAAACGGCAGCCTTCTGTACGTTCATCGAAGCTGATAATATTCAGCCTTTACATTAGCTCATCCTTTCCTCCTGAAATCAGGAGACTGCGTCGAGTTGATTCTTAGTGGTGGTTGAGGCCATTTGATCGTTTTGGATAAGCTCCATATGCACCCGTGTCTAGGTTGGTCACCTTGGAGACGTGGACAAGCTCCATATGCACCAGTGTCTAGGTTAGTCACCTCGGAGGAAAACCACGAATCCCTCTGCATCAAGATTTCAGACCATTTGGAGCATCTGAGACGCGTCCAATCTTTTGCCATCGCTCTCTTCTCGTGAGAGCAGTACTTTTGTGATCAACGAGGCAAAGTAGTGCCGTCTCGAGCCCGAGAATTTGTGGGTATCTGGCAGTCCGATCAAATCGATTCAATTGATGAGACAAGGAGTGGAAATCGTGTGATGGCTGACACACGGATTGGTGCCGAGGAGACATTTGACGAAGCATACAGTATGACAGTGACGGCTGCAAACAATGACCAGAGGCCATGTGCAGATGGCATCGCAAGAGGTCGACGTGAAGCGCGATTGGAGCCAGTAGTGAGATGGCACAGCAGTTTGTACGCAGCCTCTATCGCTCACATCAACGTGCCAATGAGTGAGGGCGCCAGTGTCAGCCGTACTGACCCTAAATAAAGACTGAGTCATTTTGCCAGCCATACAATCGATAGCTCAGTGAAGGCGAGGCTATCGTCGAGTCTTAGTAGGATCAGCTTGTGTGTGCGTCATCTGCTCTGCAGAACAAGACAGGCGGTCTTATACGTACCAGCAGTTGTCATTGGAGGCGGAAGGAGAGGACAACAACGAGATGGCGAAGACACACTCAAACACCCAGGCAAGCAAAGCACAAGCCATGAACAACGAAGCAGAAGGACGTGCTGCTCCATTGAGCACTACACATGTTGTCGTACAAGCAGGAGGTCAACTCTATCTCAATTGCCACTTCTATGACCGTATGTCACCCACAAGGCTTACAGACCATGACTGACCGTTTGCAAGGTCGACCTCCAGACGAGACAACTATGGTGCCAGCCGAGACACGACCTGAGGAGACGGCAGACCACCTTGAGAGAACTGTCGAGTCACTTGCACCCGCTGCGCCAGATCAACAGAGGGCAACAGCTGCGCGAACGCTCGGTCATGCAGAGGAGTATGAGATTACAGACAGGATGCCATTTGCCACGCGTGTCGCACAAAGCGCTCATCCTCCAGTTCAGTCAGCGTCACCAGCGCCACCCTCCAAGAGTCGTCACCGACGTCGCAACAGGGACAAGCTTGCAATTGAACCAACTCAAGGGAAGGACACGACGATGCCAGATCTCGAGACTGCCGTGGCGACACTCTCCATTCCTTGTACAGCTTCAGCTCAAGTCGTACAGCCGAGCTTGTTTACTGCTGAAGAAGATGCACCTGTGCGCGAAAAGCCTGTCCGCCGCGTGCGTGTCAAGCCAGAACCTGAAGAGGCCACGCTTCTGCACGCGCCTCAAGCAAGACGCTCGGTGCGACAGCAAATCAAACAAGAGCCGGGCAATCCTCTTATTCTCTGATGCGACACCAAATCTGGCGCGACGTCGAAGTCTCCTTTCTCATCTTTGCATTAGCCTTATGATCACTTTGTCTTTCATCATTGACCATATTCGATGCTGCAGCATAGAAATGTAAGCCGAAACCGTACTACGGTGGACTGATGCTTTTGAGCTACTAGGTGAAGATCATGTTGAATTACAATCAGAGCTTCGACCTGAGCTTCTCTCCGAGCATGGCATCAAGCTGCTCAATCGCCTTGGGCGTTGTACGGAAGTCAACTTGGATTGTCCTGATGCCTTCCTTCTTTGCAGCCTTCAAATTGGCACCTTTTGTTAGCAAACCCCAAGCAGTATAAATACATACCGATGTCATCAAGAAAGACGACTTGATCAGCAGGCAAGTCTAGACGCTGCAGCAATAGCTGATAGATACGCGGGTCTGGCTTCCTGAGCTTGACTTGCACACTGCCGACGATCCCATCAAACAACGGATGCAGCATACCATCTGTCTTTGTCGTGATGGGGAAGTTATTGGTCAAGGCCCAAACTTTGTACTTGCCTGTAGCCTTGAGCTTCCGAATATAAGCAATCAATGGCTCATTCGGCGTACTGGTCGCATCAAGCATGCGAGTGAAGAGCGTCTCACCATCGACAACAGGCGCTTTTGTACGCTTCGTCTCTGGAAACTGCTTCAAGTACGCCTCATAACCCTCAGGATCCGACAAATGCTCGCCAAACAGCTTGTAGAACTTGGCATCGACCGCTTCAATGGCTCCCATCTCGAGTCGATTCATGGGGCTCGGCGACTTCCACTTTGCAATCATGAAATTGAGGTAATTGTGCGGCAGGCCATGTTCTTTTTCATAGGCATTGATGGCATGTAAGGGCGATGCGACACAAACGCCGCCGAGGTCGAATACGACTGCTTTGATGGACATTGAAGGAGTAAAATGCTTGATCTTGCTGAAACTGCGGAGAAGGATTGGTTGTTGCGCCGAGCGAACAATCGACAGCAGCACAACGCCACGCAACCCTCATAAAGGATTCTATCTTGCTTTGACAGACAAGGCCAGCTAGCTATAAGGTTGTCATTCTGCTGAACTCTCTTTCTGCTAGCTACCTGATAAAATGCTAAAGCCAAGCACGGTGTTGGTCCATTTAGCTCGACAGCAGGCACCAACCTTTAGGCGCTGCTATACGCGCGAAGCCAGTCGGCCTACACGGAGCACCGTCTTCCGCACAGGTGGCCGTGCCAATAGCATCATTGTCTTTGTGCCTCAGCAATCCGCATATATCGTCGAGCGATTCGGCAAATACTCACGCACACTTGCGCCTGGTCTTGCCTTTCTCTGGCCTGTTATCGATAAGATACCGTATGCAAAGAGTTTGAAGGAGGTTGCGTTGGAGGTACCTTTGCAGTCTGCTATTACCCTGGACAATGTCACGCTCGATATCGATGGTGTGCTTTATTACCGGGTCGTCGATCCCTTCAAAGCGTCGTATGGCGTGGAAGACGCCGAGTACGCCGTGACACAACTCGCACAAACGACTATGCGCTCCGAAATTGGTCAATTGACACTCGACAATTGCCTTCGCGAACGCGCTAGTCTCAATCATCACATTTCCACAGCCATCAATAGTGCCGCTGAAGCATGGGGTGTTGAATGCTTGCGTTATGAGATTCGCGATATTCATCCACCAAAGAATGTGCTGCTTGCCATGCACCGACAAGTCTCTGCTGAACGTTCGAAGCGTGCCGAGATTCTTGAGTCAGAGGGACAACGACAGTCTGCCATTAATATCGCTGAGGGTCAGAAGCAGAGTGCGATCCTTGCTTCTGAGGCTGAAAAGGCACGTACAGTGAATGTTGCCGCTGGTAATGCCGAGTCTGTGATTCTTGCTGCTGAAGCATCAGCCAAGGGACTCAAGGCCATTGCAGAGACGATCCAAGCACAAGGAAAAAGTGGACAGGATGCCTTGGCACTCAAAGTTGCAGAGCAGTATGTACACGCCTATGGTCAGCTGGCACAGAAGGGCACCTCTGTCGTCATTGGCGGCGGTTTGAATGACTTGAGTGGTGCTATTGCTTCTGCCATGTCGATCTACAAGACTGTTAGCACTGCTAGATCCGAGCAACCGGTGCACGAGCGTACACAAGAGCAGCCGAATCGCGTCAAGGAACGTGTTGACCGGGAAATGGCACAGCTTGAGCAAAAGTCTGAGAAGGAGCTCACTGAGCGCGTTTAATTCATCCACTAGTCCTAGCAATACTCCCCTCAATCCTCTGGTGATACAAAACCAACTATCCTGATCGAGCACCCTCCAACGCCTCGCTGTGAATCTCCCTAAGGACACCCGTTTGCGCCACTTGACCAAGTCCGATGGCCTTGGCAATATCCGTCATGCGGCCAATCTTGCCTTTTGTGCTCTTATAGTAGGAGACGCGTGTTGCCTTGACCTTGACAATCGCCATACGAGGATCATCCGCTGCGCCCGTGTATGGGCCTTCAGATTCTGAGCCAAACCAAGCAAGAACGATGGGTGAGTAGATTTCGCGAATCTTGGTCTCGTCTTGTGAAATGGTAGCCTTACCAGACACGGAGATCCACGACATGGAGGAAGCATCAAAGAAGGTGACATTCACTTTGTCGTCTTGTTCAATGTCGCGCATCTTTTGTGAATGGATATTGGCGAGGTAGAGGAAATCAGGACCTTCGCGCTTCGAGACGGCCATGGCGCGTGTTACGATGTTGCCACTTCGTACAGTACCAAGCATAGAGATGCGGGTGTTGTCTGCAAGCTCGTAAAATTCCTTGATTTGCTCAGAAACGGGTGTCTCATTGTCGTACTGCTTTGTGACGGATACATCTTCCTTGAGCTCGTGGTGCTTGAGCGGCTCGGAGCATGCGAGTCTGGTTGTAGCGAACGGCCGTACAGCGATTCTTGTAGCTGGAAGTCTGAGAGCCAGGCAGCAGCTTTTGCGAAACATGATGGTGTCGAGTGAAGTCGCTTTCGTGGAACAAAATTTGGTCTGGGGTCATGACGTACGAGCTGAACAAGAACAAAGTATGGTTACAGACTTACGATTACTCGTCGTACTTGAAGCGTACATAGTGTGCAGGACACTCATAGCCACCTGGGTTGTGGTGCAGGTACTCTTGATGATAGTCTTCAGCAGAATACCACTTGAACTGCCTGCCATCTGCAATCTGCGTCGTAATCTTGCCGCTCTTGAAGTGCTTCTCCTGTACTTCAGCCGTGACCTTGTCGGCAATCTCCTTTTGTTCGTCACTCAGGTAAAAGATGGCACTGCGATATTGGGTACCACGATCACCTCCTTGCCTGTTGAGTGTGGTCGGGTCATGCATCGCGTAATGGAACTTGCACAGCGTGGCATATGACACGCGCGATGGATCAAACGTCACTTTGAGGGACTCTGCATGGTCGGTTGAGCCAGTGCAAACTTGTCGGTAGGAAGGCTGATCTGTTTTGCCACCGATATAACCTACTTCCGCCTTGAGCAGGCCTTTGTCTGCGAAATGCTTGCGGAAGAGATGCTCTGTACCCTGCAGTATTAGAAACGTATAAACAAGCATAGCGGCATACCCAGAAGCAACCATTGGCGAAGATGGCGACTTGGCTTGAGTCACCGGCGGTGGCTGTAGGGACGATACCTGCGGCGCTTGTTGATGAGAATGAGCGGGCCATGTTTTTGAAGAAGCTGGTCATGATGTAGAGAGTGAATGCGCCGAGGAGAGTTGTGTAGATGCGACGAATGATGAGCTGTAGCCTGTAGGTGATGCTTGTGGCGGTCTCTCTCTGCTGGTGCAGTCTCAGATGGGGGCGAAATTCGAATTTCTGGAAGGATCGAGCAGCAGCCAGAAAAGATGAGCAGCGACCAGCACTGTCCAGCAACTGCTACTACATAAAGAACAGGCATAAGAACTGCCTCTCCCATGAACACGCCCCTCATCACATATCCAATCTTTTGATGGCAAATCTACAATTCACACATAAGGCTGAGCAAGTGCTCGGCCAAGCTCAGAAGCTCGCTGCAGACTACAGCCACCCCCAAATTGATACTGTGCATCTTGCCTGTGCGCTTCTCTCGCCCCAGGAAGATGGCAGCATCCCGCTCTTTACACAAATCGTCACCAAGACCGGTGCTGATACTGTTCAGCTCGAACGAGCCCTCCAAAAAGAGCTCGTCAGGACGCCCTCTCAGGATCCGGCGCCAGAGACAGTTGGTCTCTCGCCTGGTGCTCTCAAGATCCTCAAAGGCGCCGAGTCCATCATGAAGTCACAAAAGGACTCGTTCATCGCCATTGATCACATCATCGCAGCACTCGTCAAGGACAAGAAAATCGATACCATCCTCAAAAGCTGCGGCGTCACAGACAAGGCATTACAGGTGGCCATCGACCAAACACGCGGCAACAAGCGTGTCGACACCAAAAACGCCGAAGAAGGATTCGAGGCACTCAAAAAGTATACTACCGACTTTACTCAACTCGCTCGGGACGGCAAGCTCGACCCTGTCATTGGCCGCGAAAAAATCATCGCACGAGCTATTCGAGTGCTCTCAAGACGCACCAAAAACAATGCCATTCTGCTCGGTGACCCTGGTGTCGGTAAGACTGCTGTAGCAGAAGGTCTCGCACAGCGCATCAACAATGACGACGTCCCTGCAGCCCTTCAAAACTCAAAGCTGCTTTCCCTCGACCTGACAGCCTTGGTTGCCGGTACAAGTCACCGTGGTGAATTTGAGGAGCGTCTCAAATCTGTCCTCAAGGAAATCGAAGACTCTCCAGTCCCCATCATCCTCTTCATTGACGAGATGCATCTTCTTGCAGGCGCTGGCGCTGCTGGTGGTAGTATGGACGCCGCCAACATTCTCAAACCCATGTTGGCTCGTGGTACTCTGCACTGCATCGGCGCAACCACCACTGCTGAGTACAAGAAATACATTGAAAAGGACTCTGCCCTGGAGCGTCGCTTCCAAGTCGTCAATGTCCCCGAACCCACCGTCGCTGACGCCATCAGTATTCTGCGTGGCTTGAAGGAACGTTACGAGGTCTTCCACAATTTGACCATCACGGACAGTGCACTAGTCTCTGCTGCACAACTCGCAAGTCGCTATCTCACAGGCAGGCGTCTGCCAGATTCAGCCATCGACTTGATCGATGAAGCAGCCGCTAGTGTCAGTGTCGCGCGCGACTCACAGCCTGAAGAACTCGATCAGCTTGAACGCGCCATCAAGCGTCTTGCCGTTGAGATCCACGCACTCGAGCGCGAGAAGGATCAAGCTTCCAAAGAACGCCTGGGTAAAGCACGCGAGGAAATGGCCAATTTGGAGGAACAGCTGCGACCCCTCAAGGTCAAGTTTGAATCTGAAAAGGCTCGCGGCGCTGAGTTGCAAGATGCACGACTCAAGCTTGATACACTCAAAGCAAAAGCGACGGATGCTGAGCGTCGAGGTGATTTGCAAACGGCCGCTGATCTCACCTACTATGCCATTCCAGAACTCGAAAAGCGTATTCAACGCCTTGAAGCGGAGAAGCACCAACAAGACCAACTCATGCAGGATGAAGACTCCATCATCAAGGATGTGGTGACCGATCAAGAAATTGCAGAAGTCGTCAGTCGCTGGACCAACATTCCTGCCACCAAGTTGAAAATGTCCGATAAGGCGCGCTTGCTTGGCTTGGAGAAGCATCTTGCAGAAACGGTAATCGGCCAGCCTGAAGCTGTCAAGGCTGTTGCCAATGCCGTGCGCATGTCGCGTGCTGGCTTGAGCGACCCAAATACGCCTCCCAGCTTTTTGTTTTGTGGACCTAGTGGTACGGGCAAGACGCTGCTTACCAAGGCGCTTGCAGAGTTCCTGTTTGACGATCGTCGTGCAATTACGCGTATTGATTGTTCAGAGTACAGTGAGAAGCACTCGGCCGCGCGACTCATTGGTGCACCACCCGGTTATGTCGGCTATGAGGAAGGCGGTCAATTGACCGAAGCAATTCGACGCAAACCCTTCTCGATCGTCTTGTTTGACGAGGTTGAGAAGGCAGCGCCGGATGTGTTGCTCGTCTTGCTACAGCTCTTGGATGAAGGACGCATCACGGATGGCCAAGGTCGGTTGTGTGATGCTCGCAACACCATCATCATTATGACTTCCAATCTCGGCGCACAGTACCTGCTCGAAGACTCTGCTAGTAACAGCAACGGCAAAGTCAGCAAGGCAACACGCGAACACGTCATGTCCGCCATTCGCGCTTGCTTCCGACCAGAGTTCATCAATCGACTCTCCTCCATCACCATCTTCAATAAACTGACACACGCTGATATTCGCAAGATTGTCGAGAGTCGTATCAAGGAGGTGCAGGAACGTATTCTGCTCAATGGCAAGAATGTGAGGTTGTTGTTGGATGAAGCTGCAAAGGACTATCTCGGTGCTGCTGGCTACTCGCCACAGTACGGCGCTCGCCCACTGAATCGTCTTATTCAGAAAGAAGTGCTCGAGCGTCTGGCTGTGTTGATGTTGCGCGACCAGATTCGCGATGGGGAGGATGCCATCATTACAATCAAGGGCAATAGGCTCTCGATTCTTGCCAATCACCTTGGTGAAGATGGGCTAATTGAGCATGATATGGATGATGAGATGGAAGACGAAGACGAGATTGAGGTGGAGGAGCTTGAATGATTTATGACTACAATCCATAGCAATTTGACTACTTTTACTGTGACATACAATTTTCAGGGGCATGCATCTTAACAACGCAACGAGTCGTAAATGCAAATTTACGACTGGCTCAGCTACATTGATCCGTTCGTCATGCATCAATTTAGACTGCAGCTATCGAAAGGGGTAGGTATAGTCATGATCGTGCATTATCATATACTTCGCCAAGATGACACCACAATATGGCTCGACCTGGAAGCAGCCTAGGTGATGTTGACTTACAAGTAGTCGTCCAAGGCTAGGTCATCCAGAGAAGTAACAGAATGCGTGGGAGGACGTTCATTGCAGCTACTACTTCCGGTCCAGTCACATGGACATTCTCCAAGCTGAGGTACACAAGAAACGTTAGAGTTGACAAGGCCACCCGAGGGCAAACCGACAGCTTGCCACTCGTCAATCTCGAAACGCTTCCGAACATCCTCCAGATTGCAACTGTATGGGACCTTCTTCCGGCAAGATCTTGCCCAGCGTTTGGGAATATAGATTGTGTCTGCTTTGTACACTCTTTGCAGCACCAAGTCGATTTGACATTGGCATTGAAAGCCTAGTGACAAAAATGAGTCGAATTGAAAAGGTTGAAAATCAATGCGCTTCCAGCGCTGTCGTTTCAAGCAGACATCTTCCAAACTGAAGCAGTGTTCCTTGTACTTTGGCCACAAATTGATTACTCTTCGAAAGGCAAGGTACTTCCAAACTTCATAATTACACTGCAAAGGACAGCTCGTGTAAAATGGTGCTGCAACAAATGATTCGAGCAGCGAGGGTTCGACTGAGATGAATTTGATCAATCTGACTGCGACCTTCTCACAACTGGTGACATTTGCTTCCGACTGTGAAATGGCACCTGTGATACCAAACAGCACGAGGTGCGCAAAAGCCACGACGCGTATCATCATTGTGCACAACATTTTATCGCGGCTGAGTAGAATAGAGGTGCAGTTTCAAAGCTCGCAGTTCGATTGTCAATACCCAGTAGGCAGATCGCAGGTGTGTCTTGAGGAGCAGATGAGACCAGGAGTCTCAGCTTTATAGCTTGATCGTAAGTAGTGAAAGGGGTAAGGATGCGTGTAGGCACATATGCATACACATGGCTTGAAGGATGTAAAGTTAGATACAGTGAGCGCATAAGCAGGTGACGCCTTGACTTCTGCCCTGCTCCTCATCTTCTTGTTTTGTGCTCACTGCAGAGGTACGGAAACGATCTTGTTCGATAAGCTACCCGTCTTGCATCTGCAGCTGGGCCTTCGGGGCGCCTGTGTTCAATATTCCAACGGTTGGCTGATGCAGGGTATCTCGATGTATGTTCGCCAAGAGGCAATGAATTTGTAACGCGCCATGTTGAAATCAGGGCAAATTGGGATGTCAGGAAATGAGTTCCATGTACATATGCGCTGTTGCGTAGTAAAACTTGTGCCAAGACAAAGCTCCCTGGTTGGAAAATCCCGATCCAGCCAGTCGCCGCAACTGCAAACGACGGCTAGATTGTCATCAGTCTAGCGGTCTGCAATTGAAACGAAACGCATCTACAGCGTGTAAGCATTTCTTGGTGCTTTGGAAGCCCATTTCAGATTCCCCTGATATCGAATGATCGAATTCTGCGGCTCTTCATCGAAAGCAAGGCATGTCGAAGCATGAGTTGCAGCATATGACTGTGCACTAGCAATGTTGCAATTACCAGAGTGCATTCGGAGTCCTTCTTCGCCGTGGTGACGTGGTCATTTTGCCGCTGGCTGAAGATTCGAAAGTCATTGCAGGGGTCACTGATCTTGCTTTTTCAACGGAAGAGTAGACCCGCGTGTCAAAGAGTACCTCGAAATTGTGTGCAAGCTATCGGGAAGAAGCATGAATAGAGCTAAGATTCTAAGAGTTTTAGGCCAGCTCACACATGCTTAGCTTACACGTACTTCACCGTCAAGTGATATGCATCACAGTTCGGGTTGGATGTCTCAGTCGATGTGCCAGCAAAATCTAGATGCGTGCCAGTAAAGATGATTTGACCAAACGAGTCTGAAGTACCAATGTTGCAGCCATAAAAAGTATCTTCCATATTGAACACCAAGTACATGGTTGCTGGGTCGACGGCAAATCCTTTCATAGCCTTGCTTGCGTCAGCAATGCTGTTGCATTGCAGCTGGTTGCCTGATGAAATTTCGCAAGCGCGGTTATACTGATCAAACAATGCACTGTCTGTGAGGTAAAATTGCGTGCTGACTGATGCAGGACCCTTGGATGGAACAGCAGCGACGTCGACTGCCGGATAGGGAGAGTTAGCCTGGAGCTGTCCGTCAAAGATGGAGCCTAGTGGCGATACAGGGGCCAGGAGGTTGAAGTACTTGGTTGGTGTTGAGGGTGTGGCAGATGGCATAGAGGCCGTTATCGATGTAGGTTGTGGGCCAGAAGTAGACTGTGATTGAGGCTTCGGTCCACCTGGCTTGGGAGAATCAGGTCTGCCGGGACCATCATGGTTTGGTGAATCCGGGCTCGATGGGCCATGTAGCTTGGGCGACCCGTGTCTGCCAGGACCGTCATGCTTGGGCGTTTCGGGTCTGGGAGGAGATCCAGCTGGGTGAGGAGATTCTGGTCCAAAATGCGAGTCTGGTCGGGTGGTATCTTTGATGCATCCAGGCTTATAGACTGGAATGGAGATTGGCCTGCAAATTCCTGGGTAGCGAAACTTTGCTTGGTCCCATGGTCGGATAGGCTTGGGCCAACCGATAGGGCAATCGGCGTTCGGAGCAGCAGGAGGCTAGGCAGGCACTGTGTTCTTGGACTGCTTCTTGCCGTTTGATTGTTCAAGTGGTGCAGCAGAGGTAGAGGCTGCAAGGGCGAGAACGGCTGCGGCGTGTGTAAGTTGCATGTTACAATATTGAGTCGCGACGATTGCTTGATGCCCAGATCATTGAGTAGGTAGCTACTTATAAGATGTCCATGACTCTTGATGCCGTTGTGTCTGGTTCCTGACCAGCATACAAGCTTTAATAGTAGTCACACTGCAGCGTCTTTAAGGTTGCATCGAGGACGGCACGATCGACAGCGTTGCCGGCTGTCCCTTTGAGCGTTTATGCATTTGCAGCTACCTAGCACAGCGTATAAGTTTTCGTCTCAGGTTGTGCCATAGTCATGGAATCGACATCATGGACTGCAGTCGTCGTTGGGCAACTTGGTGGTCGTTGCCTTGTTGGCTCTTAACAAATTGAGTCAGACGCGCGGCGCGGGCCGTCTCTCGCGCACATACCGGTACGTGTATGCCTGTAGCCAGGCTGCACAGATCAAGGGATAGAGCCACTGTATAGCTAGTGAAGAATGAAGACATCAAGGGATAGAGCCACTGTATAGCTAGTGAAGAATGAAGACATCTTTGTCAGATGCAGCTGTATGGTCCTCCGTTGAGTACATCATACAGCATAGGCCTTCTATAATATCAATCTTTGGGCATCAGAATTGGTCTGGCATGATTGATGGCCAGTGCGTCTGCAGAGACTACCTAATGATCCAGTGAGTAAATGGTTCCGGCAAAGAACAGAAGATGCCTTCCTGGTCGGGCTTTCGTCAAGCTAGTCGAGCCAAGTCGACCCCTTAAGTTTTGAGGCAACTTTTGGCGCTAGACTTGTAAAGGTCGTGTTGATTCAACAGGACTTGACCATATCAGATCAAGACCAACGTTTTAGACGATCAGTATCAAAATCACTTGGAAAAGATGTAGTGAAGAATAAGTTTGCTCTCTATAATATATGGCATGAACAGTGGAGGCCAGCTCTCATCGTGAAAGAAGTTTCGAATTCAAGACCCTTGGCTTACACGTACTTGACAGTCAAGTGGTAAGCGTCACAGTTGGGGTTCTCAGTGTCGGCAGAGACACCGGCAAAGTCCTTGTGTGTTCCGGTAAAGATGATTTGGCCGAAAGAGTCGGATGTACCAATGTTGCAGCCGTAGAAGGTGTCTTCAGTGTTCCACTCCAAGAACATCGTGACGGGGTCGATGGCGAATCCCGTCATGGCTGTGCTTGGGTTGGAGATCATGTTGCACTGGAGCTGGTTGCCAGATGAGACCTCGCAAGCACGGCCGTATTGGTCAAAGAGAGCACCGTTGTCGAGGTAGAATTGGGTGTTGACCGAGGCAGGGCCTTTGGATGGGACAGCAGCAACATCAATGGCTGGGTAAGGAGAGTTGGCCTGGAGCTGACCGTCAAAGATGGATCCGAGGGGAAGCTCTGGGGCAAGAATGTTGAAGAACTTTGTGGGTGCAGAAGGTGTGGTGGTGGGAGCAGCAGCGCTGGTAGTCATCATTGTCGATGCAGTCTTTGTGGCTGTGGTCTGAGGTGCTGGCTGTGTGGTCTGAGGCTTTGTGTCCTTGATGCATCCAGGCCTGTAGACTGGGACCCACTTTGGCTTGCACGGACCAGGGTACCTGAACATGTACTGGTTCCATGGTGTGATCGGCTTGGGCCACCCGGTAGGACAGTTGGAGTTGGGAATAGCAGGAGGCCAGGCAGGAACGGTAGATCTGCTCTGGTAGTACTTGTTGACAAAGCTTTGCCACCAGTTGATGAGGGATCCGAAGGTAGGATCCGCTTCGGCCACAGGTGAAGCAGAAGCAGAGGCGGCGAGAGCAAGAACAGCTGCGGCGTATGTGATTTGCATCTTGAAAATGTGAAGAAGAGAGACTGCAGATGTAGAAGACTGTTGATGTCGAGCAAGACGAGGAGTAGCAAGGTCCTTATAAGCTTTTTGTCCATCAAGTGTTTGAAGCTCTATCCTTAAACCACATTCTGGGAGACTACAGTAGCCGTGTCTAGGTCCAGCAGCTTGCCGCAAGTAATGGCCCAGCTAGTGCCAGCATCCGAGGCTGTGGTCTCAAGCTTTGTGGTGTCGTTGCTCTTATTTTTGACTTTTCCCAGCTTGGCAAGTTGGGATGACTCAGATGCACGTGGGCCGCTAAGTTTCGCTTGGGATTTTCATTCAGGTCTCAGATCTGGTCTGATCGCCGCCCGTGATTGGGCCGAGCAGATGAATTCCGGCAGGAGGATAAGCGAGCTTCCGCGACTACTTTTAAGTCCAACTATTAAGCCTGACTGACCGTGACTGTACTACGCTGTAAGCGACACTGTTAAATGCTGTCCTCAAAGAGGCTCATACCCGGGACCGAGTCAGACATTGAATCGCTGGCACAGTCATGTCTGCGGCTCGGCCCGACCTAACGCTGCCTCATTGGGCCTGTACCACAGATCAGACACCTAAAGTCATGACTCGTGCTTGCCTCTAGCATCCGTTCTGGCTCTGTCGTCGTCGACTTGTCGGACTCTACATGTCTGCCGTCCGACGTCCGCCATCCTCCGGCCATCCAGAGCACGACTGATGGCGCAGCCTTAAGTGCTGCATGAAACACCGCCCGCCTCGCTGTTGCCTACCACTGCTACCAGCGATACACATGCTGATGCTGGCACAGCATCTTTGGTTCTCCGGCAACACCGGCTTCCGAGTATACATGTGCTCCATGCTGCCGAACCTTAAAAGCGCAAGTAAAGTGCATGCTGCGTGCGCACGCTACCTGCTGACGGCCTGTACGATGTACAGCCTACAGGACAGCACGCTACGTCCACACGGGCCGTAGGGGCCGTAGCAAGCAGCGGCGGCGAATTTAGACTGCAACAGGCATCCGCGATAGCGTTCCAGACTCGCTAGCAAGACGCTACAAGGCGGCTGAACCGCGTTACCATGCCATATTTGCAATGACAGTAAAGCAAAGTGAGTAGAATGATTTACTATGAGGATGCTAGATAGATACTGGGCCAGCCAGTACCACCGAAGAGTTGTGCGTCTGATGCCAGATCTAGACGTACTGGATCGTCAAGCGGTATGCATCGCAGTTCTCGTTTGAGGTACTTTTCTGGTTACCGTCAAAGTCAAGGTGCGTACCAGTAAAGATGATTTGTCCAAACGAATCCTGTGAACCAATGTTGCAACCATACCAAGTGTCTTCAGCATTGAACTCGAGCTGGTTGCATGTGTTGATGGAGAATCCCTGCATGGCGGTCGACTTGTCTGCCACTGCGTTGCACTGCAACTGGTTACCAGCAGAAATCTCACAAGCTCGGTCGAATTGGTCAAAGAGGGCTCCGTTTGTGAGGTAGAACTTGGTGTTTGTAGCGGCAGGCCCTTTGGATGGGTTGGCGGCAGCGTCAATGGCTGGGTAGGGCGAGTTGCACTGGAGCTGACCATTGAAGATGGAGCCAGCAGGGAGATCAGGGCAGTTGATGTAGAAGTACGAAGGTCCAGTGGTCGGCACAGATGTGGGTGTGGTGCCAGTCGTTAGGGTTGTGCCAGGGGTAGTTGACGTCGTAGGCTGAGGCTGGGTAGGAGGTTGAGGCCACTTGGGAGGAGTTGGTGGCTTGGTAGTCTTTTTGCAACCCGGCTTGTAGACTGGGATGTGCCTGGGCTTGCATAGACCGGGATGCTTGAACTTGAGATGGTTCCATGGCACAATAGGCCTTGGGTAACCAGTTGGGCAAAACTTAGGTGGTGCAGGTGGCCACTTGGGGATCGTGTGGGCAGGCGTCTGATACTTCCACAAGATGGAGCTCCACAGGGTGATGAGCAAGCCGTGAGTGGGTTCAGCTTCAGCTTCAGGGCTTGCCTCTGCCACGGGAGAACCGGCAACAGTCGTGGCGAGGGCGAAGAGGGTAGCGGAGTAGGCGACCTTCATGATTTGAGCTGAATGTCGATGCTGATCCCCGCAGCGTTCTACAAGGTCTTTATACTTTCTCGAAGGCCTGAATAGCGTTGCTCTCGACACTTCCTTAAAGTATGCTGTCCATGGCGTTGTCGTTGAGCCCTTCGACTACTCGATGGCTGAAACGAAGCACGGTCAATGCACAGCACAGTGAGCTGCATTGACAAGAGCAAGATCAGAGCTGTCTTCCAAATATGTCCTCTGGCGGTTCGGCTGAATGCCTTGTGCTATGCTTCCGAGCACAGACATCAAGGAGTTCAAGCGATCCGCAAACAGCTACGCCAGCACAAAGCTGACGAGCACAGCGTCTAGCGCTCAAACTTCACGAGCTTGACTAATTAAGGTGAAATGGGCACTGACAGCGATGTGGTTGCGGCGATATGGCGATGTTCGACTTTGGCACACGCATGCCTTGCGCTTTGATCAGCTCCTTGCGGTCAACACGTCAATTTGCAGAGCCCTGGCGTTGGGAAGGCTTGAAATAACTAAAGGTACGGCGCTGCAAGTGTGCACTGAACTACTGGCCAGAGCCGAAGCAAGAAATCTAACGAGGGTAAGGGCCTGATGTATTACGCTGCTGTCCTGCAGAATGCTGAGACATGGCAGCAGACTGCTCCTTGAGTGCCAACAACTGCTTTGCCCGGAAAGACTCGTAGTGAATCAAAGCAGTCGACTCAATCAAGTCCTGCAAGTGCGTCTTTGTCAAGAAGTTGCGGAGGTACATCTGCTGGTTAGTGCCTGGGATGCAGTGTTGTGGCCTTACAAATTCGCAGTGCTTCTCGTCCTCAATGTTGATGGTTCCCCACTTGTTTTGTCGCGCTTGGACTTCACGACCACCAATGTTGACTGTCTTCTCACTGCCAATCACAGCAAACGGCAGAATCTGATTGATGGTGTCGTTCAATGCGCGTTCGTCATCTTCCAGCTCATCGCTGTCGTAGGGGTACATGCGCAATCCATGGGCATTGAACTCTTGTCGAATTCGATTCTTGAAGGCCTTGCGTTCGCTAGTGTTAGTGTGTTTCAAACTAGTGGGCACATACTCCATCGTCAATGCGTCACTCTTTGCAATGACAGGCACGACGTTGACAACATCGCTCAGCTTTTTGAGGACCATAATATCAAGAGGCTTGAGCTGATGCCCTGTAGGTGCAATGAAAAAGAGACAGCAGTGCACACGCGTATCGACAATATGCTTTTCACGCGATGCCGTCAGTTCCTTGCGCAGGTAAGATGAGTGCTGGTCCTTGATGTACTTGATGATGGGATCCCAGCAACGATCATTGTTGATTTGATCACCATACCCTGGCGTATCCACAATGTTCAATCGCAGCTTGACGCCATTCTCAACAATCATGTGAGAGACGGCTTCAATCTCCGTGGTGCTGCGCACAGGCTCTTGAGGAGAGGTACGGCCTTTTGTGTCGATGAGGTGGGACGCAAAGAGCGTATTAACCAGCGTTGACTTGCCCAAGCCTGTTTGTCCTGATGTTAGACGTATCTAGAGACTGTAAAACGCACCAACGAGAATGACATTGAACTGAAAGCCGCGTTTGAGTAGCTTGCGCTCAATTTGTTGGGTGATGCTGTCGAAGCCTAGAGTCAGATCCGGCTTCTGAATATAACAAACCCACCAACGTAGCCCTTGAGCTGAGTGAGCATGGCCTGAGCCTGAGTCGCCATCGCTGCTGGCCTGCGCTGTAGCAGTTGTTGTAGGGGGTGGTCGTGGTCTGCTGTGTTGTCGCGTCAACATTTCGCGAGCAAACAGAGCGAAGGGCAGGATACATAGAAGCTATGGGAGGATGTACAGGTAGAGACAAGGCAGCTAGAGCATCAAGACCATCACGAGCAGCACAAGCAACATTACAATCAGCAGCACAATGCAGCAATTGCTCTTCGTCTCCTCATTCTTCCTGAGAAACGACTCGATGCCCTTCAGCCCACGCTTCAGCTTGCCTGCGCTCTTATCCACGGCCTCCTCAAATTCATGCAGTATCTCTGCTTGCGTTGAGAGTTCCTGGCCCATTTCATTCGCTTGCATGCGTAGAGTGCCAACTATATCAAAGACAGAATCAAGCTGCTCGTCTTGTTCTGCCATGACTTGCTGTGCATACGCCTGATCCTCTTCCTCGTCAGGCATCTCGACGTCTTGATCTACAGGTGCATGACCCTTCTTGATGGACTCTTGTAGCCGCTTGACATCCAGCTTTGTATTCCGAATAAAGCCCTGCCGCCGCTCCAACTCTTGCGCAGTAAGGTTGTACTTCTCTGGCTGGCCCGCAGCAGCAGCGATGCTCTCCTCCAAGTCTGCAATGTCTTGCTGGATATCCTGGATCGTCGCATCAAAGTCCTCGAGTGTCTGGACAACTTCTGCCGAGTCTGGTGCGCTGGTGGCTGCGATGCGTTTGTGGCTGTCTAGGAGGAGGGCTGCCTGTTCCAAGTTGGCCTTCACTTCGTCTCTGACCTCGATGAATGGGTCAGACATGAGCTGGATCAGGGCCGCATAGACTGGTACTAGTCTGGTACCTAGACTGGTATTTGCCGCCGTGGATTCTGCGACAGACCACAACAAACACAAACCAGGACAAGACATAGCTGACAGACGAGCTTGTAGAGATGCTCCATGGCGAGCATCACAGAGACTGCGAGGCCATCAAGAACCCATACTCCTCCAAGATGAGCGAAATTGACTCCCTCAAAGTCGCCACCCTCAAGGCGCGTCTCGACCAACAACTCGGCCCAGAGTACATCACAACACGCTCCAATGGCGGGGCAGGCAGAGTCTCTTACATCGAAGGCCACAAGGCAATCATGCTTGCAAATGAAGTCTTTGGCTTTGATGGCTGGAACACGTCGATTGTGCGCTTTGATGTGGACTTTCTAGACCAACGTGGCGAGGTCTGGGATTTGGGTCTTGCTGTGATTGTCCGCATTACACTCAAGTGCGGCACGTATCGCGAGGATACAGGTTATGGATCCATCAAGAATTGCAGAGACAAGTCTTCTGCTTTCGAAAAGGCACGCAAGGAAGCCACAACTGATGCCATCAAGCGTGCTCTACGACAATTCGGCAATGTCATGGGGAACTGCATCTACGACAAGGCATACCTTGAAAACATCAAAAAGATGCGTAAAGAACCCGAACCACGCTTCAATCCAGATTTGCTCTACAGACCGCCTACGCTGCAAAGAAAAGAACCGGTTCGTGCTGCAGTGCCACCAGAGCCTGTCCAAGCACCTGTCAACCCACAGCCTCCGGCAATGACATCTACATTCGATGATATCGACTTTGCTGCCGAATTCGATGAAGACCGCATCACCTTTGATGAGCTGGCCACCATGACGGCAGAATCTCCCGTCAGCAGTAGCAATGAAAAGGAAGCACAAAATCATCCAAATTACTGCCCGCCAGGCGATTTTGCAAAGCCAAAGCAGGTGACCGATGTGACTAAGCAAGTATCACAGCAAGAAGCAAACCGACTCAAGGCTCTCAAGATTCGAGAGGAAAAGGAACTACGCAAGCAACAAGAAGCGGTGCACGCAGGAATACAAGCACCTGAACCAGGAACAACCTTTCAACCATCCTTCTTGAATGCCCGCACCCTTGTCACGCCAGGTACGGAACCTGCTCGATTTGATCCAAAACTACAATCACCCTCCATTCCTCGGACAGCTGGGATTGACTTGTCGAAATCAACGCCCATCAAGCGACCCGGGCTGGAATCGCCGGGCAATCCCGGCAGTCCTCTTGCACGCGCGCCGTCTCCGGGACCTCCCAATGGTATGGTCACGCGCCAGCATTTCCGAGCGCCTTCAAGGATGAACCCAACTGCCAAAGGCAATCCTCTGCTCAGTGCCAAACGCACGAATGAAGCCTTGTCGGAGCATCCAGCCGGCAGTATCGCCATCAATGGTGATGCAGATAAACGTCCACGAGTCTAGTTCTATGCCATTCCAAACATGCTCATGCTATTGTTATAAGCTGCTTGACTCACCTCTGCCATGCTGATGCCTTTGATGGTTGCAACCGCAAATGCTACTTGACTCACGCTGCATGGTTCATTCCGACCGCGTACGCGTAGACCCATCTCAAAGCGCTCCACCTTTCGAGCATCCTCCAACACAGGCGCCGCTTCTCCCGTACAGTCGGGTTTTTGTAGCAACGCCATACTTGCATGACTCGGTCGAATCTCACACCATGGCGCATCCGTCTCCAGCATGAGTTTATCCAGTGGGACGTGTTTTGCAACATGCAAATTTTCTTGTGTCTTGAGGGAGCAGCCATTGATGCCGATACTCCAGCCTTGTGCACATAATGACTGCATCTCTTCGAGCGTTCCCGTGAAACTGTGTACAACGCCACGTTTCGGCAACCTCGCCTGATACACGTCAAGAATCGACGCAAAGTCATTTGCTGCTGCACGAGAATGAAGAAATAAGGGGAGTTGAAACATCACTGCCAATTCCATTTGTGCACGAAAGCAAGCGAGTTGTGTGTCTTTTGGTGACCAATCGAGGCGATCGTAGTCGAGACCTAGTTCACCGAATGCACGAATGCGTGGATTGGAAGATGTTTGATCGTGTTGAATAAGTGCCATCAATGCATCGAGACATGCATCAGGACCATCCCGATACTCGAGCCAAAGCTTGGATTGTGTTGGATGAATGCCAGCAGTACAAACAAGCATATCCGGATGCTCCAAACACAATGCATGCGCTTTTTGTGAGTCTTCCAAGTCTGTACCCGTCACAAGCCATTGACTACAGCCTGCATCACGGGATCGCTGTAGGACGTGGGTCATGTCATCTGCATGTTTTTGCTTGCCGCGATAAGAACCGCGAAAGATGAGGTCTGTTGCATTGACGGCAATATCAAAGAATTTATGTAGTGATTTATTCTGAGCAGGCATGCACGTTGTGAGGGAGCGTGAAGTGAGGCTTGTGAGCAAAGAGCGAGCCGACAGTTTGTTTGAGTGAAGGTCTGCACAATTAGCAGGCCTGTAGGAGACTACGCAGGAGTTGTGCCTGGTGATGCGTGGGATTGTTGAGTGGCAGCCCCGCAAGGCATCAGACAGCTTTCTGTTTATCTACACCCATTTCTGCCAAGTCCTGTCTCCGGCCCAAGCAACCTCTCTGCTGCTCATTCATTCTCTCAGCTTGTGAACTCAACAAAGCTTGTATGGGCAAACTCAGTATGTCTTTCCTATGACGTTCTGCTTTTCAAGCTCGATGATTTGGCAGAAGACGACTTTGCAGCTCTGGCAAAGCAAGTTGTCAGCGTGAAATCCCGCATCGGAGGAGTCGCAGGATCCAAGCGATGGCTAGTGCCTCGGCCAAGGTGAACAGTGGATGAAATCAGTAATACAAACAAGCAAGTCAAATTCGATATCAGGTGATTGACCATACGCGTTCAATCCATACGTTGATTCGGCTTCCATAGCCTAATGATTACATGATCAGTCGCATTGACATCCATGATTTGCTCTCTTCTTACCTTTTCCATACTTTAATCTCTTCCACATCTCATTACTGCCGCCTAATACGTACGTATACCTGCTTCAAGGGTGAAAGTGGATGAGGAGTGACGCAAGGAAACTAAGGCCTGACAGCGAGTATCATTTAACATCAGCTCGCTTTGAAAGTATTGTCGCGAGAGAAGCCCACAGATCTTGTTGACATCCCGATGTCCGAGAGAGGTAGCGTGATCCGAAAAATGTATATTGAAGACTGAGTAAAAGGACAAAAGAGAAGTGGTCAACGGGGGTCTCGAACCCCCAACCTTGGAGTTATTAGCTCCACGCGCTAACCAATTGCGCCAGCCAACCTGTTTGATATTATCCGGTTCAAGACATGCAATATAAATGCAAAACCAGAAAAAAAAAAAAACCTCGATCTGGTCTGCCCAGCTGCAACGAAGGCCATGAGAGACATCATCATCCGGATAGCGGCCTTTGTGCACTGTGTCTGGAAGCTTCAGCGGTCTCGTCGTTTCAGCGAGGTCCAGCTGGAGGCAATCACGGATCGCGACATTGGTCGCTCGGTCCAGCGACTTCAATCGTGCGCCGAGGGCGCAAAAAACAAAGGGTGTTTTAGCGGGTATGCCTGCAGGAAAGGAGCAGCTTGCTGGTTCAAGGCCTGGAGGAGAATCCCGCACTGTTCGTCTGTTCACAGACGTTCGTGAAGTCATTCATTTCATCCTACCATTTACATTCTAGACTCATAGCTACTTGATAGCTTTGAATGCAAATATATATAAAAGAAACACGTGACACGCATCATAAAGCCTATGGTGATTGCCAACGTTTCTTCTCCCCTACCTGTAGAGCCTCGGACCATTCCTACTCTCAAACAGCATCCGGCTCCGACCATGCTGCGACTCCCGGATTTCGGGCATACGACCACTACCTACCCTCGACCTCAAAAGACGTGCTACACGTTATCGGGGATCTCGCCGTTTTGACCACCGAGGCAGTCAGTAAGGTCTTGCTGGCGGAGTATCCTTCATACGAAGGTGCTGCCATCTCGATTGAAAAGGACTACCGCCTGATTCACCTTCAACAAGGGGATGACCCGAGCGACCTCATCACCAATGGCCTTACGGTGGCTGGGATCAAGCGGGATGTGCGCATGGCCGTCAACCTTCAGGGAGGACGAGTCATAGTCATCAACGTTACGGGTCTCATTAGTGATTCAAGCAAAGCCCTGTCTTCCGCACTGAGTCCTTGGGGCACAATGCTCGAGCTACACCTCGAGTACATTCCAGGATCACAGAAAAAGCACTTAACTGGGAATGGTTCTTGTCTACTTGACCTGGCCAAGGTAGGGGAGTACCCTCCACCGACTCTTGAGGTCTCTCGAAGCCTTCACGATATGAAAGTGTGCTCTGTTCGCATCCAAATGCCCAAGGGTTTTATGGTATGCTGCTTCTGCCACCAATAACACTTCCGAGAAGCTTGAACCTCCGCGCCTGTATGTAAATATTGTGGCGAGACGAGGGCGCACGCACCGCACGGCTGCCCAAAGGGCAGGAGGGATCCAGTAGGGGCCCAGCAAGGCCTTGTTGCGGCTTCAACCCAGAGTCCCAGGACTAGCAACGCTCGTGCTGGCTGTGGCATCTCCCAAGCGAATCAAAACCCAAAGTAGCCTCCCCGCAGTACCCACCGCACAACCAGCCAAGGGCACTGAAGCATGTCCTTTTGTCTCTATGGACGAAAGCCCTGTGACGACTCCGACTATTCCGTCGACTCCAGCTTCAAAGAGTCATGCTGTCGAATCAACGGCCGACCTGACACAAACACAGCTGCTTCGCACCATCAAGTGATGTGTAGCCCAGGAGTATAAGCCACACCTTAGGCACGACGAGTACAACGTTATGCCTTTTGGTCTAACAAACGCTCCCGCTTGTCTTCAAACGTTGATGAATACGGTGCTCCAGCCTTTTATCGACAAGTCGTGTTCTGCTATCTTGATGATATCCTTTTTTAATTCTCAAACGCAGGCTGAGCACACTGAACATGTTCTCTCTATCCTTAAAGTACTCGACGAGCACGACCTCTTCATCTAAGTCAAAAAAAGTGCGTAATTGACGTCGACATGGTCGAATTTCTTGGTTATGTTGTGTCTCCCAGTAACATTGCAATGACTCTTGTCAAAATCAGCAGCTCTATCGTCAATTGGCGTCAGTCAAAGTCAGCCCATGACGTTCAAGTGTTTTGTGGTTTGCTAACTACTACCGCCGATTTATTTCCAACTACAGCAAGATTGTCAAGCCGCTCTGCGCTCTCACAAGCAGCGACCAAAGCGTGATTGACCGTTACGTGAAAGCATGCGTCACGTTGCAGAGAAATGCAGTAGCAAGTCAAGCTATGTGACTTGATGTGATAGAGTAATTGACTGCTCCCGCAGCGCAACTGCAACATTCAGATAGACTTTTCGACTCCGATCACTTTCGAAGAAGACTGAAGGGCTCTTGAGAACGGCTGCAGGTGGCGGCTTCTTCTGCTCGGTCGCCCGGCACATTGCTCCATAGTCTCACAGAGCATCTGTCCAGTTGTTCCGACGGCCCTTGTTGACCATATGGGTCTTCATTTGTTATTACACTTGATACACAGTCTACTCTATCCATCCTGTGCTAGCAAATGCTCGAGCTGCTCTTTACACAAATGTGCTACGGCATCAGTGTCTATGAAAGAGGAAGCTGCAGAGTGTAAAGGGAGAAATTCAAGTACTGAATATCAGGTGCTTGACTGCGTCGAACGGGCAGACAATTTTTACACATAGCCCACTATCATCTGTCTCATCTTCCAGGGATAGAGCGGTCTTGAGCTGATAGCAGCGGGAACCCACTTCATTGTGTCTTTGTCAAATGCCGCGGTTCTTCCATGGAGTCAGGGGCAGTCCGGTGTCAATGCTGCGGGATATTTAGTCCTGGGATGTGCACGTCCAGCAGACTGCAACGGCCGGAACTGATGGCCGTGATAGAAGTTGGCGAGTGGGCTGTAGCCGGCATCTTGTCCGTCCCTCGGACTCCTTCCACAGGATCACAGCTGTCCTCTCGCTTGACACCAAGGCCGACGCCGTTCTTCAGTTCTAGCTCTACTGTTCATCCTGACATCCCGCGCCCCCGCAATTTCTCATCCCGGCGACAAGAGCGGCAAGACAAACACCCAGCAAGTGGCAGCAACCCAACAACCCATCTGTCTGGCGGCAAGTCGAGCAGGATGCTTCTTCTATAAGGTCGCACATCGCCGCAGTTTGTAGGCTTTGTCCTTTTTCGTCAATCATTACTCACCTAAAGATGGTCATGGCCAAACCAGATGTCCTCCTCATCGGTGAGGTCACGCACGCCCGGAAAGAATACAACCAACTCTCCGAGTATGCAAACCTGATTCAATGCACCAGCGACAAGAATGACCGGGTACAATTCATGGCAGATTGCAAGACCAAGTATCGCAATGTAATTGCCATCTACAGGCTCAACAATACAGACTACACCGGCAGATTCGACGAGGAGCTATGTAATGCTCTGCCTCCATCGCTCAAATTCATCTGCCACAATGGTGCTGGGTATGATAATATCGATCCCCCGGCGCTCAAGGCGCGTGGCATTGTCTTCAGCAACACGCCCGGTGCGGTGGATGCACCTACAGCGGATGTTGCCTTTTTCATGATGCTTGGTTGCTTCCGCAACTTTTACAAGGCCATGATTCACACGCGGCGCGGTGAGTGGCGTGGTGATACGGGACTTGCGCATGATCCGGAGCACAAGGTTCTCGGTATCCTTGGTATGGGCGGCATTGGTCGGGCCTTGGCCAAGCGTGCTGCTGCATTTGACATGGACATCATCTATCACAACCGGAATAAGCTTCCAAAGGAGGAAGAAGCAGGGGCTCGCTGGGTATCATTTGACGAGCTGCTAGCGACTGCAGATTGTCTGTCCCTCAACTTGCCCCTCAACAAGCACACCCGCCACATCATCTCATACGAGGAGATTGCCAAGTGCAAAAAGAGCGTCATCATCATCAACACGGCACGCGGACCTGTTCTTGACGAGCAGGCACTGGTCGATGGTCTAGCATCTGGTCAAGTGGGCAATGCTGGTCTTGATGTGTTCGAGAACGAGCCAGAGATTCACCCGGAACTTCTCAAAAATGACAAGGTCTTTTTGCTGCCACACATTGGTACAGGTACAATTGAGTCGCAGTACAACATGGAGATGGTGGTCATCAACAACATCAAGTCAGCTCTGACGCGTGGCGTGCTGGAAACGCCCATTGCAGAGCTCAAGGAGATTGCAAATGCGCACAAGACTGTTTAGTGACTGTTTAGCCATAGCCAACACGAGTGACCTCATACCTCCTGTCAACTACTTGCGACATGGCTGATCAAAATGTGTCGCGGCCGCCAGTGCCTCTTATTGCAGGACTGACACTCATGTACATCTACTTTGCTTCATTAAAGTGCCTGGCGTCTGGTCTGCCAATCTTGACTGTCTTTAGCATTGTCCAGCTCTTGGCATTTGGCAGTGGCGCATATAGGACCGTGACACTTGGCGCAGTCGCTTTGCATGTCGCATACTACCTAGCACGGCCTAGCTCGGTGCTCTATCTCCTCTTTTCATTAGCTTGTTGGACGTCTGTTGTCGTCTTGTCACTCGTCTACTATCCTGTTCTGCGCACACGACTACGACCGGCGCGCGACTACATCAAACGAAAGATTACCAAGCTTGAAGAGCGTATAGCGCATTGGGAATGGCCGCTGCTCAATCTTGACGAAAAGGGCTATCTCAGACTACTCGGTGGTGTTAGTGTTGATATACTAGACGGCAGCATCGTCTTTACTAATGTCGACTTTGCCTATCGAGTGGACGCGTTTACAACCGTCCTTGCAAAGCTAGATACAGTCAAGATTCGAGTGGGCCGTGATGTCGCACTGGGTGAGCTTTCTGTCAATCTACGCGGTCATGGACATACAGTGGAAATGACGCAGCCAAGACTCAATCCTGTACGGACGATGAGTGTCGACATAAAAGCCGATTCTCGCAAGCTACCGCCTGTAGACTCAGAGGTGACATCGCGTCCAATTATGCTCAAAAAGACAGGGAGTCGTACACCTCCAGTCTTGCCCCCACGCCGACAAGTCACTGAGCCTATTGATCAGACTGAGGATTTGGAGCTGCAACAAGCCATCAAAGAAAGCCTTGCATCTGCAAAGACCTCGTCCCGCGTGTCCTTAAACGGCGATGCAGCCGAGTCAACCCGTACGTCTCTTGATGGACGATCCGAAATTGACAGTGAGCTGCAATCACTCTACCGCGAAGAGGATGTCGAGTCTGATGCCTACTTTCGCAAGGTCTTGGAAGACAATGCCGTCAAGCACAAAGTAGATACGACTGCGCCAACAGGACAGGGAAATCTGGACGCCAAGGCAGCGTTTGCCAATCAGCTTAAAGACAAGCTAGAGGAAACCCTTCGAACAACAGAAGCCAAGCATTCTCCACAAATTCGACTTCGACAATTGCTAAACTTAATCCCTTGGTGGCTCAAACTACCGCCTGGACCACTGCTGACGCGTCTGATTCTATCGCCCATCATCTGGCTACACCCATTGAAAATCAAGACTGTTGCCGTTTCAGGCACCGGTAAGCGCATCACCAATATCCTCGAACGTTGTGGTGTCTCACGAGCACATCCTGATCCAGAAATCTTTCGCCTGGTGCGCAAAGTGATTATATGGTTGGAAAGAGGCGATGTGTCGCTTATATTGACAGATATCCAAGTGAATGGTTATGTGCCGCTTGCTCGAGATCCCGTCGCTACGGCAGACATCAAAGCGTCAAGACCAACGGCGTATCGCAATACGGTTGGCGAAGAAGACTTGTTGGCGCAACTCGAAGCCATCCAAGGGACAGTGCAAATGCCTACATACTTGCTGCCCAACCATGAAGCCTACTTTCCAGGAACACCGCGCGGCAAACTCTTTTACAGTGTCCTGCTTTCAATGCCAGCTGTCTTCAACAAGGAATTGCTCATTATTGGCGCTGCGTTCCTCAAGGCCATTACCATGATTGATATGAAGCAAGACGCAGCCAGTAGACCACCGCCATCAGTCCATCTCAATGGCAACTTTTCTCTTCGTGGGCTCGGCACGTCCCTGCGGCAAGCGGCAGGCGATATTGCTAAGCAAAAGAGTGTACAGTGGGGCGTAGGGAGCGAGCGGTTGGCCAAATACGTCAACAAGATTTCGAAATGGATGCGAACAGTGCATGCGGATGTCGGTGGCAAGGGCGAGATAGAGTTTGACCTGATCAAGCTGCGTCGCAAGAGGGATGGTAAGGAGGTGTAGATGCGTTCCATCTCGTAGAAAAATACTTTTCCACGACAAGACAAAGCATCATTTAGTAGCTAGCCGGTACATGTCGGGATCCGAGGCGGCTACGGCTGCTAAGCCTGTAGAGATGCCCAAGCCCAAGGTTCCAGAAGGAAATCCAGCATTCAACATGATGGGTCTGCCCAAGATTCGAAATTGGCGCTTACCCTCGCGCAACTGGTGTATCTTTTGGGCTGTTGTCGGCACATTCGCTGGCAGTGTAACCTATGATCGGTTCGAAAAGAAGAAGGTCCTGCGGCGCTATACAAGCATGGTGTCACATCTAGCGAATGAGCCACTTCAGCCATTGCAAATGCCGCGTAAAGTGCGCGTCTTTTTGGGTGCGCCGCCTGGAGATGGCTTATACGTCGCTCGAGATGCCTTTGATGAATATGTCAAGCCCATCTTTTACGCTGCGGCAGTCGACTATGAACTGGTAGAAGGACGCATGCAAGGGGATATTCGACACAAGACTGCACAGTCTATTCGCGACCGACGGCTAGGCGTGGATGGCATGACGGACTTGCAGAGACAATCAAAGCAGCAGCTTGAATGGAACAATGAAGGTGGTGATTTGATCCTTGGACGGCATACCTTTAAAGAATACATTCGAGGCCTGCATGAAGGGTATCTTGGCCCGGTAGAGGAACCAGCGGAGGTACATGCCATTATGAACCCCGAGTATCCCGATCAGGGTGCTGCCTCACCAACAGAAGATCTGGAGCCCGGCCAGGAACCACTGACTGACGTGCAAAAGGAAGAGCAAATCAAGGCCATCAAGGACAAGATTCCATCGAGCCCGCCGTCCTATCTTATTCCAAGCGCGTATGCGAATGCTCCGGATCCTGTAATAGACAAGCCGGTGGTGCACAGCTTTGTACCGCTCCAGCACTTGCTTGGCTTTCTCAATACACCCTGGCGAATATGGCGCTTTGTACATCGCAGGGATTTGGCTGAATCCATGTGCTTTGCCACAGCAGCGACTGTGCTTGGTCTGCACTCACAGCCGCTGACTCGAGAAGATCTCAGCATCAATGAGGCAGATGAGCTTGATTGGCCGAAGAAGAACCGAGAAAAGACGGACGGCGTCTGGGTAGAGGATATAGCGGTGGACGACCGAGTCATGGCGCATCTTGCGAGATATGAGCTGGACGTTGAAGAAGCGGAGCGGCTTGTATCTGAGGCAGCTGCTCGGTATGTAGCAGAATCTATATAGGATAATCTATATAGGATATACTATATTAGTATACAAGTAGCTGAGCATCCCACGCATTCTGTGGCGACCGAAACGAATTCTACTCGAGTACTTACACTTGTCACCACACCACCAGGGAAAGAGCACTGCCGTCTGGGTCCAACAAGCGACAGTACTCGAATTCCTCTTCATTCTCGCTTCATTCTGACCGCCGGTATTCCTCCACGACCTTCGCCATGCCAAAACCAGTCATTCTTTGGTCCCACCCACGATCCGTTTCGACGGCCTTTGAACGAGCCTTCATCCAGCGCGAGCAGGATGTCGTCTGTATGTTGAACGTATACAGAACGAAATCTAACGTCAGGTTTCCACGAGCCATTCGGCGAGCCATTCTACTATTCTGCCGAGCGCATGAGCACACGATACTCGGAAGAAGAGTGCAAAAAGTGAGGTCTCCAGGTTGCAAAACAGCTGTGCTCATACACTAGTAGCGGTCAACATGACAAGACTTTCAACAACATTTACCAAGAAATTCTTGCGGCGTCAAAGGATGAAAAGTATGTCTTTGTCAAGGACATGTCGCAGTACATTGTCAAGCCTGACTCTATTGAAGGCGAAAATCCCACAGTCTTTACAGACGACGAGCTGAAAAGCATGACACACTCGTTTTTGATTCGCACTCCTGAAAAGTCTGTGCCGTCCTACTACCGATGCTGCTCGGGTGACCAAGCCAAAGAGACTGGCTTCGAGACATACGACCCCGATGAGGCCGGCTATCGCGAGTCAGTGACCTTATTCAAGTACTTGACCAGCATTGGCATTGAGCCTATCATTGTCGACTCGAGCGATTTGATCAAGACGCCCAAGTTGGTAATGCAGGCATACTGCAAGCATGTCGGTATCCCCTACCTTGAGGGCATGATTGAATGGAAGGCAGAGAAAGTGGAGAGCTTTGACAAATGGAAGGGATTCCATGATGATGCTCAGCAGTCCACGGGCTTCAAAGAGGTCAAGCGAGAAAAGGAGACGCACCCAGAGATTGTCACAAAGACAATTGAAGAGAACAAGGCTCCCTATGAATGGTTGTTTGAGCGACGAGTCAAGATTGACAGTAAATAGCGAGGTGTACATATAGATTTTGATGCAAAACAATCTGAAGTATGTTGCATTACAATTTGGACTGTATTGATGGATTGCAGACAGCCGTCAAGAATGCTTCAGGCTCTTCGAGAAAGAAGAAGTGGTTGCCAGTCTTGCTCCCGCATCGCACATCCACACCCAATCGCTTTGCCTCATTCGCAGCTGCCACAAACCACCCTGCCGTTTCTGCAGCATACAACAAACGTAAGCGCACGTCCGGTGCCTGTATTGCAGCTGTTGTAAAGGCATGCATTTCTTTGTTGTTGCGAGCACACCACGAAGAACCATGCTGTATGTTCTCCAATTTCAAGGTACGTCTGTACAAAGCATCAGCCGCTGGATCATCAATGGTCAAGGATGCTGGTGTAGAGGCAAACTTGCTCCCAGGGCCATCAGGATGGCGATAATGCCCAGTTGTCCAGCGTTCAAAGACTTTTGGGTCAGATAGATTGCCTAGTGTCTTGAGCTCGGGCGTCGGTCGGATGGCTTTGCCAAAGATGACAGAAGTCGGCTCAAACACAATCATTTCGTCGACTGCTGCAAGAGCATCTTTGCGAACGTCGACTGGCAGAAAAGTGGGATTTGCCAGCGCTAGAACCAGTTCAGATGCCTTTGACCAGCCGAGAAAGATACAATGGCCAGTAGGCTTCAATTGCGTCTTGCAATAGTTTAAGAACAAGGCGAGGTCAGTTGTATAGTCCAAGCACATTGCCGTACGATCTGCTTTGCACTCAACTTCATCCTTTGTTAGTGGCGTAGACTGTCCGAAACCTCGACGATTGTAAGCAATAATGCGCAAATTGTAGGCCTCGAGTAGTTGTTGCTTGAACAAAGGTGTTGTCATGAGCTCAACATTGCTTCCTACGCCGTGCGTCATGATGAGGGTTGTTTTGATGGAAGCAGCATCAGTTGAGAAGGTGCTAAGCGAGTCAAAGTACTCGAGCTCTGTGCCATTGGAGAGCTTTGCGAAGGGCATCTTGGCAGCTTAGTTATGGGTGGTGTGTACAGATGAGATTGCGGGGCCTTGCACAACCCACAACCCACAAATGACAGCCTGAGACCAAGAAATCAGCCTGCCGACCGCAGAGATGCGAAAGGCATGGTCTGTAGCCGGTCTGCACAACAAAGATCAGCAGATGGGCAGGTACATCATGGTCACCTTCAGAATGTCAGTCATTGGCTTCTTACATCATTCTGTGCTCAGCAGCGGCACAATTGGTAAATCATGGAAATAGATGTATTTGTACGCCAGGGCTGAGTAGGACTGCACCCCTCGAGGCTACTATGTTATCAGAGGAGTCTAGCCCGGACTTTGCATCCTATTCACGTCTGTCTGCATCACGTTGGGCCGAAGCACAATGTCGGGTGATGTCATGCAGCGCAGAGCACGCATGGCCTAGAGTTACCACCTCAGCCTCTCCAACATGACTCAGTGATGACAGCGGCGTTCCATGCCATTGCTTGCATCGACAGATTTGTGGGTTTCCACGAGTACGTGCTGACCCAGCAGGTGTTCCAAGGCGAAGTCCTGATGGATAACCTCATGCAGTTCTTTTGCATTGATGCCGAGGACGCACTGAGGCTTATCAAGTTCAAAATTCAGCGGAACCAGGCCGACCTGCACCGGTACATCAGTGCAATGTTGAGAGTCCATTGCCCTCTGTTGTGTTGGTTGAATGTGCAGCTAGGACTCAGCTCCAGTCAATTGCGAGCGTGGACCTTCTCACTCTGACGGGAAGTCACACAGCTCAATTGGCATCTCCCGAGTGTGCAGCAACCCGCGACTGCAAATGGTTAGCGCTAGCCCACAGTTACACGTCTAGTCAACAGAGCAGAGGGCAGTAGACTGACAGCATCCATGTTCAAGTGCTGGTCCGTATCGTCTTGCTTAATTGTACTTGACGGGCATCAATTCGATTCAGCTTTATGCCAAGTATTGCATAAGCAAGTCCATCAGAGACCCTCCTTAAGATACCTGCTGCGAGAGCACATGATCGTCCAGCTCCTGTTTCCATCAACGCAAGTCATGCTGAGCAAGGTCGTCATTTACAAGTCAACACGAACTATCAATGCGAGACCCGAGGAGGTGACGCTAGACGCGTGGCATACCTTTCAGCAGACAGAGCCAGTACAAGCTCGCTCAATGATGGCGCGGCACTCCTTTGTGATGTCTCACACATGTCGGAGACAGTAGGTCCAAATGAGGCTCCCCATCAACGTCTGGTATAACTCGTTTGACCCCGTTCTGCATCTACTCGACTGCAAGCTGCGGTGTTGTCGTTCTTGCAGATCGCGGTCCACTTGTTGCCTGTGGGATACACTTGCTCATACGTCGCTATCTCTGTCAGCTAGATCGTCCTTGACCAGCTACCGGTAATACACGTATCGACAACGCTTCCCTGCGATAATTTACGTGTGTGCTCCTCCAATGCCGACCGAGCTCTCAATGGCTGCGTTTGTCAGACAATCAGCGCCTGGCTTTCCAGTCTTGCGTGAAGTCCTTACTCAGTGCTCTTCTGACTCTTGAGAGAGCGGCCCACTCTACTGGGAGTCAGTCAACTGCATCGTGACCCCTGAAATCGTCAACTTGCACCGAGGCAGTCACAAAGGCAGCCACAGGTCAAGGTCGCAGTACAAAAGAAGACTACACATGGTTCCCTTCCTATCGTCAGGAAGAGCTGGAGGGTTGAGGTCGCCAAGCATGCTATTGTACAGCGAGGGCAGCCTTGAGGCCTCACTGATTGATCATTCAGTCAGCACACAAGGAGGAGCACGCAAAATCTCAAAAACCCAATGCTACGCCTCTTGATCCTTACACACTTTCGGCAAGATAACCATGCAATCGACCCCTTTGCTCTCGTGATTTTGCAAGGTCACTGTACCGCCGCAAAACTTGGCATATAATCTGGAAATAGGTAGACCATAGCCAAAGCCTGCCATGATTGCGCGCTCCGCTGCATTCTCAATCTGTTCTTCTGCTTCCGAGGGAGAGTAAGGAGAGTTTGCCGTCGTGTACATGTAGCGCCAGACGAGATCTGCTTGTTTGGCTGGAATGCCGCCGCCTTGATCACTGATTTTGATAACAACATTGTCTGCGTCGTCAATGAGAGAAATGACAATGGGCGCGTACGGTTCTTCGAATGTCTCGACAATCGCGCGCATGCTGTTCTTTAGAATTTCAAATGCAATATGCCATAGGTAGCCCGGAATATAAGTAACGGCCAGGTTGTCAGGCAGATCCATCTGGACTTGCGGTGCTGTAGAGATGCCGTAATAGTCTTCACACACCTGACGTGCATCAGCGGCTGCTTTCTGCAAGACTTGTGGAATGTTCATTTCGTGTTCAATAATGCCACAGTAGCCATCTCTCCGTTGTGCGACGGCTGCTGTTTGGCCGAGCAGCGTCAAATGCTGTGTTGATGTTGTGCGCATGCCTATCCGTGACAGGTGAAATCGATCCAAAAACTCCTGCAGTGAATCATCCCGCGCGTCATTCTCTGGATGTGTTGCAATATGCCTGTGAAAGCCCTCTGCCAGGGTCGTCGCAACAGGCTGATGCCGTTTCGCAATTGTTTTGAGCACATCCGTCAGTTTTGTCCATTCTTGGATAGTGATGGCATCGCTCTGCTTATCCTTCCAGAGGTCCGCAAAGACTGCCAATTCACCAAAACTCTTCTCATACCATTGCTTGACACGCCCGACGCTGTCATTATGCCGCACGGACTCTGGTAATGTGGATAGGTCCTTTAAACGATGCGCGAGCCTGGTAGGCAGTTCTACAGTTGCATGCATCCGCGCACCCTCGAGAACGTCCTGTGTCTCTTGGCTCCGTGTCCGCCGAAGCAGTCGCGCCAGATTGATGGTCGTCAGCTCACGCGCTGCATATTGAGCAATCAATGCCCCGGACATGGCGGCCGTGCAGGTGAAGGTGGTGCCGTATCACCTGACTGCCTGAGATGAGAGCGCCAGTGCAAGATGGAAAGAGGTGTCGTTGGTTGGTGTCGCGGTCTTTGCGGAGTAGTCGGAGTGGAGGCTGCCAAAACCCGACGACTCGCAAGACACTGTGACACACTCTGCCTGGAGCTCGTAGAGTGCGAAAGACTAGCTCATGCTCAAACGCTTCTTGCGGCCTGCGCCAGGGAAGCAGCAGACGCTTGTGACTGCCTGCCGGGTCACGACCAACTTGGTGCGCATGAACCACGCCGTACCCTGTCCCTCTCAAACTGCGCAAGAGCCATCTACACGGCCTGCCGCGGCCAAAGTGCTCCCAGAGTCACACAAAGAGTATACATCTCCTTATGCATCTATACGCTCTGAGCTAGACTATGACTATCACACACCGCCGACGCCAGACCGCTGTCAAGTACAAGACGAGCTCATACGAGCGACTCTGCAACGGCATGCTGCAGCGACGGCCGCGTATCCTGTCAAGCAACATAAGCGCCCGCTTCTACTCTTCACTGCTGGAGCCATGGGTGCAGGCAAATCTCACTTCCTATCGACGCTTCCCTTTAGCTATGTCCTGATTGACCCAGATGAGCTCATGAGTAAATTGCCTCGGTACGCACGGCCATGTGTGCCCGGCTCTACATTCGCTCAAGGCTCAGCACTTTTACAAGAACTGGAACAATCCACTCGGCTACGGCACGAAGCGCGACTCATCACAGAAGTGATATTACTCGCTGCAATGCAACAAGGCGCCGATATTGTCACTGATGGTTCTTTGCGGTCTTATACCTGGTACTTGGCACAAATTCCCATGCTACGGCGACGCTTTCCACAGTACCGCGTCGAGGTCGTTCACATCCATTGTCCGCTGCAAGAAGTCCTCAAGCGTGCCCAGAAGCGGAGTCTACGAACAGGCAGAGAGGTACCACCGGCGCTGATTGAGCGATCTTGGAAAGACTCTAGACGAGCCATCTCTGTGCTTGGTCGGCAGAAACTGGTGGATCGTGTGCGTATGGTTGATTCTACAGGACCACTGCCACGCGTCGTCTATGATTCGCTCGAGGATGAAGCCTGGCCGCTGCGAGGTGTACCTAATGAGATATCAAGAGTCGATGGATTCGTCAATTCTGCTGGCGTAGTCATTGAGAATGGTGAAGATAGATTACAGACCAAAGTCAAGGCAAGGTTGTAGGCGTAATTTATATGCTAAACGGCACCCGAAGCAAAGTAGAGCTTCGAAATGGCCGGTCCACTAAACTCTTCAATCTGGCTGCAGTAATTATCAATCTGCCCGGAAATGAGCAGTGACTCGAGTCTGTTGGGCTCATTCGCCACGACAACAGGTCCCTCGATTGGCTTTTGTCCAACAGACACACGCTGTGTATTCTCTGCTTTGCGACGCGCATGTTCGCGTGCCATTTGTCGGGCGTGGTATTGCAGCGCATTCTGCTCATAGTTGTAGTCATCAATGCCTTCGAGCAAAAAGTCGATATTCTTCTCAAGATATGGGTCAACGGCCAAATCGAGCGACGCATAGCTAGGGGCACCAAAGGTTGTGTCTTCAGGGTTGTGCGAGAGCTTGTCGGCTTTTGATGGGATCGGTGTCAGCTCTGCGAGCAGGGCTGTTGCGAGGTGCGAGTTGCACACCTCAATAGGAAGCTCCTCGAGAATATCTCTGTGAGTCAGGTTGTGCTTTTGTATTGTGCTGAGCAAGAGCTTGCCGCCAGCTTCCTTTTGTGCTGCCAGGAAGGCTGGTGCGAGCCTGTATGCTTTCAAGCTCAAGTTGCCGGCATTCGATGTGCAAATGTCGTGCACAAGCACAACAGAGCGGTCATTGAGTTGCTTCTGATAGGCAAATTGTGTTTCTGTGAGCTGTTGGTTCAGGAAAGTTCCCAGGTATGCAGACTGATACCAGCCAACAACGTTATTATCTACGCCAACGTCACGAAGCCAGTGAATCATGTGGTTCATGTGCTGTGCTTTTGCCTTGGCAGAACCGCTTCCTTCCTCGCCCTCATTGGGTGAAGGAAAGGGAAAGCAGTTGGTGACCTCTAGTACATCTTTGACATCCAAACCCAGTAACTGGCCAGTCGTACCGGGATGAGGAAAGCTTTCGCGGCAGTGCTTTGCGATTTTGAGCACAACCAAAGAATCAACCTTGACAGAGCGCAAGGGGGCAGTCGAATCGATATCTGTGGCTGCCGGTGTCGACGGCACGGGCGCAATGGCTTGGACCATGCTTGTAGAGACGCAATGAAGGCTTGAGGCAAGCTCACAAGATGCTGCTGCTGCGAATGCTTCATCGCGGTCAAAAAATTGTCGCGCACGTGGTTGAGATCGTCAGATGGACGCGGGATTGCTTCTGACGACTCTACCAGGTCTCTACCTACATGAAGCTCTGATTCCGTGATTGCTTCCTCTGCATCATCCATCTTAGAACGCTTTGATAAAATCGAGTAAAAATACGGTATTGTATGGCTAGTGCCAACTCACAACTTGCTCTGCTCAGCTGCCGACTCAGCTGCAATCTCGTCTCGCAACAGACGGCGCAGAATCTTGCCAGCTGGAGACTTTGGCACCTGGTCTACAAAGCGAATTCCGCCTCTCAGACGCTTGTAGCCCAGTACCTGCGGCTCGTACCAAGCTTCAATTGCAGCCTTTGCAGTCTGTTCATCCATCGTCTTGAGTGTGCCTTCTGCTTTAAGCACGATGTATGCGCGAACATTCTCCGTTGTGCCTTCCTTCTGCAGATCAGGGACCCCAACTACTGCACAATCAACAATCTCTGGGTGTGAAAGCAAGATGCCCTCGATTTCGGCTGGAGCCACCTGAAGTCAGCAATGCCATAATAAAATTCGACTTACCTGGAAGCCTGAACTCTTGATGAGCTCCTTGATACGGTCCACAATCCACAGGCGTCCGTCCTTGGCGGCAACAGCGACGTCTCCTGTTCGATAAAAGCCATCCGCTGTAAAGAACTTTGCATTCTCCTCCTCACTCATACCCAGATACCCGGAAAACACATTGTCTCCCTTCACAAGAAGCTCGCCTCGTTGTGTTTCGTTCCTGAGATCCACTACATTCGCAGGTACAATCTCTTCATCGGTTTCCAGGTTGACAATTTTGAGCTCCATGCCAGGCAGGGGATAGCCGCAATCGCCACCAGGCTGGCCAGGAGCGGGAATGCCAAAGTTTCCTCCGAAACTCGCAGCACTTCCCAGGCACACAAGCTCAGACATGCCCCACTATCGATTAGCGTGATTTTTAACATGCAATCTTACCATTTGTTGAATTCGAATCTTGGGATTGATTCGCTTGACGCAGGCATCTGCCAAGTCTTGGCCACACGGGGCCGCACCCACAATGATGTGCTCAAGGTAGCTAAAGTCCCGTCCCTCAACCAAAGGGTGCCTAGCCAAAAGCAGAACGATAGGAGGAGCCACCATAATCTGATCTGGGCGAAACTTTTCCAACAAGTCAAGGTACGCCGGGAGGCTGAATTGCTGAAGGATGACGGACGTAAAGCCATTGTAAAGAGGGTCAAAGATTGATCCAAACAGACCAGCGGCATGAAACGAGGGGAAAGCGCCCAACACAGTGATTCGCCTGTTGAGGTCTTGCATGCGGCGCTTGTGATGAGCTGCATAGTGATACTTGTGTATCTGGGCAACAACATTTTGGTGCGTCATCATTACAGCCTTGGGCAAGCCGCTTGTGCCGCTCGAGAAGCAGATGAGAGCAAGGGATTCGTTGACGTGGGGACCTCGCGGCCATTCAAGTTCCGGTCCATCAAGCAAAGCCGTCCAAGTATAATGAGATTTGTCTGTAGGTGTGTGTATGTCCCCACGAACAATGACCGTTAAATTTGGATGATGCTGCAAGACGCCCCTGACAGTATGGTAAAATTGTGCATCGACAATGATGACATTGAGTCCAGAGATTTGAATGTACTTGAGGATATCCTGAACAAGCGATTGCGGATTGATTGGAACAGCTTGGCCGCCGGCACACATGATGCCAAACAACATGACTGGATAGTGGACACCATTCAGGGATATCAATCCAACACGGTCGCCAGGTTGAACACCCACCCTGTACTTGAGCGCATGACCAAACCTTTTGAAGGACTCTCGCGTTGCCCCGTACGTCAGAGGCTTACTGTTGGGATCGTTGTCCCAAAAGACGATGCGCGATTCTTCATAATTGGTAGCGGGCTTGTCGAAGAACAACGAGAGGACATCAGTCTCAGGCGTTGGTGGAGCGGTAAAGGGCGTTGGCAGTGGCATTGTTCAATGATCTCAGGTGAATCGTTGGGCTCTGACTTGACTATGTAGTCGCTGGCTGATGACAAATAGCGAAGTGCCATATTGTTTATGTTTACCCCTGAATTGGACTTGAGCAGTGTCCCGGAACGATCCATATCCGCACAGCCGCGATTCCGTGTGAAATCAGAGCTTTGCCTGTGCCTTTGCAGCTTCTTCAAGCGCAATTTCGTCACGTAGCAGCCGGCGCAGGATTTTGCCGCTCGGTGACTTTTCAATCGCATCGACTAAACGAATTCCGCCAACAAGTCTTTTATAGCCCATCACCTGAGGATTATACCAGGCTTTGATCTTGCGCTTGCACAGCTCGGGATCCATATGCTTTAAGTCACTTCCAGGCCTGAGCACGATATAAGCCCTGACCTTCTCGCTTGTGCCTTGTTTGCGCCTGTCGGGGACGCCAACCACAGCGCAGTCGACAATGTCGGCATGCGACAGGAGAATACCCTCGACTTCCGCAGGAGCAACCTGGAAACCAGAACTCTTGATGAGCTCCTTGATACGGTCCACGATCCAGATACACCCTTGCTGGTCAGCGACGCCGATGTCTCCGGTGCGATAGAAGCCATCGTCTGTAAAGTATTGTGCCATCTCTGCTTTTGGCATGCCCAGATAGCCTGCAAACACTGATGGGCCTCTCACCAGAATCTCGCCTCTTTGAGACTCTTGCACTGGATCAATTTGTGCAGCTGGATGGCTCTCTTCGCCATCCTCAGGATTCACCAACTTCATCTCGAGGCCTGGCAAAGGGAAGCCGACCGCGCCTGGTCTAGCTTTTGCCGCAGAATCATCGAGCATGCAGAATGTCGTTGCACAGCATACAAGCTCAGTCATGCCCCACTACTGTTAACTTGGCCTTGGTGATGTGCTTCATACCACTTGTCGAAGTCGTGCTTTTGGATTGAGCCGTGCTACACATGCATCTGCTAGCTCTTTGGAAAGTGGCGCTGCACCAACATTGAGCCGTTCTACGCTGCTAAAGTCGTAGCCTTCGACAGCTGGACTCGTGGTCAACAATAGGACAATGGGTGGAGCAAGACCTAGGTCAGTAGGCTTGTTGTCCTTGACAAGTTGCAAGAACAATGGCAGTGTGAAGGCTGGCATCAGAACAGATGTCGCGCCAGCGTATGCTGGGTCAATCATTGAGCCCCTGGCATGTCAGCAAAGTTTGAATCGAGAAAACATACCAGATTCCGGCTGCATGGAAAGGTGGAAATGCCGAGACAATAATATTGTGTAGTTTGCCTTCGTGCATGTGTCTGGCGTGCTGTGCTGCGTAGTAAAACATGTGCTGATTCGCGACGATGTTCTCATGAGTCAATGTAACGGCCTTTGGCAAGCCGCCTGTGCCACTAGAAAAGCAGATGAAGGCTGTAGACTTGTTGACGGCTGGCCCGCGTGGCCATGCAAGCTCTGAAGAGCCACCGAGCAGTTCACCAAAGCTCATGTGTGGCTTGCCTGATTTTGACGGAGGGACTGTGCCACGTACAATGACAGTCAAGCCTGGGTAGTGAGGCAATACTCCCTCAATTGTCTTGTAAAACATGTCGTCGACAATGATGGTCTTCAGGCCGGTCACCCTGATGTAATTGATGACATCGTTTGTAAGGAGCATTGGATTCATTGGCACTACCTGTGCACCAGCGCACAAGACTCCAAAGAGCAAACACGGGTAGTGTGTGCCATGTAGAGACAATATGCCAACACGGTCGCCCTTGCGAACTTGTGCCTTTTGTTGAAGATTGAAGCCAATCTTTCGCATAGATGTGCGGAGGTTTCTGTACGAGAGAGGCGGTTCACTGGCTTGAGCCCCTTTGAAGATGATTCTGTCAATTGGAAAACCTGTTGCTGGCTTATCAAAAAGCAGAGAAAGCACGTCCGATGTTGGAATGGCCGGAGCCTTGAATGGCGTTGACAACGGCATTTGATTGATTGGTGCTCCAAGGACTCGTGAGCTCGTCGAGTATAACGCACAACGCAGAGCGGAGATGCAATGGTTGTGATAGTTGTCCACTTCGGCCTCTATCGACTGATATATTCGCGCGTCGATCGCCCCGCAAAACGTCCACTTCCCCAGATTTCGGAAATGCAGCGCGCCGGTCGCCGAAGTCCCATGTATTTGACCTCGAAAGCGGTTCTCATCTGATTGGATGGCTCATGTGCCTGGTATTGTGAATTTGTGATGAGAGACTCTACAGCTGCGGCAGCTTTGCACTTTGCAGCTTGACACACTTGCTTGAAGATCCTTTGCTCATGACTGGAAGATTCAAGCATACATGATGGTACTTGCTTTTGCAGTGACGTGCAGTCAGCGTGCTCTCCGCACATCAGGCTAATCAGATATAGCCTTGCTCAACAGTTCAGTGAGCTCCATTGCTGCCGCTTGATAGCATCCAGCAGATCGAGCTGATCGTTTGCACTCGGCTTGTGACGAAGCTGCTGTAGCAGCAGCTAAGCAAAGCCTTAAAATCTGACTTAATCATACCGCTCATTTTATTGAGGCGTATCGCAGCAGCCCAAAACTGAACTGTTTCAAACAGCTGTACAGCTGTACAGCTGTACGGAGTGTCTATCTGCGCATGTATATCGATGATGTGAAATGATGTCGTCGTGCAGAGTGGCCGAAGCTCGCCCATCTGAATGACTTCCCTTACGGCGACTGAAAACATCGCTCGAGCTCGGTCTTCATGCCCGTGCCCTTACCTCTGCTGCATCTGCATTGCTTTTTGTTGGTCATATGCTACAGCTACATCTGCAATGGGCAGCATTTCTCCAGGCTCAAGTGCGGCGCACGCTACTCTTGTGCTCGAGGTAGAATCTCACATGGTCAAACGCTCCGTCACAGCTGCTTCTGGTGCACCGCCCATTCACACACTGGAATGGCTGCCTTTCTACCGTCGGCCATTTGGCGAGTACATTTGTGACACGCTGCCAAGTAATCTACTTGTCTTTCATCTCGTCGCAACGGGCTTCATTGTAAGCACCCAGCTGGTGTAAATTAGCTGACCAGAGACTGGCATATTGGATGCAACCACATTTGTTGAATTTGGTACCTTCACATCAAATCAGACTGGTAATACAGTGCTGCTTGGTGTGCTAGCTTTAGGTCTAGGTGACCAACAGTACAAGAATCGCCTTGTTGATACGGCCGTCAGCCTGTCTAGCTTCCTGATTGCAGCATTCATCTGTGGTCAGATTGCCAATCACATCCATCCAGGACATGGTCGTGCACGGTGGTGGATCCTGACGTCCTCATTTTATCAGACGGCGACGATTCTCATCACTGCTGGGCTATTGTTCGGCAAGGCCATCACAACTGGACGACAATGTTCTTGGCTCGTCATTCTTCTGCTTGCGAGTTCTTCTGGGAGCCAAGTGGCCATGGCGCGTCAATTCTCAATACCTGGTATGGTTCTCCACGAGCTACAATTTCTAATTGACAGAAATACCGACAGCCATGCTTACATCGCCGCTTGTGGACCTCGTTACGGATCCGCACCTCTTCAGTACATCTTTACACAAAGCACAAAACAACCCACGGTCACGCAGGGTCTCCTACATCGTGGCTCTTGTTGTGGGTGTCTTTCTCGGCGCAGGCATACACAAGCATGCCGGACCCGAAGTTGTGATTTTGATTGCTGGCTGCATGAAGCTCGTCATCCTCCTGTCTTTTCTCGTCACTGCAAGCGAAGCAGAGCATGCAGAGCGTGCCCGGGCCGCAAGAGAGCAAGTGGAGGTCACGATACAGGCAGCATCGCCCTAACGGTCAAGTACAAAAGATAGAAAGTACTTCAAAGTAGACGAAGGAATAGCCGAATTTTGTCCCCGCAAAGTGACGCGACTCCTTGGAACGTCGACCTACGACCTACTACGCACCTGTCTCAACGCTCAAGCAAGTCAGGCAAGATGAATTCCCTCATGACCATGGCCGTCAAGCACTTTGCCAATTCCGGCAATGTCAGTCAGATCCAGCAACAAGCCACCCAGCAAAAGCCAGAAGATGCCTCACTCTTCTCCAACGCGCTTTCCATGTTGTCCAGCGGCAACAACAGTCACGGCCAAGGCCAATTTGGGGACCTACAGGACTTGAATGGTGATGGCGTCGTGGACGAACGAGACTTGCAGATTGCCAATGAACGTGCTCATGCAAGCTCTGGCCAGGTAGACTCTTCTACCCTGGGTAAGGCTGGCCTCTTTTCCGCACTCGCAGGTATGGCTGGTGGGAGCAGCGGTGGTCACGGACAGCAACAGCAGCAGCAGTATGGAGGTCAGCAGCAACAGCAATTCAATCAAGGCGGTCAGCAGCAGTACAACCAAGGTGGTCAGCAGCAGTACAACCAAGGTGGTCAGCAGCAGTACAACCAAGGTGGTCAGCAGCAGTACAATCAAGGCGGTCAGCAACAGTACAATCAAGGCGGTCAACAGCAGCATAACCAAAGCGGACAGCAGGGAGGTTATGGCGGCCAGTCTCAAGGCCAGCCAAATTTGGTTGCAAGTGCCATGTCGCAAGCTGCCCACCTCTTTGACCAGAAGCAGCAGAATGGTCAAGTCCCTCAGGGCTCCACCAAGCAATCGGCTGTGAATCAGGCAGCAGGGCTCGCCATCAAGTATCTCATGAAGAATGGACAAGCTTCAGCCGTCACTGGCAGTTCGGGCGGTGCGTCGAGTCTGCTCAACATGGCTGGCAAGTTTATGAAGTAGTAGTTGGTAATAGTCATTCCTATACGGGCGCCTGCTCGTCTTCACGTCTCTTGTGGCTCTTACCATAATACCAATTGATGGGCGACTCTGCGCCAGTAAAGACGAATAAATCATACACGAGCGAGCCAAACAAGCAACCCAGGATCGGAGCTAGTAAACCGCCCCATAAGAACCAGTAGTGATGCATAGTAAACACTTCGCCAGAAAGCGTAACGCATGCTGCAATGACACGAGGCGCAAAGTCTCGGATTGGATTCAAGCTGGGACCCACAGGATAGCCAAATGAAAAGCCAAGAACAGCGATGATGAGTGCGATGATGAAGGGATCAGTGCCTGTGATAGGTGGGCAGTTGGACACGTCTGAAATGGCAAGAAAGCCAGCCATGAAGATTGCAGAGGCAACAAACTCATTGAAAAAGGCACAGACATACGATGTTCTCGTTGGGGCTGTCACGAGTTGGGATGCAGTAGGCCCCAAGGCACTGTAAACACCATACGCAATGCTACATCCTGCAACAGCACCCATGACCTGAGCAACGACATAGCCTAGAATGCGCCTCTCTGGAAATCCTCGAAAGACCGCCAGAGCAATCGTGATGGCAGGATTGAGATGAGCATCAGAGACACCACCAGCGACATAAATTGAGAGCATGACGCCGATGCCATAGGACAGAGCAGCCAATTTGTTAGAGCCATCTGGATCAAGGTGGCTTTGCAAAGTGGAAGCTTGACCGATGCAGATAAGGATAGCGGTGGCGAGAAACTCGGCGAGAACCTCCCTGTGTATGCTTCGGAAGCGGGCCCAATGGTTGGTAGGGATACTGAGCTCAGGAGAAGGCGTGTCAGATCTACACACTGCGACACGAGTATCAGCAATGTCCTTCATTGGCATCGCCTTGCAAGGAAGCTCTGCATCTGACAATGATTCGCAAACAGGGCTGTGTGCCAATTTGCCATGAGCACCACTGTCGAGCTGTTTAGCCGTGCCATAACATTCGTGAATCGTGCGCTGGCCGCTTGATGCGCTCGAAAAAGATGGATGCGGCGCAAGAAGACCTGACGGAAGACAATCTAAACGTCGGCTGTACTCAGACCTTGCTGTAGGATCTGTCTCGGATGATTGAAAAGTCATGGCGCCAGGCTCGCACTGATTCTCCGCCTTCAGCGACGGCTTGCATCCTTATATCCTTGCATGAACATCACGTTGATGCCTTGTGATCATTTGCTTCGCTGACCATCAGCTGTCAATGTAGCTTGTTCGCTGTTGTCAGCATCGCACGACGCGTGTCAGACCACTCTAGGCAACGACGGACAAGATCCTTGTGCGGGTCTACCATTGATTAACACCACCTTGACGACCCTGTTGCTGCCTGACGTACTCAAAGGTCTCTCTGACAAATTCAGGGTCGACGCAGTAACATGCAACCCCGCTAGATTTCTCCTTGCTGGCCAGCGAGAATGGCTGAGGCTGTGTTTGTGGTCAGCGAAATTGTGGCCTTCTCCATCCAGGGGCCCCTCAGGGAATCGTCTCTCTGCAGATTGACGGTCTGTAACGCACAAGGGCAACAGTGTGAGCACGCGAAGAAAAGGACCGCGCAGATCACTCAGGGGCCCGTCGGGCATGGCTAGCAGTCAAGTGATCTTGCGTCTACCATAGAAAGTCCTGCATCGAAGCGGATACTTGTGGAGTGAACATCTGGAAACTTGATCTTTAATTCTTGCGTTGCGATCGTGCGTTGTGCTCCAGTATATAAGGACGACGCTGATCGTGGTACATATAGCTTTCTGAATGACTTCTCGGAGAGCATGGCGGACGGAAGCAGCGGCAATTATTTTTGGTTGAGCTGCGTGTAGGTGCCAGACTTGAACCACTTGTTGTCCGATTGTGCTTTCTTAAGCGCATCGACGTTAAGGGAAGGCAACTCGATTCCTTGAACGGACGAGAAGCTGAGCGAACTCTGCATGCCACCGACGCCTCCAGCAGAAGCACCGCCAAGTGTACCCAACCTGGATTGTCCAACAAGGGTTAGTCCGTTCTGATGATTCGCTAAAAGTGCTGCCGCTCCCGTCAATTGACCACCCTTCATCTTTGCTTTTGGCAGCTTCGCGCGTGTGCGCTTGTCAATTGTCGGCGCACGGATAGAAGAGGTCGAGCCGACCATGCCCATACCTTCCGTATCGTCTCCATAGGATACTTCCGCCTCTTCTTTACCAAACGCCATACGATTTCTCAGCTTTTGCAGCTCGGTGATGGCATACTTCTCTTTGGCTTTCCTCACCTTCTTGCCACCGCGCCGCTTCTTGACTGGATCATCAGGGGCTGCAAGTGCCTTGACGTCTTTGAGTTCAGGCGGTTCAGACAGCTTTTCGAGTTTTTTCTCCAACTCTTCATGAAATACAAGTCCCTTGTCTCCTGCAGGACTGCGGTTGCCTGCATCGATGCGAGCAGCCAAGACTAGCTTGCCTGATACCATACGCTGCGCTTGCACGCGTACATCTTCAGGAACAGATTGAATGAGTGGTGAAAAATAGAGATACCCTTGATTGACGTTGCTTCGCGCAAAGCCAACATGCGCGATCTGCTTCTTGCCAATGGAGGGCACATTGCAGGCTGGTAGCCGAGCCAGAGCATTGATACCGCCTGCTTGTCCAACGATTTTGGCAGCTGTCGACGGGCCAACGATATTCGACAAATTGGGCGCAATGATAGTGATGCGTGAAGTCACATACCCGGTAATCTTCGCCTTGGCAGCATCGAGACCGATGGCCATGTCACAAGCGCGTTCAATTTTTCGCAGTTCATCTTCAGTCAGCAATCGGCCATCAGTCGTGGTTGCTGTGACGGCAATGCTCATCGATGTTGCATTTGGTACGATGGTATTGAGCTTGCTTGTTAGTGGCACAAGATCTTCCTGGTTCCCAATCATGCGCACGCACTTCGCATAGTCTAGAGGGTTCAGCACGAGCTTTTCAAGCTCGGGAAAGCGTACAGCATAGTGCTCTTGTAGCCACTTTGTCACTAGTCGCAGTTCGTCGTCCACTTCCAGCGAGATGTTGTTTGCCTTGACGATCAGCTGGTACTCCGGATCCTGCTCGATAATGCCAAGTATCCGCCTATCAACCTGTGAGGTGTATTGATCAATCTGACGCAGGACAGACTGCATGCGATCGGAAGGCAAGAGCTTCGCAATGTGGCTAATATCGTGCGCATCAACAGCATCTGTGGCCTCCTCCGTTGCTACAAGCGTTTCTTCATCCACTCCATCATTCGCCTCTTGCTCAGATACTTCGTCTGCCAAGTCAGCGAGCAGGTCGTCTAGATCGGACATGAGTGTCGCGTTGTGTCCGTCGCTTCACAAATTGACGTCTTCAAATTTGGTCGCCTGAACACGAACCATATCCAAAAGGACAGCTGCTATGAGCAAGAGAACGTCTGATTCAGCAAGGACAGACGATAAATCATCTCGACCGCATAGACATAGTCATGAAAGAGAAGGCCGTCGATCTCGCTCGCCCAAGAGGCGGCGTGAGGCGTCTCCTGCGAAAGTTGCACCTGTGATGATGCCTGCCGTTGTGGATCCATTTGACGAGGCGTTCTTTGAAGAGAAGATTGTAGATTTGCCTACTGCAAAGAAGGAAGCTGATAGCTGGGAGGCTCTCACAAGAGGCTCAGTACGAGACAAGAAGCCTCAACCTGATTTGGTGAAGGCACCAAGCACTCGGGAATACGACAAGACAATGTCTATTGGTTCAGGCTACACATTTGGTGACAAGGGTTCAGAATGGCGTATGATGAAATTGCGTTCTCTAAGAGACTCGGCCAAATCACTGAACCGGCCGGTTGAAGAGATTGCGTTCGAGCGCTATGGCACTCTCGAACGGTACGATGAAGCTCGTGAGGAAGAGCAAGAACTGGAGAGACGCAAGATCTATGGGATCAAGAAGACTCAGCCAACTGGCGACTTGTACCGAGAACGCCTCGCAAAAGAGCAGAAACATGACGCAAAGCTATCAAGGCACGAGGATCAGGTCATCGAAGACATAAAAGAGGACGAGATGGCATCTCATGGTCATACCATGACGCTTTCAGAGCTCAACAGTATCAAAGCGAAGCTGCTCAAAGCTCAAATGATGCAATCGCCGGACGCGCAGCATCTGCAACAACGATACGATGCTGCTGTGCATCATTTTGAGAATCAGCAACAAGCAGCTTCAGTGGTTGTGCTTCCGGACATGGACTCACGGGGACAAGCTGTGCAGAAGAGGGAGGAAGACATGACGATTGAAGACATGGTACGCGAGGAGAAGCGAGAGTCCAAGCTCATCAATGCCGCGAGACAGGATGCCGATAGAATTGCCAAGGATGGCAAATACAGCGACACTTTGGACTACCAGGACGAGCAAGCGGATAAGCTTGCTCAGCGAGTGCAACGCAAGGAACTGAACCTGAAGAATATGAGCATCAGCCAATACCAAAAGATGCAAAAAGTGCTAGACTCCTGTCCGCTTTGCCACAAGGAGGAAGGTGCTGAACCACCAATCGCTCCAGTGGTCTCGTTGGCGACTCGCACATTTTTGTCGTTACCATCAGCTCCACTGACACGCTATCACTGCCTGATCGTGCCTCTGCAGCATCGAACAAATACCCTCGAATGTGATGACGATGAATGGGTTGAGATTCGAAACTTCATGAAGTCCCTGACCCGCCTTTATGACAATCTTGGCATGTCGCCCATGTTTTACGAGAGTAATGCTCGGCCATACAAGAAGTCTCATGCGGCTATCGAGTGTATACCGATACCAAAAGATATGACTGGCCAAGTACCCCGCTTTTGGCAAGAGGCTCTGGTTTCAGCTGATGAAGAGTGGTCGCAACACCGGCCGCTCATCAAAACTGATGGCAACATGTTCACGCGCAAAATGACGTCCGAGCTAGCCTACTTTCACGTCTGGTTTGATCTGAATGGAGGCTTGGGTCATGTCATTGAGGATGACTCTAAGTGGCCTCGAGGGGACTTGTTTGGCCGTGAGGTGGTGGGCAGCATCCTGGGCCTTGACGTGACTGTATGGCGGCGGCATGCTCAATGGGATGGCAACAAGTCTAGCAAAGAGCTGCAGCAGTTTCAATCGAAATGGCAACGGTGGGACTGGACACAAACTTTGCTAGAGCAGTAGACACCAATCCTCCCGAAGTCATGGTAGAATTGGTATTGCCACCAATAGCCGAGTGTTTACAATTTCCCCAACCGCGCACAAGTGACAGATTTGCATATTGTCTTCTTCATCTGTAAGCAGTATGAATGGCGATGCAGTGCCAGAGCTAGGTGCACACGTCAAGCTTTTCCGTGTAGCCGAGGGACGTACACGGGACCTGTACATAGCATGCCTCAATGGCCGTTCGCTCGATTTGCTTGAAGGCTTGCGGGAAGCATTGCCGCACGATATTCTCAGTGTGATTGCTCGACCGAGCTTGCAGCTACAGGTTGTCATTACTTGGGCGAGATCGCAAGGCTACTTTGTCAGAGCCATCATTTCTAGTGATGCAGCTGCCAGCGAGCTGTTCCTTGGCGACTCCACCATACCGATGCTGGTCAATATGGCGCCTGACACTTTGGTTGCAAACGAGCTGGCTGAGAATCAAGATGTGCTGAGCTTTTGCGAAAAGCAGGACATGAATCATATGCTACCAATGTGCCATAAACTAGGTTCAAAGCTTGAGATTGTCGTTGCCGATGACATGCAACAGTCGGACATCGTCCTTGCAATCGCCGCGTGGCTTAGCGAGGATGGTATTAAAGCTCGCTTCCAGAGACGCTCCAAAAGGCTGACCTCGTCTCGCTGGAAGTACGCAGATGGTGTTGCCAATTTCCGAGATGCCAGTATGGAGCACTTCCCACAAAGTTTGCTCTACCGCTCAGCAGACTTGTCGGGTCTCACTGAGCAAGGTCTTCCGCAACTAGCGCGCTATGTACACACAATCATCGATGTCCGCTCAATGCCTGAAGTCAAGCGCAACGGCACAATTGGACCGCTAGAAAAGACCTTTTCTGATGCGCAGCTTGCTGAGCATGGGGTTGTTCGCCATCATGTACCCATTTTCAAAGAGACGGACTACTCGCCCGAGGCAATCGCGCACCGCCATGGCTTGTACAAGAATGGCTCAGATGGCTTCGTCGAAGCCTATCGGGGCATTCTAGAATATTGCGATCCTGCCTTGAATGCTGTCTTGACCGCACTGATCCACAAGAGCATTCGTCAAAATGAAAGGCGTGGTGTGCTCGTTCACTGTTCTGCGGGCAAAGATCGTACCGGTATCTTGTGCGCTCTTGTGTTATTGTACGCCGGTGTCTCTGCTGAAGCTGTTGCCTCTGAGTACGAGCTCACCTCCCTCGGTCTCGCTGACAAGAAACGTGCTATTCTCGAATCGCTCTCGCGACCTGGTGCAGATCTTGGTAGTCAAGCACAAGTCGAAAGCATGATGGGCAGTCCAAAGGTTGTGATGCTCAAGTCCATTGCAGTGATGAATGCTGAATTTAGTGGCGTAGAGGCTATCGTCAAGCGCAGCGGCGTGTCGGAGGCGGATTTATCGGTGTTTCGGGCGTACACAGCTGAGCAACCCAGCGTCAAGTTGTAGAGTCAACTCGTCATGTTTCTTGAGCTTCGAGCAATTTGCTGAGCGTGACTACTTTATAGCCGCGTTGTGTCAACGCTGGCAACACTCTAGCTAGCATGGGTGCCGTCCAACTTCGACGATCGTGGCAAATGATGATGCTGCCCGGCTTCACCATGCTTAGTATGTGGCGTGCATTGATGCGAGGAAATGCAATTTGCGGATCATGCGGGTAAACGTTGCCAAGAACGAGTTTGAGGTTGAGTGCGCGTGTCACTGCCAGCATACGCTTTGAAAAGAAACCAGAGCCAGGGCGAAAATAGCGTGTGGGAGGTCTCTCCAGCTTGGCCGATTGGTAGACGTCGCTAATTTGTTTGTCCACAGCTTTGAGCTGTTGAGTCAAGACTGCATCTGAGAGATCTCGTGAAGGCTCATCATTCATAGCATGATTACCAAGTTCATTGCCAGTACTGATAATTTTCCGCAAGAGGTCTTCATTACCTGGGACCTGGCTGCCAATGACAAAGAATGTTGCAGAAGCATTGTGTTGGTGCAAGAGCTTGAGTACAGCTAGTGTTTGAATTGATGGCGCATCGTCAATAGTTAATGCGACAAGCTTCTGTCCACCTGTAGATACTCTCAAGAGTACATCTGGAAAGCGCCTCTCAAGGTAGCTGAATATGATGGATGGAGGCTTGTAGATGCAGTAGAAGGGCAAAATGAGCAGAAGGGTGACGAGAAATACAACGAGAAAGCTAAACATCCTTGCTTTTCGACGCCGGCGACTTGTGCACGGTATTCTTGGAAAAGCTGACAAGATCATTGACTTGCACGCATATCCACCAGAGCTGACTTGGTGAGAGCGTTGTGTTTGCGCTACACTTGCGGTTTCACAGCCTGAAGATCCAGATGGGTTGGAAATGCTGCATTCTACTATATACTTCATGCTATAGAAGGAAGGATGCGCAAATGAGGCGTGGCGGACTATCCAAACAGTTTGAAGTCGTCACCAATCTCGATAGCTTCTGACGGCCGATCTGTGCCCTCGTCCTCGCTACTGCTCTCATCAGAGTTGACACGCATGCGTTGTCCAAACAATGAGCCAAACAGCTCATCCACCTGCTCTTCGTGCCAGGTACCAGAAGGTATCGGCGCCATGAAATTTTGTAGCTTTTCGTGAACATGATATCGAAGTTTCCGGCCTTTACTGGCGCGTGTGTCGACATTCTCGCGCTTCTGCTTTGCGACTTTTGTGGAGAGCCAACGAACACCACCTGTGTTTGTTGCTGCAGTGCCGCTATCGAGCATGCGAGAGTCGATCAGATCTTTCAACATCTCGCTGTAGAAGTCGCCGTCGTCAAAGATGTTCTCTTGCACGGCATTGCCTTGCTGCCTGTTGATTTGCGTACGACGAAGGAGTTTGTCGCGGTCTGATCTCGATTCCTTGATCTGCTGCAGAATACCTTGCTGCAGCACTTTGAACTTTTTGGAACGGTCGATGGCATTTGCTGACTGGATCTTGTTGGACCACTTGACAAGTGTCGCATCACGCCAGCTCGCAAGGGCGTCGTCTTGAGTTTGCAGGTCCTCCCAGATTTCAGAAAGCGTCACATTGCTTGACTCTTCTATTTCTGCAAGCTTGCGTTTCCGGCGAGGTACAGGAGATGGCAGATCTTGAGTGGCAAAAGCATCCCGCACACTGGAAATCATGTCAAGAACTTGTAAAGCAGCACGTTCGGCTGCTTTTGTATCACCAGTCACTGGACCACTGTTGACTGCTTGTATTGCTTTTTGCATTTTGATGCGCGCATCGAGAAGAGCATCGTATACGCCGAGCTGCTTCCTCACCGCACGTCCCTTTGCGGCGTCATCTGTGGCTGTCTTGACGACAGACTGTACGAGGGCCTTTTCATCATCGGCCAGCATCTTTTTAAGCTCAGCCGCTTGTCGCTCATCTTCTGAATTGTCCTCTTCCGTTTCTGACGAAGCCTCCGACTGGGAAAAGTCGCTTTGGTCTTCGTTTGAGCTTTCATCCGACTGTCCAGACTCTTCATCGTCTTGATTCATGTCATCGCTGCCATCTTCTGAGCCTCCACTTCCCTCTTCCTCCTCATCTTCTGAATAAATATCCTTGCGACTCGTCTTTGTGCCCTTGTAAGCAGCGGAAACGGGCCGTTCATCCAACTCTTGACGTAGCTTGGACTTTCCAACCGTCACATAATGGCTCCGCTCTGCCTCTTCATCGTCCTCTTCGCTAGCACTCCCGTCCTCCTGTTCATCACCGGGTCCGTCTGCTTCGAGTGCCTCTGGATCAAAGTCAGCAGGCGCCGGTGTATCGAGCGATGCAAGCTGCTCTGCAAGCGACGACTTGCGCTTCGATGGCATCTCCCGGTGCCCAGTAGCTCTTCTCGTGGACAGGCCTTTAGCTGGTTGGTCTCTGGGTCGCGATCGCTTCAACTTTTCTTTGAGCTGTGGCGCAGGTCAGTGGCGCATGATAATTGACAGCGAGTTGAGCTGACTCGAGACCACTTGGCTCTTGCTTCTGTACCTTGGCTATGCTACTCAAACGCTCATTTTCATGCTCATGCTCAAGAAGATATACTCAAGCTGCCGTACGCTCACTTGGACCTACCTCATTCTACGCTCACATCCAGGGCTTGCCCAGGTCAGGCACAGCGCCACGTCTCAATATTGGCCGCGGCCTGCCTTCAAAACGCTCCATACCCAATGTCAGCAAAGTCATTGCCATTTCCTCTGCTAAAGGCGGAGTTGGCAAGTCGACAGTATCCGGTAAGCTGACTTATCTGAATGATGCGATACTGACCGCAAGTCAACGTTGCCCTTGCCATGGCGAATCAAGGTCTACGCGTAGGCTTGCTCGATATTGATGTATTTGGGCCATCTGTTCCTAAATTGCTGAACTTGACCGGACAACCTGAATTGACCAAAGACAACAAATTGATTCCGCTGCAAAATTATGGTTTGAAGGCCATGTCGATGGGTTTCCTCGTGGATGAAGGTGCACCAATTGTTTGGCGCGGCATGATGGTCATGAAGGCGCTTCAGCAGCTCTTATTTGATGTCGAATGGGGGACCTTGGATGTACTCGTCCTTGACATGCCCCCAGGCACAGGGGATGCACAATTGACAGTAACACAGCAAGTGGTACTGGATGGGGCCGCCATTGTCAGTACGCCTCAGGATATCGCGCTTATTGACGCTGTTCGCGGTATCCACATGTTTGAAAAGACGAATGTCAAGGTATGCTTACATTTTGAGGAACAGCAGTTAATGGAGCAGATCCTCGGGATGATCCAAAACATGTCCTACTTTTGCTGTCCGCAGTGCAAGCACAAGACTCAAGTCTTTGGCACGGATGGTTTATTGAGGGAAGCTGAGAAGCGAGGTATTGGCCTCATTGGCAACGTGCCACTTCATGCCAGTATCTGTGCAGACGCAGACAGAGGAAAGCCCACTGTGGTAGCAGAACCAGAAGGGTCCTTGGCCAAAGCGTACCTTGAGATTGCTCAGCATATTCAAGCAGCAATAGGCCTGGAAGAAGGGCCATGAGAGATCTTCATTCAGACGCCACTTCGTTCCCTTCCATCTATCCTTTCACGAGTCATCTAGCCTTCGTAGTGCAATCCCCAGGAGGTCTGACGCGAGACATATACCTGTGTACAACCGGCCGACCCCTGCCTAACCCGAGCGTTCACGTGTTGCATCATCCAGCCCGCAAGCACAAGAACACCAAAACCTCATCAAGCTTCTGAAGCTCCTGAAGCAGTCTAGTCTGCCTGAATCTATAGCTATGCTGCGAAGTCAAGCGACACGTCTCAGAGTCGCTGCTCTGCGTCGCGCATACGCCACTACACCAGGACCAGTCAAAGCCAACCTGGACCCACACACACCCACTATCAAGCACCAGGAAGAGGCAGCCCTGGCGAAAGCTCGAGAGGTGGCAGCAACAACCAAAGGCCAATCACCCAATAGACAAGTGACATGGTCGAATCAGCAACAACCAAGAGATTTGGCGTTCCGAGGACCACGCTTCGAGCAAACTGATTTCGATTTGCAGGTATGTCATAACCTGCAAACCAGCCCCGGCCGGAGTTGCAAGATAGAGCACAGATGCTGACAAAATAGCCTGCGCCACAAGCAGCCATTGAATTGATTGCGCAACAACCTATCCGCATGTCAGACAAGCGCATAATCGCGTGCGACGGCGGTGGTGGTGCACTCGGTCATCCTAAAGTCTACATCAACCTCGACAAGCATGGCGAGCCTCATGCTTGCAACTACTGTATGCTGCTCTATGACAAGATGCTTTGGCTAACGACAGGTGGACTGCGGTTTCAGATGAAGGCGCATGCAGCTGATGAACATTTGAGTGCGGCTGGCGGCAACTAGATGTATCACGTCGCATCACAGATAGCTTGAGCTGGTAGATGCGTATCCAAGCTTACTTTGTCCAATTTGCCCGTGTTTCGCGTGGTTGTCTTTGTCAATCAGCTCCCGACTACATTTGTACACTTCAACACTCTGCATTTTGGCGCATATTGCTACGTCTTGACTCGAGAGGGGACATGCACAGAGCTAGCTGCTTCTCATAACACTTTCTCCACTCAATAGCCTGAACAGACCCGAAGCTGCATGACAACGACAACATCCATGCGAGTCTTTGGCTACGGCTCGCTCATCTACAAGCCTCCCCCTCATGTTGCTCATGCTACACCTGGATACATCACAACACACATCAGACGCTTCTGGCAAGCAAGTGAAGACCATCGCGGTACGCCTGAACAACCTGGTCGCGTCGTGACACTGTTGAGCAGAGCTGAATTTGCACATTATGGCAAAGCTGAAGAAGAACGATTCATCACAAAGAATCAGTTACAAGACGACAGTGATGATGGTATCAGAACTTGGGGCATGGTATACACCATCATACCAGAACGCATTGACGAAGTGCGCGAGTATCTGGGTATTCGCGAAATCAACGGCTACACACTAGATCAAGTTAATGTCTTCACACCAGAGGAAGGCTGTGTTCAAGCAGAAGTCTTCATTGGCACAACGGAGAATCCACAGTTCACCGTGCAGACAGATCTCGACGCGCTTGCTCAGCACATCTTGGACAGTCAAGGCCCAAGTGGACCAAATCGAGAGTATCTCTACTTGCTAGAGGCCGCGTTACGAACCCTGGCTCCAGGCAGCGGCGATGTTTACATTGAGGAGCTGACGAGAAGGGTGAGGCACTTTGAAGAGGCTTCCTCGGCAATGTCGTGAATGTGCTCCAATTTCAAGATATAGACTGGTACAACACTTATAGCTAGAATGGATGACTATGACGAACAAGATATACTTGCTCTTTCTACGCTCAAATTTGCACCTGTAGAACCTCGTCTATCACGATCCAAGCGCTCTGCTTCATCTGGCCGAAGACTCCAAGGCGAGCTATTGCCAACGCAAGACCAATTGCTGCTAGACAACCTATCGTGCCAAGCGCGAGCTTTGCAAGATGCACTATTCCATGCAGTTGCTAATCATGCTGCAGCTCTGCAGTCTCATACTGGACAACTTCATGTCACACGTCATACACTGGCTGTGACCATGCGATCGCTGCAAGAGGTCCTTGCAGAACGGGCATCAATGCATCAATTTCACATCATGCGGTTGCTTGGAGCACGCGAGGATGCACAGCATATACAAGAGCGTCTTACACAGCTCTCTCAAGGGCACGAAGGTCAACAAGCGATGGAACAAGCGCATGCAGAAGACGTGGCGACAATCAGGGAGATGGACGCGAGAGCTGCTGATTTGCGCCGTCAACTCAAGAGTCTGGCTGAGCAGCGTGCGGCTGTCAAGACTCGCATGCGTGCTAGACAGCAGGAGCGTATCCGACAAAACAAGGCTCACGAAGAAGAGAGGACGGCTTTGCAATCTCAGCTTCCTGTTGAACCGATTGACGGCGTGCTCAGCGAAATCAAGGACCTTGTTGCCAATGATGAAAAGGAGATCTACGCACTAGAGGAAGGTCAAAGCCTATTCGAAGAACTGGTCATATGCATGCAACAAGTCGAGGCGGACATGGCGAGTGCACTGCCATCGCCAACAGAGGCCAAACAGGTTATAGACGTGGCCATGACACAATTGCAAATCTGGCTTGAGCAAGCCACTGCCAAACGGTGGAACCTGCTCATTGCTATCATTGGGAACGAGCTCGACAGCCTGGAAGCTGCGCGAACTCTGCTTCTGGACAATGCTGGGTCTGCAGCTCTTGAGGGTCACCAGCGAGGTGCGCCCAATTTTGATTTTGCGGAGACGTCAGAACCAGAAACACGCGTTGCAGCAACCTCATCTGCCAATCGCGACCACACACAAGAACATAATGGCGACAGTTTTGCTGGAAGAGATAGACAAGCCTGAGCTCGACAATCGCTCGTATCGCTTCATTCAATTGTCGAATGACCTACAAGCACTCCTTGTGCACGACCCTGATACTGACAAAGCATCCGCTGCCCTCGATGTGCATATTGGACATCTATCGGATCCCTGGGATGCGGCTGGATTGGCGCATTTCTGCGAGCACCTGCTCTTTATGGGAACTGAAAGGTACCCTAGGGAGAATGACTACTCGGAGTACTTGTCGGCACACAGTGGTCACAGCAACGCCTATACAAGCACAGTCGACACAAACTACTTCTTTGAAGTTGGTCATGAGTTTTTAGAGCCGGCGCTAGATCGCTTCAGTCAATTCTTTATTTCGCCTTTGTTTCTGGAAAGCTGTAAGGACCGTGAGCTGCTGGCTGTCGATTCAGAAAATAAGAAGAATCTTCAGAACGACATGTGGCGGGCTTATCAGCTGGAAAAGTCATTGTCAAACCCGAAGCATGTCTACAGCAAGTTTGGAACCGGCAATTTGGAAACGCTCAAGGAGATTCCTGCTTCTCTTGGCCATGATGTCCGCGATGAGCTACTCAAATTTCATAGTGAGCTTTACAGTGCAAACCTAATGCGTCTAGTCATTCTCGGACGTGACTCGCTAGACGCACTGCAGCAGTTGGCAGTCGACAAGTTCTCTTCCATCAACAATAAGGGCATCCAGGCACCAGTCTTTGGCGGCGACATCTTGCGTCCTCAGCAAGAGCTTGGCAAAATTTACACATTCAAGCCCATCAAGGAGGTTCGCAATCTCGAGCTATGCTTTCCCATACCAGAATGTGACAATTTCTGGCGATCCCAGCCGAGTCACTACCTCTCACACTTGCTCGGTCATGAAGGCGAGGGCAGTGTATTGTCCCTCCTCAAGCAAAAAGGCTGGGCGCTTGTGCTCGGTGCTGGAGGCTCAAACGCTGCACCAGGCACAGACTTTTTCAAAATCACCATGGAGTTGACTGCAGACGGCGTGAAGCATTGGCGCGATATTGTCAAGATTGTCTTTGCCTACGTTGAACTCATCAAGGAGGACGGTCTGCAAAAATGGATGTGGGATGAAAACCGACTTTTGAGTGAAGCACAATTCCGATACCGGGAAAAATCGCCAGCGTCGCGTTTCACTGCTGATACTGCTGGCAAGCTGCATCGCCCTATTGACAAGCGCTTCATTCTGGGTCCATCCGTGCCTCGTGAATTCAGAGTCGATGAGATTAAGCAATGTCTCGACTGCTTAAGGCCTGACAATTTCCGAGTTGCAATGGCAGATCCAGACGTTCAGCCGAACTTGACTGAGAAGTACTATGGAACGCAATACCGTCTTGACGACCTCGACGCAAGTCTACTGGAAGCATGTCGGTCTGCCGGCGAGTCGCCCATTGCTGAGCTTGCCTTGCCAGCCAAGAATGAGTTCATCCCTGAACGCTTCGACACTGGTAAGCATGATGTGGACCGCAAGTCGAAGTATCCTGATCTTCTTAAGGATACACCCTTAATGCGTCTTTGGCACAAGAAGGATGACACATTCTGGGTACCCAAGGCCAATTACCTCTACCGCGTCACTATTCCTGCATTACGGCAATCTGCAAAGGATGCAGTCATGGGAAAATTGTTTATCGAATTGCTCAAGGACTCGCTTAACGAGTTTTCGTACAATGCAGATATTGCAGGTCTGCAATACTCTATCGATCCAACAGTCGGAGGTCTCAACCTAGGATTCAGTGGCTACAATGACAAGATGCCAGTCTTGGCAGAAAAGGTGATTCGCCGCATGAGAAACCTCGAGGTGTCAGAACAACGCTTCATTATTGAAAAGGAGCGTCTGCAACGTGATTTGGGCAACTTTGAACTCGAAGCACCTTATCAGCAAGTCTCTTATCACATGTCATTCGTGCTTGCTCATGTCGCTCACAGCAAGCAAGAGCAGCTTGCTGCACTCTCCAGCGTGTCATTCCAAGATTTCGAAACTCTGAGCCAACATGCGCTGGACGCTTCTCATGTAGAGATTCTTGCTCATGGCAATGTATCCTCAGACGAGGCTCTTGCTGCGGCAGCACTCTATGAAGAAGTCGTCCAAGCTAAGCCGCTTCCTGAAGAACAAGTATTGCCACTGCGAGCTCTCTGGATCCCGCAAGGCAAATGTCAATATCAGCTCATCCTCAAAGACGCGGAGAACGCAAATTCAGCCATCGAGTATTTCTGTCAGGTTGGCTACATCAGTACGACGTCTGAGCGTGCTCTGGGTATGCTACTAGCGCAAATCGCAAACGAGCCCGCGTTTGATCAGCTTCGAACAAAGGAGCAACTTGGATACATTGTCTTTTCAGGCTCCCGAACGACACTGACGAGCAATGGATTCCGCATCATCATTCAATCTGAAAAGTCTGCTATGTATCTCGAGAGCAGGATTGAGGCATTCCTGGACGTTTTGAAGGCGCACTTGGAGAAGCTCAGCACTGAGGAATTTGAGAAGCAACGCAAGAGCGTCATCGACCGCAAGAATGAACAACTGCGCAACTTGAATCAAGAGACGAAGCTATACTTCCATCACATTCAGTCGGGCAACTACGAGTTTGATGAAGTGGACGTATCAACGCGTGAATTAAAGCAAGTCACGCAACAGCAGCTCCTTGCATTCTTTATGCAATATGTACACCCGTCTTCGCCAACAAGACGTCAGATTTCTGTCCACCTGCAATCTCAGAAGGCCGTGGCCGAGGCTGACGAGCGTCTCGCCGCTGCTGTATGCAACGCAGTAGCAGACGCATGCGAGAGTGGGGAGGTTACGGTGATTGCATCGGGTGATATTCAGTCATTCAAAAACGGCTGTGAAGTTATGGATTTCCCTCGACCTGTTCGTCCATTGCAGGAGTATGCAGCCAAGACCGGCGCAAAGCTATAGATCGAGTAGACTAATGAGGTGAATTGTGTCTTAGTCATCTCGTGAATGCGTGAATGCGTGAATGCAAAATTGTCATTGACTTCGATCGCAAACGCGACGACGGCGACCCCAACTTACATGCATGATGAGGCTACCTATTGCCAAGCTACGCTCGCTCGCAAGCTCAACTAGACATTGCATCACCCTCTCGGATGAATCTACGCTCGTGCTGTTTCGTCTGCCTGCGCTCGCTAGCAATCAGCACAAGCAGCATATTGCTCGGCACGATGATGTTGAATATTATCTCATGCAGGAGGAGTGCCCGCACGCTGGTGGACCCATGTCTGATGCAACCATTGAGCTGGACGATGTGGAAGATGCCTACATGGCATCATGTCCTTGGCATCACTACGACTTTAATCTAGACACTGGCGAGAGCAAGATGGGCATCAAAGCTTGCACCTACCCTTTGCAAATTGAACACGGCGAGCTCTACATGGTTGTTAATACGGATGCATTGCAAGTCAAGTCTTTTGAACCAGTCAGTGAGGATTTCATTGCTCCAAAGACGAAACCTGTGGAACGCGTCGCCGACGATAACAACGGTGCCGACAACCTACCCGTCCGTGTCACAGGCATCGAGTACTTGTCTGACGACGCATCCTTGACTTCTTGGTGTGTACACATTCTCAACACGAGCCAGCCGGAACACAAGATTCAGTTGACGCATTACCTTTGGCTGCTTTATACCACCCGAGAAGCTACATGCCCAATGCAAATTGGCTCCGACCGCCCACCTGATGAGCCACCGCGTGATGCGCTGCTCAAAGTTGTACATCCAGGAAGTTTCAAGGGCAGCGGTCGTGCGGGTAACGTCAAGCATCGCGTTGCTATGCTGCACTCCCTTGCCAATATTGAACAGTGGGCCATTGATCTTGCTCTCGACATCATGGCACGCTTCTCAGATTTCAAAACCTCTCGAGGTACCTGCTTGCCTCGCCAATTCTTTCACGATTGGCTCAAGGTTGCAAATGACGAAGCGAAGCACTTTTCTCTGTTGAGGGGTAGACTGGAGCATGACGATCTTGGTAATTCCTATTTCGGTGCCTTACCAGTACATCACGGCCTGTGGCAATCAGCGCAAGAGACAAGTCACGATCTGCAGGCCCGCATCAGTATTGTCGCTCTGGTCCATGAGGCGCGTGGCCTTGACATTAATCCCATAACTATTGGAAAGTTCGAGAGAAGCGGCGACAAGGGTAGTGTTGATGTTCTTCGCATCATTCACCGTGATGAGGTGACGCATGTCACCACGGGCCATCGATGGCTGACTTGGATCTGCGAAGACGAAGAGACTGATCCAGTCATTGTCTTTCGAAGCAACGTCAAGAAATACTTTAAAGGCAGCGTCAAGGGACCATTCAATCAAGCGGAGAGGCAAACGGCAGGACTCGATGCAGACTGGTACGCCAACCTTGAAGGCACGCCAAAGACCGTTTTGATTGCTGGCGGTTGAGAAGATGTCTTTGCTAAGGAGTATTCGCACCACGAGTCAAGGCTTCTTACGATATACAATGCTTTGCTCGCTGTCTCGCCACTGCAATATACGTTGCTACAATGCATGGCATGCCGGAGTTATGCCCAAAGTTTCTCCACAGCGACTGCAACATCGTCGGGCGTGTATACCTCGTCGCCACTCTTGATCAATTTTACAAGGCGCTCCTCAGGCTTGTCACATCTGTCTCGAAAACGTTGCCATCATGTGCAATAAAGGCGGACACTGGATCCTCGAAACAGCTGGTACAGGCAAGTCACTATCGTCAAGACTTAAGCCAGCTTGCTTGAAAGCCTTTTTCTCGGACAGTCCTTTCTATTTTGCCCACCTGACTCTTAGAAGCCACCGACGACGCTGTTTTCTGCTCGCAGTGCTTCCAAGAAGGTTCAGAAGCACTCTTTGCCTGCTTGAAAAGGGATATCAACATGCTAGCACCACGGGATCAAGGCGCATCGCAGGGAGTGGATGCTTCAGAGTTTGTCCGCATGACAAATTCAAGCATTCGGTATAATCTGTACACCGTCAGCAGCGTGTACCCACGGTCTGTTCAAACACCGATGCCAGGCAACGCGACCCAGAAGCATTTTGTCACCACAACGCACGCCGAAGGAGATGCAAAATCTGTGGAGCATGGGAGTTTTGTCAAGTCTCACACCACTTATCATCATGCCCAGCATGTCGCCACTTGCGCATGTATCAAGCCGACACGGTCACACTTTGCGGCTCAGCCGGACTCTCCCAGCTCGACAACCACTGAGCCCATTGTTTTGGCCATTTGTTCCCCGAAAAGCCGCAGACCGCTCGATCATCTCTTCGCCATCCATTCAGAGGGGTCCCGTATCCTGCAGTATGACTGTGCAAAGCCTGTCTGTCTATCCAGTCGGCCATCCATGCTTGCACGATGAGCCACACGCAACAAGATACCATGCAATAGTGTTTCGAGTGCCTCGAACGCTCTTCTATGTTTTGCAAGTTCTATATGTCATTTGCGTTATCGATAAACCACTTCAAGCACCGGTTTTGCGATTGCCGTTGAGCTTCGAGCCTTCCAGCTGCCATGGAAGGTGGTGGAATTGCAGTTGCCGTGGGAGGTCCCGTGTTGACAGGCGTTGCAGGTGCTGGATTGTTGCCGGGTCTTGCTACTACTGCCGAGGGATGCCTGGATCGTGAAGCCACAGGCAATATGGGCTCTTTGCCCTCGCCACGTAGGTCGTCAGATTTGCTCATGACTTGAATCGCTCTAGATCTTCACACTCGACACTCACACTCGAAACCAATCTGTAAGGCCTTGGGTTCCTTAGGCGGCTCCTCCTCCACTTTCATCACTCAAGCAGCTATACGTATGTAACAGGCGTGAGAAGTGGAAGAGATTAAAGTATTGAAAAAAAAGAATAGAGTATATAAAGAAGTCGTCAGCACAGCAAGTCCGGGAGCTCGCGCCATGCCATCTGATCGGTGAAGCCTCCGGCCGACGTGAGGTCGCAGCTCACCCTGCGTGTATTTCATTATCACGCCTTTTACATACGTATAGCTGCTTGAGTGGTGAATGTGGAGGAGGAGCGACGTCAGGAACCTAAGACCTTACATATGGACAGTCGGGGCGCACACGACCACGTGACGCACGAACTAACGAATATAGACAGTGCGTTTTGAGCACGGCTTAACTCTTTAAAGTGTACTATGTGGTCCAGGATGGCTTCATGCTAGACCAATTGTCAAAGATACGCAGGGTCTCCTGCAACAGGAATCCGTTGGAAAGGTCTGTTGTGCTTGTGTTGGTGACCATCTCGTCACCTAACTGTGACTGTTGGTCCATGTGAATTTACACAGTCTTTCAGGAATCAACAACTTGTAGTCAGGGGTTGCGGAGTATATAGGAGAGCAGAGTCGAGGTCTGCTGTTAGAATCTCTGGAAGTATCACACTGTTGTTTTGGAAGGTCTTGTCCAGGGCTTTGTAAGACTGTAGTCGTGAACAGATCACCGTTTTGGCCACAGTATGCGATGATGAGATTGCGCTCTCGCTGGGTCGGGTTTCTTGAGGCGAAGTCAGGTGAAGTCCAGATGACTGGATCTAGGATGTCCACAGACTGGAGAGAGGCCATTTTCGAGAGGGAGACCAAGTCGAAGACGAGGAGGTCTTGGAGGCTACTTTTTCTCGGCGGTCATGGGTCACCTTCTCGAAGATGTTCTCCTTCCAGTCTATGCCGTGCGTGGTCGATGTCCAGTCTAGTTACGACCGTTTTGCACAGCCCTGGCCGAGACCTTCCGTTGGATTCCTGCTTGGTATAGCAAACACATGTATCAAGTTAACCACATCTATAATATTTACCACATCGAGCCCTGATGGGTAACATCAGATGTCGCAGGACATGATTGATGCACTCCTTTCACATCGAAAGTCGAACCCAGCATATTGTTGTCCAATTTCAGCTTTAGCTTCTGCTCAGTTATCATTTCTTCTATGCGTGTTCCCTAGCAGAACTGCAAGCAGGAAAACACAGGAGCATACTGCCATCACGACTGCCGCCGCACTCATTGCACGTTGTTTGAAGCAGGAAATTGGGCCATGTCATTGCCGACACTTGCGCGGGACGCCTCTATCGCTCGTTTAATTTTGGCGAGATCTGGCAGGAATGACGTCTTTGGCAGAAGTTTGGCACCGGCAGATGGCAGATGGCTTCCTTCCACCACTGACTCTGGGGTTGCTCTACCAACATGAACCTGGATCGGGTTCTCGTACAGTGTAGACGTCAGCTCAGCCGGTGCCACACTGTTCCACCTTCATCTGCTGAGTGCCAGGGCAGACCCGCCATCGAGACCCCTGACGTCGTCCACAGCAAGCATATAATGGCAATGCGCATCCGCCCAATGCTTCCTTTCCTCAAGCATTCTTTGCTCGGTCTATGAACGGTCACAGCTTGAAGCGCACCCTTCGAGACCACGAACCTGTGCCCGGCCAGCACACGCAGCGCGAGTGGGATCAACCTCTCGTCCACAAGATGACACACAACAGCCCTCCCCCAACGCGCTTGTCTACTCACTCGGGTGCGACCGCCGTTCAACCGCTTTCACCAGCATTGAGCGCGCAAAAAGCAATTGCTGCGCCAATCGATGGCCGTACGCACGCAGACGAGCATGACCTCGAGAAGAATGCGAGTGGAGGTCGCTTCAGCTTGCACAAGCATAAGAGTGGGAATGATGACCGAGCTCTTGCAGCAGGCGCAGGTGAAGGTGAAGGTGCAGGTACAGGTGCTACAGCAGCCTATCCTCACCATCATCTGAGCATTCCCCATTTGCACGCTCGCCGTAAGCATTTCTATGACTTGTCGAGGACAGACAAGGCAAAGCTTCGGTTGAAGAACCACATGCTGGCGATGATTGGTGAGTACGTGGGAACTCTGCTCTTCACGTTCTTTGCATTTGGCGGCGCTCAAGTCGCGCTTGTCCCAAGTACGAGTATCACGGGCGCCACAGCAACGGCAAATGCTGACGGGTCTGCCTCGGCAGTCGAGACTATTCAAGCACCAAATACCTCTTCGTTGCAATTTGTTGCCCTGAGTTTCGGCTTCTCGCTCACAGTGACGGCTTGGACGTTTTATCGTGTGTCTGGTGGTCTATTCAACCCTGCTGTCTCCTTGGGCCTGGCTCTTGTTGGGGTCATTACCCCTATGCGCGCTGTATTGCTCACGATCGTTCAATGCCTTGGTGCCATTACAGGCGCTGCTCTAATCCAGGTCATCATCCCTGGTCCGCTGTATGTCACAACTCGTCTTGGTGGAGGCATGTCGCCAGTGCGCGGTCTGTTTATGGAAATGTTCTTGACGACCATGCTCATGCTCACCATCTTGCTTCTGGCTGCTGAGAAGTCCAGAGCTACCTTCTTGGCGCCCATTGGTATTGGTCTCGCGTTGTTCATCACGCAACTTGTCGGTGTATTCTACACTGGCGCTTCTGTGAATCCAGCACGCACCCTTGGGCCTGATGTGGTGATTAGATCGTTCCCATCATACACATGGATCTACTACGTGGGACCTGTGCTAGGTACGTTGCTTGCATGCGCATTCTACAAGATGATCAAGTTCTTGCACTATGAGACTGTCGTTCCTGGGCAAGACTCAGATATGGCGGCTGGACTTGGCGGTGGTGGTGTCAAGGATGAAAAACCAATGGGTCCCGGCGAGGCTGGAGCAGGAGCAGGATACTCTGACGAGCCTGCAGAATCGAGTGGAGGAGCGCCTACGCAGGCTGCTGGTGCCCAGCATGTTCAAGTCATCATTCCACCTGAGAGTCTTGCACAACTTGGCGCAGATGGCAGACGTTCCTCCATTATCAACATTCCCGGTGCTGGTGCAATTGCTCTTGATGGTATTGCTGGGCCTGGTCTGTCCGATTACAGTACACCTGCGAGCAAGGGAAATTTGGGTGCTGATTTAACATCCGCTACGGCACACACTAAATTTGTCGGCAGGGATGTCAGGCCTCACGGGGAGAATGCGTATTGATTACGGGTTGGGAACGCTTTATACTTAATGAGTCACCATCGGAGCGTTCGGCTGTCTGTGAATACTTGAGGACCTGTATGACTGTCTTGTGTTGTACAAGCTTCGCTGAATCACGGGGAAGTATTATTGAGACTCTGATCTCTATGACATCGAGCCAGTCTTTCGCCAGGAATCAGAAATTACACACGAGAAAATAAGATGCATAGAAGACAAGGCAGGATATCTACATAATGGTGCAATCCTCAGTCATCTTTGGCATACCCCCATCGAGCATGCCAAGGTCCTCCCCCATAATCTCTGTTGGCGGGCTGCCAAGCTCTTGCATCTCGCCCATGAGGGCCATTACCTTGTCCTTCTTTGCTTTGTCGTCGTCGCTGTATGTGTTTGAGTCAAATTCGGCGACAATCTGCTGCACTAGCTTGCATTGCTTCTTGTACGTCTCCAGTTTTGGGTCTTCCGGGTGCTCCTTGATCCAGTCTGGATACTTTTGAGAAAGTTCCAGCAAAGGTTCGTACAAAATCTCCTTGGACATGAGCTGTGCCATCATCCCTTCGAGGACACTGCCGAAATCACCATTCTCGCCAGCGGACTGTTCAAACTGCTTCATCATCTCTGCCATGAATGCATCCGACTCCCCTTCGCCCAATTCGAGGCCCGCATTATCGTCTTGCTCGTTCGAGTTCTTGGCTGACCGCTCCGATTCTCTGATCCGTGCCAAGTTAGCCTCGAGCGTTTCTTGAAAATTCTTGGGCTTTCCATCGCTCTTTGCTGATACTGCTGCCGCCTTCTTTGCGGCATTATTGGGGTACGACGTCTTCTTTGAGGCATCAACGCTCTTTGTAGCATGCCCAGCAGCTCCATCCGCCGTTGCCAGTGACATTTGATCCATCAATTGTTCGAAATCCTTCTTTGCCTCTGGTGACGCCTCAAGCTCCTTCATCAGATCCTCCATACCCATTTGCAGCTGCTGTGCAAAGTCACCAGACTCGAGGGCCGGCATACCAGACTCGCTCTCTTCTGGCACATCTCCCAATTCAGTCAGCCGGGACGCACTGCTGCCTGTGGCAAGAGCGGTACCACTTGCTGGTATCGGCTCCGAGGCATCATTGTCAAAGTCGTCGAGGAGGTCATCGAGATCATCCAGGTCATCTGCTTCTTGCCTGTTGGACGCTGCCATGGCTATGCTCTGTGTCTGTTGTACAAGGCAAGGCGAGTGGACTTGTGGTGTTGCAGAGTGGAGTAGTCAGGGATGAGTTTCACATGCACAAGACGCGACGAGACCAAAGACAAGACTAGCCAGGCGAGCCTTGAGGATGAGGCGCTAGAGACTGCTCTTCTATGTCAGGTGGACGTAAGCGAAGTCATCAAATCTCGTTTGCAGACGAAGCGGCGGATGAGTACACTCCAGGTGATCTACCGGAACGCGATGACATGGTTGCCGATGCCATGACTGCGCGACAGGAGGCGCATCGAGCCGACATGGCACATAGATTGCAAGGCAATCAACAGGTTGATCAAGCTGTCCTTTTACAACTTGCGCAAGAGGACGAATCCAATGCAGCAGAGATGATGGTGGCAACCGAAGCCCTGCAGCGACAGATGGAGGAGAATGCAGCTATTGAAGCCCAGGTCGAACAGTACACGGCACAGCTGCTTGAAGAAGCCGCCCTGGAAGAGATGCGCATGGACGACACATGACTGACTACAACTTCGCCTTATCTTCACTATACTCTACATCAGCCATGGCTTCTTGCATCACGGTTGCAACATGCCGCCGTCGAATGTCCCACATGTGGCCGGTCACGAGACAGCGTTGATTACCCGACGCAGGCGACGATGTTTGGTAGGTAAGCCAATCTTCTCCCTCCGGCGTGGATGGCTTACCAGCAAGTGAACAATGAATGACCACTGCATGATCCAGCGATGTGACCTTGTTGAAGCGCATATACTTGTGTACAGCAGCATGCGCATTGGTTGCTGTGAACAAGAAATTCCTATCACTGCCATAAAGCAGCAAAATGGCCTGAAAGTTGTGACTCCGGTCATTGACCTTGACGAGGGGTTTGAAGTAATGCACCTGGCGACGCTGATACGTGGGCCGTTTTCTGTTCTCTGCAACGAGGTTGAGCTTTCGAAACTCGAGTGGCATTTTCCAGCGGCTGCGCATATTGTGCAACAGCGGCATATCGACATCTGGACAAGGGTCGACATTGTCAATTTGATGGTAAGGAATCAAATCCTTGGGATACGGGATGCCATGCTCAATCACAGGCGCGTCCCGTACATTGGTGCTGAGTCCCGTCTTGAAGCTCGCAAAACAGGTATAGATGGCCTTGTCAAACTGCAAGGCTTCAACACGCCGTGTGGCATACCCACGACCGGAGCGAACCTCGTAGACGCGATAGCAGATGCGCTCAACGGCATTGCCCGGTCGTAAAAAGTGGCCGTGCGTTGAGTGGAGGTCAAATCCTTCAGGTACTGTTTGACATGCAGCCCAACATGACTGAGCAATGGCTTGGCCGCCGTACAAACCGTGTGCCTCAACGCTGCCCTCGCCAAAGACTGGCAACCATGCGAGGTTGACTGCAATGAGTGTCCGCGGGAAGTCTGTCGAGTCTGGATCAGAGATGTCTTCGAGAGCGAGAATCTCCTCGGTGCTTGTGATGAACTTGAGGTCCACCATGCCACTGATGTCTAGCTGGCAATAGGTAATGCAGAGTCTGGGAATAGTTGACGTCCTGCAAGTCAAGATTCAAGTTTCGGCTCCGCATCGGGAGGCCGGAGACCTGCCAGGCTGCCAAACTGACATGTGAACACTCTATTCGGCCAAAACATACAGGATACAAGCTTGTTAGACGCTCGGCTGGCTCAGACTGCTCATCTGATGCTCTGCTCATCAATCATGCCAGAGCTTGGGCTACCCTCTTCTACTTCTACGTGGAGCTTCGGGGGATGCCGATGTCAATATTCCTGTGGCTCATCGTTTCGGCGACTCCACATTTCCCCTCCGAGCGCTTCAAATTAGTGCAACACCCTGACTCCTTGCTGTACTAGTTCAGCATGCAGCCGATCAAGTTTCCCAATGAGCAGGATGCAAAGGTTACCTTGACGCAGCCAGAAGAGGGCATTTTCCTTATCACTTTCTGCAATGGCGAAGACAACAGGCTGGTGACCGACTTTTGCCAAGGTGTTCTCTCTGCCCTCGACAAGATTGAGCAGCTCTGTCCAGTTGGCTCGGTGGGTGCTGTTGTTACTACTGGCTCTGTCGCCAAGTTTTACAGCAACGGCCTTGATCTCGAGCATGCTGGTAACACGGAAGGCTTTTGGGAAAGGTCATTTTACCCAATGCTGCACAGGCTCGCAAGCTACCACTTACCCTGCGTGGCTGCCATCAATGGTCACGCATTTGCAGGAGGTGCCATGATGGCGCTCTGTCACGATTACCGCATCACGAATGCCTCCAAGGGTTTCATGTCACTCAACGAAGTACACTTTGGTGCGCCATTGATGACAGGCATGATGGCCTGTGTCAGGCACCGCGTTAGTCCTGCTACCGTTCGCAAATGCGTTCTCGAGGGACATCGATTTGCTGGCGCAGAACAGGTCGAACTTAGCTTTGCTGACCAGGCTGCTGATCCAGCAGACAATGGTGTTCTTAAGGCTGCTATCAAGGAAGCGCAACGACTCAGTCAATTCTCAAAGACGGGCGTGTATGGCAAGTTGAAGCTTGAAATGAACGCTGCACTCTTGGCAACACTCAACATACAGTCACACAACGCTTGTATTGAGCGAATGGCCAAATATGACGACGACCGTGATGCATTCCAGGAGTCCAAGGCAAAGTTGTAATCTAGTCTATATTCCCTGTTCCAACTTTTCTATTTGTTTCTCCAGACTTGGCAATTGTGCAGCTAGCTCCTGCATCTTTTCTTGAATCTGTCGAATCTCCGACATGCTTGATGTAGGCTTGCGAGCGAGTGCACGAATACCAACTGATATCCGTGCTTGTACCACCTCTGGATCCACGAGTGTATGCTGGCTCCAGCGAAGCAGCAATTCAAGCGCCTCAACTGGCTTGCCCGTCAAAAACCCTCGCGTGACTGTCGCTCCCACATCTCGTTGCGTCAGTAGCCGCTGCAAAAGCGCATCCTTGTGAGTTGGCGACAATTGACTCGTCGTTCGCGTTGGCCGCATGAACCGCTTTCGATTGGGATCTTGGAGCTGGCCGTATTGATAAATCAACCAATCCATGACGGTACCCAATGTCTTAAACTCGCCATACATGCCAAGCCGTTTGCAAATTTCCCGCCAAGCTTCAGGCTGTACCCGACCGCCTGTACGCAGGCATTTGCTGACTGCTTGGATGGCCAGCCGAATGTCGACGAGATGGGGTCGGCGATCTGCCATGTCCATGACATCAGGCATTGAGCCAGGGCGACGTACTCGCAATAGATTCATGGAGAATTCTTCAGCAGTGGCATTCTCGACAATGAAATTCTGAATAGACATCTCTTCCAAGCCAGCAAGGGCATCGTCCATGTGAAAATTGACAATTCGAGAGCGCAGCAGGAGATTCCATGTGTCAGAGGTTGCTTGCCCGCCGTTGACGAGATCGTGATGCATGAATTCAAGCTGATGGAAATGGCGGCCTTCGAGTAGGCCGAGAATCAGGTTGCGGTAGAGAAAATCAGTGTCTGCTTTTGAGACGGCCTCGACATCTGCAAGGCGAGCATCACGCTCTACGCACGCTTGAACAATCTTGAGTGCTTTTTGGCCATCTCCGTGCTTTGCAATGAAGCGTACTAGGATTGCATAGCCACGCGCAGTGACCCGAAAGCCTTGCACCATCATCTTTGTAATGAGCTTCTTGGCGTGCTCCAGATCCCTAGCAGCAAACAAACATGCCTGGAGACTTGCTGGACCCAGTGAGCAGCCCAACTTCTGCATACGTCGCAGGACTGGGTCTAATGGATTGCCGGCATTTGCAAGAGCCATTAATGCAGCGGCCCAATAACCATCCTCGGCAGTCTTGGTCGAGAGCTGTCCATAGTCTTGTGAGACTGCATGGAAGCCAGCGATCAGCTGTTGAGTAGATTGGGCAAGAGGTTGAGGCAAAGTTTCAAGCTGTCGAATAAATGCTTGAACCACATCTGGCGTGGAATGCTGCAGATGAAAGCGAAGCAGCGCATCGCATTGTGCGGAAAAAACTGGCAAGTCGGCATGGTCAAAGAAGTACAAATGCGCTTGATATGCTTCTTCAAATCGCCGCTGACTGACGAGATAGTCCATGACGGGCATGTAAAAATGTGGCGACGTGCCCGCTTGTCGCAGCAGACCATGTAAACCATAGATGAGCTTGGATGGAGAGTGAGATGTGCACATGGCGTAGCATAGCCGTCGCCAGTCAATGGAGCCTGTGCCAAGGCCATCTCGCTGGAGTTTGCGATGCCACAGATAGACCTGCAAAGCATGATCTGCCTCTGTCGACATGAGGCCCATGAGCCATGTCGTGTAAAACTCTTTCCAATGGCCTTCACTCAGCTGCCGCGTGCAACAGGCGTCATACATCTTTTGCATGAAGCCGTTATCTTGGAGCCCGAGCTGAATTGCGTGACGCCAGACCACATAATCCGTATAACTTGGTTCAACCAAGTGAGGACTGGATAGCATGCTGATGAAATTGCGCTTAAATAAGCTATTGTTATGCTTCATGTGGTGCATGAGTGAACATTTCCACATCAAAGCGCTCGTCGCTGGTTCGTGAAAGGTGAAGTATGCAGCAAGTGAGTATATCTTGTGCGCTTTGTTGAGCTTGAACATGTTTTTCGCAGCCTTTTCGAAGCGATCACGTCCGTTCAGTTTGACTGGCGATTGCCTAGACTGAGCCTGCATCCTTGCAGGAGTGTTGTTTCCATGCTTCGTGTCATTATTGCTGTATGTGTCTTTGACATGTTGCACACAGTCGTCGACCCAATGCTGGTGCAATGCTCTGTCCGGCCGGATATGGGCTCGAGAGATGGCGGCTGACATGGCGCTTCAGCATATTCACCTGCACAGATACCTGCTTTCACGGCGCGAAAGGGACACCTTGGCGCGTCTTGGTGTATGAGATCAAGCGTGAGCCTGCGTGGATACAAAATAGATCTGTCGCACGCACCAGCTGCAGCTTCTACACTCTGGCAAAGAGCTATATGTATACGTTCAATCGAGGCCATCAGGTGCTTGCTGCTCTATCTGTACACTCTGCTGTATCCTCCTCTCTATTGCCAACAAGGCCATCTTCCTCGCAACGGTCTCCTCACTAGGCGAGGCAGTCGGGTCCAAGACTTTGCCCCTGCACGCTTTCGCTCATCTGCGCGCAGCATCGTCATCAATCAGCTTGATGGCTTCCAGTTTCTGCGATGCTTGAGCGGCCAACATCGCGGATGGCCTAGACAGATCCTTAGCAATAGCCTGACGCATCATTTCTGTGTGCCTTGATAACCGTTCGTGGCTAATCTCAAGGTGTTCAAGTGTGCCTTTGAACACAAAGAACTCTTCCATCTCCTGAACTTCTGGCTTGAAGCCGACCTCGAGCAACATGAGATCGGAGCCTCGTTGACTCAGCACAGTCTTTTGAAGTGCTTTGTTGCGGGTTTTGATGCGCTGGTACTTAGGCTCATCAGGATTTTCCAAGATATTGCCAGTCAGCTTCACTAAGAGCTCCAAGCAGGCCAGCTTGGCTTGCACAGGCTCTTGCGTGTCGTGGTATTGGTCAAGTAGACGCAACAGGACTGGAAAGCTGCCAGTCGGCGGTTTAAAGACGGGGGCCATAGCTTAGGTGCGATACATCAGAAAGACATCAGTCACCTGGCCTTCAAGCTTCTCGATACAAATGTCAGCACGAGACAGTGACGCAGCTCAACGATTCCCAGGCTCTAGAGTGCAAGACGTCGATAGAAGAACAGAGATTGATGCTCGGCCGAAGGGGGCAACACACATTCAGATGAACCAAAATACCAAGGCCCATCTCAGGCACGCTATTGCGAAGATGTCTACTGCCCAGATATCATGTGTAGCAATCCTTGGAGGGAGTATCACCAGATAAGCTCCTGCAGTCTTCTATTTGCCGTTCGTGGATGCTGACGTAAGCCATTCGCCTTTGTTGACAAGCGCGCAGTTTATACTTCAGAAGGCTCATCCACAACACAACAACCGCCAAGTAAGCAAACTCAAGTAGCAGCCAATGGCCGCCCCAAGTATGATGTCTGGCATGACGGGCGCAACCTCAGGCATGAGCTTCATGCCTACAAATGTACCAAAAGTTGTCCTCTCACCAGACGATATTCAATATTCCATCACCGCCTACGAAGTCCTCCTGACAACGGCCAAAGCGTATCGGAATGCACTTGCAACGCTCGCTCAAACGGCCAATGCATTTGGCGCTGCTTTGGAAAGTTGTGCGCGGCTAAAAGGTGTCGATGATGCTTCAGAAGGCCTATTAAGCGCTGCAGGGTTGCATTTCTTGATTGCAAATCATCAGAGCGTTCTGAGCGATACCGTCTACCGGTCCTATGAGATCCCTCTACGTGAGAATTTGGAAAGCTTTGTACTGGACGCAGGGCAAAGAAGAGAGGAATACCTACGAGAACTGGCTCGCCGCAAGAAGATGCTTGCTGAGCGGGAAAAGAAGCACATTGCGCTGGCGCATCGCAATAAACGCTCCCTTGGCGAATTCAGAGCTGCTCTGAGTGATTTGACGATGCTAGCGGATGACATTGATAAGCTCAAGTCGGATTACTTCTTGACCTCTCTCGGCAGTCACAACGATACCTGGCACCGTGTCTCTTCTCGCTCTGGTATCGTCTGCAAAGCCGAACTACAACTCTACAGTGCAATTGGGCAAAAGCAAGAAAACATGCTGCCTACATTACATGGCGTTGCTGATCCCTGGCAGAATGAGGTCCGCTCAGGGGATGATTTGTTCAGTATTGTTCCGCCACAGGAGATTTTAGCACGTCCACAAAGTCCATCGCATGAATCTGGTTTATTTGCAAGCTTGCTCGGAACATTACATGAAGCGAGTAGTGATCAGCGGAAAATAACGACAGTGACGCCCGGTCCATCGAGACAGGTGAGTACTGGTCGAAGTGAGTTATTCTCAACAAGTCCCAAACCAACTGGCGCTGCAGTACCAGTCGTGACGCGCTTTCATGCAGAGCAAGAACAAACACCCACGCGTGCACACCAGGCGCATCCTACAAAACGCGCTACGAGTGCATTGAAACGATTGAGTGGCGAGCGTGTACCTGTGCGCAATATCGCATTGCAAACACCTACGCGCCTCTCTCACAGCAGCGAGTCTGTTGATAGACCGTTGGATGACGTGACAGAGGCTGATCCAACATCACCGTATCAAGACGCTGAAGAATCCGTCGCCGATGTTGCGGGTAGTACAACTGTATCGCCTGGTAAGCCGAGTAGTGCTGGAACAGGCATATCTTCAATCACAACGCGACAGGGTAGTCTACCGAGCACACCTGTCAAGTCTGGTAGTGCAGGGAGTCATGGCTACAGCAATAGTATTCGGCATTCTCAAAGCTCGAGTGCATGGAAGCTTAATTTTGAGCGGGAACTTGGGAGTAGTGCGACAAAGTCAATTCATACGCGTGCTTCCTTTGTTGGCGGAGCATCGCCTGCAAAGAGTATTGTGAGCAGATTGGAGGCAGAGGTGGAGGCGGTTATGGTTGCTGAGGGTAATACATGGGCGCAATCGCCAGAGAGCCTCGACAAGCACAGCGATGCGCTACGGTAGTAGAAAGGGAAATGATTCTAACTAGTCGAAAGGAAAGACTATGAAAATCCTGTAAAGAAGAAAACGCATGAATTTATAGCTTAAAGCTTGAGACCCAATGCCTGGTTGACCTTTGTACCTTGCTTGATGGACAGATTAAGCATGATTTCCTCAGAACCACCGGGGATGGCATATGCTCGCACGTCACGGTAGAGACGCTCGACTTTTTCACCTTGTCCACCACGGGTATAGGACAGACCACCAAAGATCTGAGCAGCTTCACGAGCGCAGTACTCAAACATGAGTGTCGACCTGGTTTGTTAGTTTTGACCATGTATAAAAGGGAGCGTACTGTGCCTTGAGACCGGCGACGGCACCACCGAGCATGAGCATGGCTTCCGTGTCACCCATGACTTGTGTCTGGTAGATGACTTCCTCGAGTTTAGCGTGTGCGGCTTCGAGCTGACGACCCATCTGAGCGAGCTTCATGTTGATGACACCGTGGTCAAAGAGACGCTGGCCAAAGGTCTTACGCTTGAGGGAGTACTTAAATGCCTCTTCGTAGCAGACACGGGCGAATCCTGGAAGTCAGTAATGGCTCATAGCAAACGAAAGGCATACGGTTGGACTGGATGATGATGCCGATACGTTCGTGGTTGAAGTTCTGCATGATGGCCTTGAAGCCCTCGTTTTCCTTGCCAATGAGGTTCTCGACTGGGACCTTGACGTCCTCAAAGGTGATGTAAGTGGTGGCAGAAGACCAGACGCCCATGCACTTCATCTGCCTGCAGGTGATGCCGGGCATCGTCTTTTCAATGCAGAGCAAGGAAACACCCTTCATGCCGCCACCGCCAGTACGCACGGCAGTTGTAAAGTAGTCTGCAAGCAGACCGTTTGTGATCCACTTCTTCTCACCATTGACGATGTAATGCTTGCCATCTGGTGACAACTTTGCCGAACAAGTCAGGTTGGCAACGTCAGAACCTGCATCGGGTTCAGTGATGGCAAGACAGATGCGCTTCTTGCCCGCAATGATGTCTGGGATGACACGCTTCTTAAGAGCTGCTTGGCCGAACTTGAAGAGAGGTGGCAAACCAATACCGTAGCCACCGAGCAAGTTCCAGACCACACCACCGGAACCGCAACGAGCCAACTCGTCAGTCAAAATGAGCTCGTGGAAGTGGTCCCATTCTTCGGGAGAGACAGATTTGACACGAATATCAGTGTACTCCTTTGGGAATTTCAAACCAATGGCTCCGCACAGGTATCCACGTTCGCCCATTTGTCGGTAGACCGACTCTGGCATGGACTTTGCCTCATCCCATTCATGGCAGTTGGGCATAATCTCTGCTTCCACCCACTCACGAACTTCCTCGCGAAGTCTCTTGTGGGACTCTTTGTAGTAGGGAGAGGCCCAGCCTTGGTACCAGGATGGATCGGCGTAGGGGACCATATCACCAAAGAAATCCTTCTCGGCAGGTGCATCCTGAACCGGAGATGAAGCTTTGACGGATGGGACGGCGACACCGTTGACATTGGAGGGAACAGCGGAGTCAATGACCTTCCTGACCTCGCTCTTCTTTGCAGGGGCAGTCTCGCCACCGGCACCAATGGTACCGACCTGCAACTTGGGCTTGTACTTGTTGAGGATAGCCCTGTTGTGGTACTTCCAGAATTGATTGGATGCATCTTGTCCAGCGACCTTGAGGACAATCTTCTTGCCTCCCGGGTGGTTGTCTAGGAAGGAAGACATGTCATACACACCATCGTCGACCTAGTTTTGTAAGTATGCGTTCTTGAGCATGTTCATACGCGTACGATGATGTAGATGTCCTTCTCTGTGTTGTGCTGCTTGACTTGCTCTGCCGTGAAAGACTTGGACATGGCTGTGTGAGTGGTGGTGTCTGGTGTATGTTTGCCTTCTTCCCTCTCCCCGGATTCTGTCGGCTCAGGCACCCACATGTCACGCGATCAGCCAATCACAGCGCGGGAAGCACGGTCAGCAGCAACCACAGGCAATAGCTACAAGACTAGCTAGAGACTATCTGCTGCACTGTCTACACTAGCTACATGACTAGCTGCTACACTAGCTACAAGAATAGCTACAGGTCTATTTGCAAGACTACTCCTGCCTGCCCTTGAAACACTCAATCTCTGCCTGATTTCGCCCCTGTTTCGCCTCATGAACTCTTGCCAGCTACAGTATTTACGTGCCATGCTCAGTCTACTTTCAGGCGCACCTCTCTATGACTTCCATTGATGTGCTCTCAATGCCCGTGCTCCCAGGCTATACTCGTCATGCGCAAGATCCCTGCCAAACCCTGCCAAGAGACGTCAAAGCGCGCATTCGAGCCATACAGCAAAAGTTTCAAGGTCTACGACGGCCAAAGAGTAAAGTGACTTCGTCCAAAACAAACGCTGCATGTGTACGCATACCCATCTATTGCTGCGAGGATCAGCTTCTCACGGCTGAACAACTCGAGCAGCTAGGATTGCCGACTGTCACTTCCTCTGGCCAGCTCATCGACTACCAAATCCTGCCTATAGACCGACTTGATGATGAAGAGTTACCGGCGTATATGCCACGACAGCGAAAGCCCGGCTTCAAAGGTTGGCTGCAACATCAGTATCGGCGGCGAGAACTTGTTCGAGCAGATGGGACGATCCTATGGGATGAGGTCATTGGCTTGTGTGTGGTGGTTTTCTTTACTGCTGTTGTCGTCGTTACTGCTGCCGTCATCTTGGCTGCCCTCATCTAGTCTGCTAGCCTCATTCCCAATACATCTGATGCCACAATGTTCAGAAGCTTGGGCCGTGTCTTGGTGCATTCCATCTGATTATGTGATCTACGAGGAGCTGAAGGTGATCTGCGCAGACTGCTCGAGCGGCGACTGCGCAAAGACTCGACACATATTCTTCGACTGTCTTGATTAGGGCTGCAGCTCAGTGCACCGACTCCGCCGAGCCCAGCGGCGAGCCGACATGCAACCTTGAAACATATGAGAATTATAATGCCTGAAGCATGACTCAATTGGACTATATACGTCTGGGCATGGAGGTGGTATGTGAGTGTTCTGGTACCTAGTGAGATAGTCTTTGAGGCAGCATGCGGAATGATAGTGTGCCATGACACTGTATATGATCATGCCATGAGAACATTGAGAAGTCGAAAGGCGGCTCCTCGACGTCATGCGTGGGCGATTGATTTGACAGGCGTCAATCTCAAATCGCCCGACGATAGGACAACCATCCACAAGACACAGATCCAGTGTATAGCTGCTATGCAATGTCGAGCAGCCCGACAGCTCCTGTAGCTGCCAGCCTGCCACACGTCAGAAGATGCGCAGCGGAAGTTGACTGAACCCGCAAACACATGACAGCTTGCTTGCTACCTTGCAACTGCTGCAGCCCTTGTTTCAACTTGTGGTTGCTTATCTACTTGACGTTGATGAAGTGACCCGTGGGGGCCCCTGCGCCTCACCTCAGGCTATGAATACCTGTACAGCTGCTGCTGTCACTCTTGCTTGCGTCTATAAGGTAGACAATCAGACATACCCAACCTGGACACCACCAATGCCATGAACAAGCTTACCAAGTTTGCGCGACAACGTGTCAAAGCAGTCAAGCGACTACCATTCGATGTGCTCATTCTCAAACGCATCCTCCGCTCAGCAGCGAGCTTGACCATATGTACAGCACTCATCCTGGTCGTACCCACCTCGCGTTTTCTTGGTCAAAACTCTTTCCTGTTGGGCACTGCAGCCATCTACCTATTCCCGAAAGGAACGGTCGGTTCGCAGTTCCTCCTTAGCTGCATCTCCTACTTTGGCTTCCTGCTCGGGCTCGTTTGGTACAACATTGTCTCCCACATTGCCATCCATGTCCCAGAAACAGGCAAGCGTGTCTTTCTCTACATCTTCTTCCTCATTGGCGCCTTCATGTGCGGCTGGACACGATCTAGATGGACCCTGTCGTACCTTGGCATCAACTTCTTCATGATTGTTCAGATCTTTGGTCTTGTCAATGCAATTGAGCTCGCTGAGCATACGGTCCAGCCATTCACCGATTACTTTTACGTCTTCACCTTTGGTACCCTCATTGCCTTTGCATGCAGCTTGATTTGGCCAGAGAACACAGCTATTACCATTGAGAAGCATTTGCTGAGCTCATTGAATGCTGCCACAGACTTGGTGGAGCATCATGGTAGCGGTAGCAAGCGAAGCAAAAGCAAGTTTTCCGATGTGAAAGGCTTCAATGACAAGCTCATGTCGTCCATTGATGCGAGCAAGTATGAATTGGTCTACAGTCGCGTTCCTCCTGCGTCACTACAACTCATCAACGCTGGTATTGCCGACCTGATCAATAAGTTATATGTTCTCGATGAAGTCCTTAGGGATCTTTCTTCAAAGGCTCAAGTGCTGGGCAGTCGTGAAGCATATATTGAAGGACTTCTCGCAGACATGGCACTCTTGCACGGTCGTCTTCTTCGTGCCATCGTGCAAAACATGCAAGATGCTATCGCAGGTCGTCAGCAGGATCTCGAAGGTCAGTCTACTGCCCAGCTCGAAGTACAACTCAATAAATGCCAAAGAGCTCTCTCGAATCTTCCACCAACCGACAAAACTGATTTAGAGAGTCGAGCAATCAATGACCAGGCTGTTCACGCTGCCTTTGAAGTTGCCAAGAATCTCCTGCTGATGTACGGCAATTCTGTCAAGGCGTCACAAGCCGCCTGTCATCGCCGCAGACTCTTTTGGCCATCAGGGGTCCGACTCACCTGGCCAGTAATCAGGAAACAACCTGGTGTATGGCGTTACTGGATCGCACATCGCGCAAGCATCTTTCGAGACTCTCCACACACTGCCTATGCGGTCAAGTTCACCCTCGTCATGGGCATCCTCAGTATCTTCCCCTTCATCGATGATTGGCGAATCTGGTATCGCGATGTGCGTGGACACTGGTCCATGATCAGTGCCATGGTCGTCATGGAAGTCGCTCGTGGTCTCGTCTTTCGTTCTGCTTTGATGAAAGGTGCTGGTGCCATTCTTGGCGGTTTGATGGCATTGATCTTATTCAGTATCTCTGTTGAACGATTGGCAAGCATCCTGTTGACCCTGCCCTGTGCCATCTTCATCTACTACATTGCGCTTCACCCACGCTATGGCAAAATGGGCCTCGTCGCTGCACTTGCATACAACCTCGTCTTGAATCAGGGACATACCTCGGAAGAACCCTACATGGCATACTTGAAGCGAACAGCAACCCTCGTGGGTGGTATCGCTGTGGCTGTTCTGGTGCATGTACTCGTCTTTCCTTACCATGCACGACGTGTTCTCAAGGAAGAGACATGTTTAGCATTTGATGCACTTGCGAGTGGCTTCCATGAATTGGCTCACGATGCAGACTATATCTCGGAGCGAAAAGATGTCGTTCGACACTTGAATGCTGCCAGGACGCTCATCAACATGACGCACTGGGAGCCGAGCTTGAAAGGGCCGTTTCCCAAGGAAATGTATCAGAATGTACTCCAATGCGCCTTCCAGCTTGAGGACATCTTGACGTATGCACAACGCTCTGAGAGCTGCGGCGAAAAGACCAATTTAAATGCGTCAAGGGATGATGTGTTGAGAAGCATGGCAAAGGACCTCTACTTGCTAGCTCATGCACTCCAAACGAGATCCAGCAGTATTGTGCATCTTGCTGCGAATTTGCCAGACGCACTGACAAGTTATCGCCAGCTTTTGGTCGCGAAGCCCTGGCAGTCAAGCAGCAGCCTCGATATAACTCAGTGCGATGGACAAGCTGAATCGGCGTCATTCTTCTACCTCTGCAAGCTCATGTCTGGGTCTATGACACGCATGTCTTTACTGATTCACGAAGCCATCGCTGGCCGATCCCTTCCAGATATCATCCACAGAACGAGCGCTAGCTTGGCCACATCACCACAGCTCTCGACGCACAAGCCCAATTTGTCGCCACTCGTGCTCTCTTCAACGCCGTCGAATGACCTCGAGAAGCTGCCTGCAACCACGAACCTGCTACCAGAAATGGCAGTCTCTGCAGAGGAACGCGAGATTATTGCTTCACGCTCGCGACGAAGCAGTGTAGGTGGACGCATTCGAGGTTCCAATGCAAGTTTTCTCTCCACTCTGCAGCTACCAAGAATCGAACAGGGTCTTGTCGTGTCTCCAACAGAGACACTGGTTAGTCCGCAACCAGTCTTTGATAACTCGCCCATTGAATCATCACAAAATCGGCGTCCGAGTATCACCATCCAGCTTCCCTCAGTGCCAGACGGCGTGGCGCGTTCCTCCCATCGATAGCTTATAGTTTTGCAAAGCGTCCCCCAATAATTTCATGCTCCTCTTTCGTACTTACTTGAATTGCAAAGAAGAATCAGACTAGCGCTGCTGTATACCCAAGCGCTCTTCACGCGTCTTGCCACGTTTTCCATCCCATTGAACCTCCACCACGGGCGAATGCACCCCAGCAGCGGTATTCTCAGCGCGCGTCGCGTCTCCGGCCGCTGCCAGTTGTCCTGCAAGACGCTGCTCCTTGGCGTCTACATAGTCGTGTAGGTCTTCATGTGCCAATTGAATGGCAGTCGGAGGTCTTCGCAGCATGCTGTTTGATAGCAACGGTTGATCTCCACGACTTGATGAAGGCGTGAACGTTTGTCGTTTCAGCACACGTTAGAAGGTTCAGATGGCACAGCTTCCACCGCTGCACAAACTCGAAAGGATATACTACTATATGTATATGCAATGACGCAGACACATCGCTAGATTAAAGTAACTTCACAAGGCCAGCCTAAACCTGCTTCTCCAGTGACTGTTGCAAGACAAGTTCTGCGTACAAGCCGCCATTCGCAAGAAGCTCGCCATGCGTCCCCTTCTCAATGATACGCCCATGCTCAAACACGAAAATGACATCCGCCTTTTGAATACTCGACAGTCGATGCGCAATCGCCAAGGTTGTGCGACCTTTCGCTGCCTTGTCCAGAGCAGCTTGTACCACCTTCTCTGACTCGGAGTCAAGTGCCGACGTCGCTTCATCGAGCAGCAACACTTTCGGGTTGCGAATCAACGCCCTCGCAATGGCAATGCGTTGTTTCTGTCCGCCAGACAATGCTGTACCACGACTGCCACACATCGTCTCGAAGCCCGAGGGCAATGATTCAATAAAGTCCAATATGTTGGCATCCCGACACGCTTGTTCAAGCGCCTCTTGTGTCACTTTCTCGCTGTTCTCTGCACCAAGCAAGATATTGAACCGGATTGTACCCTGGTAGAGTGTTGGTTCCTGACTAACGAGCGACATGGATTTTCTGAGCTCACTCAAGTTGTACTCGGCGATTTCGTGTCCATCGATCGTAATGCTGCCGGACAATGGATTGTAGAAGCGTTCCACAAGGCCGACGGTCGTCGACTTGCCGCAACCGGAAGCACCCACCAACGCACAATAGCTTCCCGGCTCTATCCGCAAGTTCAAACCACGCAACACAGGTACATCAGGTCTAGTCGGGTACCGGAAATGAACATCTCTGAACTCAATGGCTCCCTCCGTGATGCCATTCTTGAGACCATCCTTGGACCAGCTGTCAATCTCTGGCTGACGCTCAAATAGTCCAATGATCTTTTGTGCTGAACCCTTAGCTTTCATGATGTCTGGTGCAAAGGAGAAGAATTGACCAGCAGACTGACTGCCAAATGTAATAGCGATGAAGCAGATGAAAAAGTCGTAGACGTTGATTTCATTGTTGACGATGAGACGCGCACCATACCAAAAGGCAAGGCCATTGATCAGAAAGGTGATCGATTGACTGAGTGCGAAGAAGACTGATGTCTTGAGTGTCGAAATGTAAGCCTGCTTCTGTGGACCTTCAAGAGATTGCCGGTACGTTGCAAAAACATCGTCTTCGCGCGTGAGTGATGCCACAGTACGAATGACCGAAGTGGCCTCACAGGCAAAGTTGGCACTGCTTTCATACGCATTCTTGATACGTTCTTGAAAGATGGCGAGCAACTTGAAACGCAGGTAGCCAGCAACAATCAACACAGGCATGCAAGCAAGCACGACAAGCGCCAATTTCCAGTAGACCACGAGTGACAAGACGGCGCTCGAGATGAGATTGACAAAGACAGTCAGGATGGTCCCAAGGGTGTTGCCATGAAGTCCAGCAAGGTCTGTACACTGCGTGGCAAGTGACGAGGTCAAGGCTCCAGTCGAGTTTTCGTCCTTGTCGAAGAAGGCCACATCTTGTCGCAAAATGTTTCGGAAGGTCAGTAGACGTACACGACGTACCATCATCTCGCTGCACATGCCGAAGAAGAAGGCTGTAGCGAAATAGGCAAAAAATTCGACAACAGCAATGATGAACCAAAGCAATGCGTAAAAGTTGGCGTCCGATTGGAACCCTGCTTGTTGAGGGTTCGTAAACAGGGTAATGAGCTTTGCGAAAACAATAGCTTGAGCTGGATAAACTGCTCCACACAATACGGAAGCGACAGCACCGACCAGCATAAAGTGCCACTCGGTGGTGTTAAACTTACCGATTTCCTTGATCAGGTAAAAGATACTGTGCTTCTTGCGCTTGCCTTCGGCCGTTTGCTCGGCAAGTATACGTGCAGAGATGGATTGCCCAGTCGCAGTGCGTGCAAGTGCGAGCCTGTCACCCTTTGCTTTTTGTTCGTATTGCTCCAACTCAGCATCTTCAGACTTTTGTTTCTGAGCAAGACGCTGTGCTTCGACCAGTGCAAAGTACGCGCCACGCTTATCGAGTAAGTCATTGTGTGTACCTTGCTCAACAATACGGCCTTTCGTCATGACGACAATGTTGTGTGCATTCTTGATGGTCGCAAGTCGGTGTGCAATAACGATAGAGGTGCGGTTGCTCGATGACGAGGCCTTGTCCAGTGCATCTTGCACAACACCTTCAGACTTGGTGTCCAATGCAGCCGTTGCTTCATCAAGAATCAAAATCTTGGGGTTTGATACAATGGCACGAGCAATGGCAACACGTTGCTTCTGCCCGCCACTCAGTAGCATACCTTTTTCACCCACATGCGTATCATACCCATGAGGTAATTGCGCAATAAAGTCGGCTGCATTCGCTTGTTCGCAAGCAAAGATGACCATCTCGCGCTTCTTTTCAATGTCGGCATGCTCCCATTCAGTGCCAATCAAGCCATGTGCAACATTCTCAAACACGGTTGTGGCAAACAAGTTTGGCTCCTGGCTAACAAGCGAAATATGTGCTCGTAGGGACTTGATGTTGATGTCCTTGATGGGCATACCATCGACCGTAATCTCACCAGAGATCGGATCATAGAAACGCTCAACAAGTCCAACGATGGTAGACTTGCCAGACCCACTTGCCCCCACGAGAGCTGTGACGCGGCCAGCTGGGATGTGTAGCGACATGTCGTACAAGACTGTCTGTTCTGCTCGTGCAGGATAAATGAAGTGCACATTCTTGAGCTCAATCTCACCGCGAAGTTCTTTAACGTGGATACCTTCCTCGCTGTAGACATCGATAGAGGGTATGCGGTCGATTGTTTCGAAAATCTTCTGACCAGCAGAGACGGCGTATTTAAAGGCCTGAATATTGGGAGCAATTTGTCCAAGGGCAAAACTACCAATAATCACAGCGAAGAAGACATTGATGACAATACCTGTGTCGAGTTCTCCACGGACCAACATGCGTGCGCCCTGGAAAAAGGCTAGGCCATAGGCTGAGTACATGATGAAGAAGATAGATCCTAGCAGAGCTCCAAGAGAGAAGGCCTTCTTCTTGCCAGCCTTTTCGGAAGAACCGAGGAAAGAGTCGTATAGCTTGGCGAGCTTCTCTTGCGTACCGAATGACTGTGTGATGCGAACAGATGAGATGACCTCCTCAGCGAGCGTTCCACCAGTCGAGTAGAACTCGAGGGTTTGTTTGGTATACTTTTCAACAAATGTCGAAATGCCGCCCATGGCAAGCATCATCGCAGGTAAAATAGACGCCAGGATCAGCGTGAGTTTCCAGTTCTTAATAAATGCAATGATAAAGGCGGAAAAGAATGTTGCGACACCCGACAAGGCCAGGCCAATCTTCTCGCTGATTCCATCTTGAATAAGGTTGGTGTCGGATGTGATGCGCGTCGTAACTTCGCCTGCACCAAGTTTGTCAAAGTATCCTATATTTTGACGCATGATTGCACGGAGATATTCTTCGCGAATCCTCCTTGATACATTCTCGCCTGCGCAGATGAAGGCGCAAGTGTAGATATATGTTGTAACAAATACCCCTACAGCGATGTAGACGAAGTAAAGCGTGAGTCGATTGACATCGTCCTGAAATTGCTGTTTGCCCTGTCCACGAGTGACATTGGTGAAGGACTGAGTTAATGAACCAAAGACGATTGTCATGAGTGGCTGCTGTTAGTTTTTGGACCTACACAGATGGCATCACTTACCAAAGCCGCGCCCGCAGCAATGCATGTGATGAGAGCGATAGCCTCAAGCAACAAGTCTTGTTTTGAGGCAAACCGGAAAAGACCAAAGTAGGTCACCGGTTTGCTCTTGCTTGTCTCAATTTGTGCCAGGAGCGCCGTCCGTTGCGCCTCAGTGAGGCGCGCAAGTGGTTCTTCTCCTCCTACAGCAGTCCGGTCGCTGTTCTTCGATTCAGAGGCGGCCGGCGACACGGAGCCGTCTGGCCTCTCTGGAGTCGTCTTTTTGGAGCGCTTGAAAAGCATAGCTCTTATATAACAGTGCCTTGGCGTTGTTTCCTCCTATTCTGATGGTAGATGACGCTTTCTCGAGAGGTATGCGAGTAGCAAATGCTCAAGCAAGTGCAAATAAGTAAAGATGTAGAGTGCTGACGAGATTGAAGATGAAGCTCTGGACAGATATAGAGACCGCCGCCTTGGCTCAGTGCAGCTGCCGCGTGTTTGCTTTTCGCTCGAGAATTTAGTTTCGCCGGGGGTTGCGCTAAATTGCCTGGGTGAGCTGCAGCCTAAAGCGCGAATCGGGCAACTCAGGGCGAGGGCGCGATTGACAGCAATGTAACACGGCAGATTTGGATAAGGGTACACCGAAAACACTTTATATACGTTACTGATAGCAGTCAAGGGTGCTGACCGCAGGACCTGTGAGTGTCTGTCCAAGCTACTTGTCTGGGCTGTCGGTGTTCTGCTAAGACGAGAAAGACTTCTACTTGGTCGAAATAATCTGCCAAAATCAGCCAGCGACCGAGAGGGTTCTGCGGGTAATGCTCGCTGAGCAATGCTTCGCGATTGCGAATTAAAGCTTGCCCCTCAGTATGGGTGACTTCTGAAACGACACTTGTAACGTTGATATTCCATCGATTCTGACCCGACTTTGACTATCAACGAATTAGCTCTTCCACGCTTTGGAGGTCCAACTTTCGAAGTTACGAGTACATCAACATCAATGTCGCTCTTGGTGCGAAACCGTGAATGCTAGCGGATTCGAGAAGCTCTTGGCCGAGACTTGCTCAAGCCCTTCATTTACCATGAAGTTGAGCTTTGCACTACCAGCTCAAATTAACCTGTTCTGCCTCCGCAAGGTGAACAACAGCCTCCTTCAATGTACTCGCCTGCTCTCCTGCCTTGACCCGTCCAAAGTAGATTTGGCAGTCTAGATTGACACACAACACTTCACGCTCGCTCTCCTGACAAGCTCGGCAAATCTTGAGTAGATCGTCTCGCGTGGTGGCAACTGCAAGTGCTTCTTCCTTCTTCGTTGCGATGATGCCCAAAGCGTCCTTTGCATGCATCGTGCAGAGCTTTCTGCTAGGTGGACAGTCTTGACCACATACAGCACACTTGGCCAACTGCTTCTTGCCAGCTTTGAGAAAGGCTCCCATGACGCCGGTACCCTTAACGGCCACTTTTTGCTTCGTCGTACTCCCAGCTCCTTTGAGCAGGCTTTCGGCCTCCTTGACTGGCATCATGAGTTCGAGAATTCGCAGCACAGGATTATGCACTGTGTGTGCAAGGTAATAGGCATAATCCAGAAGCAAGCCTTTTTCCATCACATAAACCGGATCCTCGGCCTTCTCATAGCCTGGCGCTTTTGGAGCCCCCTGAACAAAGCAATATCGGATTCGTTCGCCATCTCGAAAGATTCGCGAAGGCTGACGTGCACGCATCTTCTCAATAACAGAAATGTGCGCCTGCTTGCCAGAATAGTCGGATGCATCTGTGCCTAGCCATAGTCCCTTGGTCATGACAAATTGTGATACATCGAGCTTGCCGTCCAATATCTGGCTCACGACTGCGCTCACAGACTGCTTGACTTGAGTGGCAATGCTTTGTCTGTCTGCTGTCGTGATCTTTTGGTCATGAGCATTGTTCTTTGCTGGGAACAGAAGTTTGAAGATGTCACCGAGGACGGTGTCGAGCAAGGGCACTGCGTCTCGCCGGTTCACTTCTATGCCCTTGACATCCACGCCATCAGGCTCGTCTGGCTTTGTCCAGATAAGTCCTGCGTAGCGCTTACGATTTTGTAGTAGTGAGGGAAAGAGAACTTTCTCGAATTCAAGCTGTATAGGCTTAGGCCAGATCTGGGACACTTCGTCGCTTATTTGCTTGCCAAGCTGAATGGCCTCATCGACAGTCGCGCCTGGGACCTGTAGGAAGACTGAATCGGTATCGCCATAGACGACACGGACTTGCCTTGCGGCATAGCGCTTCTCGATCTCTTCCTTTGCATGTGCCAAGAGTCGGGCTCCTTCACTGATAGTGGCATCAGCAATGGCAAGATTCTGTACCTTGGCATCTCGTGCGCCCATCGCCCCATAAACTGCATTTGCCACCACTTTGATGGCTTTTTGACGACCGTCCAATACACGATGCAGCGTCGCATCCGTTGTAGACAATGCCATGAGTTTCTTGACACGTCCACGTTCCGCGAGAAAGTGTTCTAGGATGCGTGGCACAATGCCGCGTTTTGTTTCTGCATTGACAAAGGTCGCACCACCAAAGCCGACCCATGTGTCACCCGGGGTGAGGCCAGAAGCAGTTGCCGGTGCACCAGGCATGACTTCTGTTGAAAAGCACAAGTTACGAGCAATCAGGATACTCGGGTAAAGCGAACGAAAGTCCAACACTGCAACAGGGTGCTGTGTATCGTAAGCCACTTCTGGCATCCAATTGAGGGCAGACTGAGTCATCTGATCGCCTGATCTATTGCGCTCAGGCACAACAACATCGAGTTCTTTACAAAACCGATGAAGACAGCTCCAGAACCGCTTCATCTGGCCCTTCTCAACCACATCCACAAAGTTGAGGCCAGTCACACGTGCGAGCTCGACGTAGGTGATGAGACTTGCTTGTGTCCTGAGTAAACGCAATGCAGCTTCGGCTTCGAGTAAGGCATAGCCAAGCACGCGGCACTGCTCGTCTGCATCGCTATCATCTCGCCACAGACGAGCAAGGGTCGAAGTCGAAAGCTTTTCCAACGTTCGACCAGCCAAGACACTGGACGCTTCATTGAGAGAATAGGTGCGTAGTCGTTCTTCTCGTTCAATGACACTCCGTAGATCGAGCACAAGTCGACCGGTACACCCGAGTTCTGTGTGTTCACGATTCGACACAGCACTCATTTTGCGCTCCTTTTTCAGCCAAGCGCCAGAATACAACTGACGACGTTTCGTTTTGAGTGAGACATTGCTGAGTCGAGAAAGGTGAACAACGTCCTTCAAGCCAAGGTCCACACCTCGTTGGAGAATGGCAGGAATGGCATCTGCCGTGACATCGTACCCGCTCAGGACATCTGGGTCATACGCCAGGAATAAATCTCGAAACGCGGCAATCATGGCAGTTTCCGACTCGAGGATATGGACCTGCGCTGATTTAGTGGATTCAAGGGGACCCACATCCAGTGCGTCCTTGCCATATGTCAGAATGAGCTTCTTGTCTGTATCTGATGCATCGCCAATGACGCGCGATGTGAGAATGACGGTGATACATGCAATGATCTCGCTTGTCACTTCACCGTCTTTTGATTTCGTCACTTTTGTCTTCTTCTTCGTAGGTGTCACAGGTGCAGACTTGTTGCTATTACCATTGGGCACGACGAGACAACTGCACAAGAGACAACGAAGCGGTGGGAGTTTACTCCAAGCAGCAGTCTTGGCTTCATCATGCTTACTTGGACTCGGCGACAATGCTTCAACATCTCTGTACGATGCTTCTGCCGTGAAAGAAGCACGTTCATAGGGTACAGTAGGCTCGAGCAGCCTATACTTGCCAGCGGGAATCTTGACCCATCCACAACCCGTCAATCCCAAGTCACACATGAATCGCAAGTCAAAGGAAACACCCGTTTCATAGACTTGTGCAGAATAGAGTTTCCCTTGTTGAAACAAATTGAGCAAGCCAGGCAATTCATCCGCTTTGCCTAGGATATTTGCAATTTGACTCGCATCGCTAGGTCGTTCGAGGATGATCTTCAGGAAGCGTGTATACTTTTGTGCATCCTTGCGGAAATAGTCGAGAGGTTCCCTGGTACACAACTCAAATGAGAGTGCTGCAACCGGTTGTTTTAAGTTTTGTCGCAACCCTGCTTCAAACGCAACATAGTCATCTGCTGTGAATGCTTGAATGATGGGATAATACAGTGATTGGCGAAAATCACGAACTAGCAAGATCAAGGAATCACCGGCTTCCGTGACGCCATGGATGCGAATTAGAGAGTCTTGGAGTTTATCTTTTGGATCTTCACATTCGAGGATGGAAAAGATGAGATCTGTTGAGTTTGTGAGGGTACTAGGAGGTCTAGCGTAGAGTGAGACGTCAAAGCTTGTGGATTCTCGTCTACGCTTCATGAATGAAAGAGTAGTCGATGACTTGAGTCGTCGACGACGTCATCTGACATCCTGGACGACGAACAACCACACACAAGAAGCAAGGAAGAGGCAGTGAAGGGCAAGCCAGAGGTTTGTATTATTAGGATGCATTGCTAAGACAGTCGTCTACTAAAAGTGAAAAGAAAGATCGTCCCTTACACGTCCATCTAGTCAATGACGAAGTAGGCTGTATGAAATAGGGTTGTCTTTTTTTTGTGTTTCAGGATACAACGGAAAGAGAGTGTGAGACAGTATAGCAAAAAGAAGAAAGGTTGAAGCAATGGAGCATGAGAATAGAAGAGACCGTCTAGTGGTCCTTCTCGTGCTTCGTAGAAACACGTTGCAACGCAACAACAAAGTCTTCGAGTGATCGTCCCGACTTGGCTGCCTTGTTCTTTGGTGATCGCCTGTTCATGGTGTCGTCAAATGCAACGGATTCTGAGAGGAGGTAGTAGACACCTGCCATCATGCAGAAGATACCGAGAGAGAAGAGCCAAACGCGGACAATAGCCACAATCGATGTGTTGCCACCAACGAACCAACCGAAAAGACAGAAGAGCGTAGCGAGCACATCGACAATGAACACAGCACCAGCCAATTGCCAAGAAGGCAATGAGCTCCAGAAAGGTCCGTTGGCACGGGTGACGAAAATGAGCCAGTTCTCAGTGAGGGAGATTTCGAGGAAGAGGACTTCATCCACAACACCAAAGTTCTGAACAATACCAAATGAACCATTTCCTGAACCAACCTCCTTAACACCGATACCACCAGCATACATGGTCGTAAGACAGATCCACGTTCCAACAGCCAATACAATACCGAGGACGGTAGACAGTCCCCAGAGCTTTGGCAAGTTCCACTTGACGGGTGTCATGGAGTATGGTGCATTGTCATAGGCAATAGCCAAGGTTGCCACATCGGCGAAAATGGCAATGAAGACAACCAACTCGAGCTGAAGCGAACGGTTAAGGATGATGATCCAAAGACCGAGGAAAAGTTCCAGGTGGAGGGAGAGAGCAATACGGTACACGACGTATGCGTACATGCGGTGGAAAATCTGTCGGGAAGTCTTGAGGGCATCGATGATGGCACCAAGACCGGGAGCGAGGAAGACAATGTCAGCGGCGGAACGAGCAGCGTCGGAAGCCCCTTCAACAGCAATACCAGTGTCGGCCTTCTTGAGGGAAGGAGCATCGTTGACACCGTCACCTGTCATGGCAACGAGGTATCCACGCTGTTGGAGAATCTCAACGACATTGTACTTGTGCTGGGGGAAGACCTCGGCGAAACCATCGGCAGCCTCAACAAAGTCGTACACTTCCGAACCAGGCATATCACCACCACCACCGAGACCGAGACGTTCAGCATTGTAGACATTGGTACCCATACCGAGCTGCCTCATTGTTTCCTTTGCAATACCAACAGCATCACCCGTAAGCATCTTAATGCGGAGACCGAGACGAACAGCTTCATTACAGGTCTTGCCGGTATCGTGACGAGGAGGGTCAGAGCAAGGCATGATACCAAGAATCTCCCAGTTTTGACCTTCAATCTTGCGAGCAACACCAAGGGAACGGAAACCACGCGATGCAAACTCAGCAACCTTGTCCTTGTAGGCATTGCCAATCTCATCAGGAACGGGGTGGTCTTCCTCAACAGTACGCAGAACAAAGAGAGGAGCGCCCTTGACACAGGTCATGCGCACACCTTCAGGTGATTCAACAATAGCAGTGACCTTCTTGGAGACCGGATCGAAGGGGAAGAACTCGAGGAGCTTGTACTTGGCAAGGACAGACTTAGGACCAGGGTAGAACTTGAGAGACTTGAGGAAAGCCTTGTCAATAGCATCGATACCCTTCTTCTTGCGAGATGCAGCGAGACATCCACAAAGCATGAGGTCATCACCAGACACACCTTCAACCGTGAAGGGCTCAGCAAGGGAGAGCTTGTTCTTGGTGAGGGTACCAGTCTTGTCGGAACAGAGAATCTCAACACCGGCAAGCGACTCGATGGCAGAGAGCTTCTGGACAATGGCGCGCTTCTTGGCAAGGTAGGCAGCGCCGACAGCCATGGTGGTGGTAACGACAGCGGGCAAACCGACCGGGACACCGATGATGGTGATGGCGAGGGTGTATTCCAGGATGAGAGCAATACGGGTAGAGCGGTAAAAGGCCGAGATGTAGACACCGAGGAGGGTAACGATAACCAAGACGAGAAGAATGGTACCGATACCGTTGAGGACCTCTGTGAAGTGACCTTGACCGCCGGAAGCCTTGTTAACGAGTGCAGCGGCTTTACCAACAAAGGTAGAGTCACCAGTGGCAGTAACAACCATGAAGGCCTCACCACGCTTGACAGCGGCGGAACCGTACATGTTGTCGCCGCAACGCTTGTCAACGGCAAGAGACTCACCAGTCATGGCAGACTGGTCAACCTGGAGGAAACAGTCTTGGGTGACGAGACGTCCATCTGCTGGGCAAATGGTACCTTCCTCGAGCTGGAGAATATCACCTGGGACGACTTCGGGGGCTTCAATGTCGATGAGGTTGCCGTTACGGAGGACAGTGGCTTTGAGGGCGAGGGTCTTTTTGAGCTCATCGACAATGGAACCGGCCTGGTACTCTTGGATGAAACCGACAAAGGCGTTGAGGAGCAAGAGACCGCAAATGACACCAAAGTCGACCCAATCACGGAGACCGGCAGCGAGAATGGCAGCTGCCTCCATGACAAACTGAATGGGACCAACAAAGAAGTGAAGGAACTTGAGGATCAAGTTTTCCTTCTCCTCCTTCATCTGATTGAGACCGTACTTCTTTCGACCTGGCGGGTTAGTAGGCATTCAAAAAAACAAGGAGAGAAACTTACGGTTGAGCACCTCAGAGTCGGAGAGACCAGTGCGGGTGTCTGTCTGGAGCAGCTCCTCGGGGACTGGCTTTGCGGAGACGCCATCAGCAACGGAGCCGTCTTCCTCCTCTTCCTCAGCGCCATCTGCAGATTCGAGCTCAGCAATCAGCTCGTCCATGTCCTCGTCGTCCTCCTCATCGTCGTCTTCGTCGTGGTGGCCTGGGAGAGCGGCTGCTGGGGCTCCTGGTGCGGTGTTGGCACCGACAGCTGGGTGAGCTGCCTTTTCATTTTCTGCGAGGTAGTCCCGCTGTGTGCTGTCTGTGTTGTGGGTGGTGGCCGTGACGATGGGCGGTTGGATGCCGCTCATTGCTGGGAGGGAGAGAGAGAGAGTGTTGGGTGGTGTGTGTGTTGGTGTAGGGGAGGGAATGGGGAGAAGGGTTGTTGGGTTGCTGCTTCCCTGCTGCTCGCTGCTGCTGCTGCTGGTGCTGAGTTGTGCAGTGGACTGTGATGGGCGAGGAATGGACGGGGAGGGCGGCGAGTGGGCAGGATTTATATAATTCCAGAGGCGGATTCCCTGACTGATGCCTGCTCAGACGAGATTGTCTGCTGCTGCTGCTGCCTGCTGCTGCTATGGGCATCCTCCTGCTCCTCCTGGTACGGAGAACAGCCTGCATTTGTCTCTCTATGACAGCACCTGCCTCATCCTCTGCCACGCTCCCTGCTTCACGCCCGCAAACACAAGCATCAACCCAAACAAGAGTCCGGCACCCGACTCGCATGATGCTCATTGACTCAGGCACCGAGAACAAGCCCTTCATCCTGCAGCACAAGACGTCTCGCCTCCCATGACTCATGGGCTATGCTAGAGCACGAGATACTCTGTTGTTTGCTGTGACTCTTGACTTGGATCCCTGCTCACTGGCTCGCTACGGAAATTTCGGCTCACGAGATACAACCATACTCAGCAAAGAGACGCACAGGTGTGACTGCGGAGGCCTGTCCTCCATCAACTGCCCGCAGGTGTCCAAGTCCACACCAGTAGTACGACCTAGACTGAGGCTAGGCAGCAAGCTGCACTAAGCCCATCTATGGAACTTGAATCCATGAGGATGGAAGTTGAAAAAAGATGGCCCCAAATAGACAGTCTCGATGCCAGCCACCATGGGCAGCGCGCGTTTTAACTCCCATTTCGCTGGACCACCCACCCGTTTAGGCCTTGTCTCGCCAAGGTTGCGCGGAGATAACACAATGTAATGTGCTCGAGCCTTCACTGCTTTTGGCCTGCTTGCTATCCTTGTCAACATTCGCTGCTCCAGTGACACATAGTGTGACATAGAGCAGTAGCCACTAGCCCGAGCAAGCGGATCATATCAAATCATATAGCGAGACTGGTCGAAACAAGAGCAGTCCGGACATGCCACTGATGCCAGACACCGATAACTTGGCTCCCAAAATTGAAAGCGGCCGTTGCAAAATGGTCTCGAGATTGAGAAATGTCCAACAGGCTGTCGAATCAGAAATCAACCCGTCCGCCGCACAACCTTTAAAAGGAACCAGCACGCTTCGTACAAACTCATCATGATTGGTCAATGGCCATCTTGAACTTTCTCAAGTTCGCACAACGTTGATCGACGCGGCCGTTACTGCATTCCGCGGCCGGGCCTAATCAACGAAGGATGTCTTGTCTAGAACGAGTCTGAACGACACTCAGCAAGCGTGAGAAAGACTAAGAGATACGGGCGCGGCCGGCCATCATCCCACGCCCGCGATGTCCAGATTACCAGACTTCTTTTCTCAGACTCTCAACACCATGAAAGTGTCCGGAGTGCATCATGTGTTTTGATGCAGAATGTCAGATGTTCATACGACCATGGCTTTGCGAGTCCTGCTCGACTATCAGCAGACGTCAGGGTAAGTTCAGGAGCTCGAGGAGTGTGAAGTCGCGTGCGGTGTGACATTGCATGTTCGTGTCTTTTATGCCGGAACTGCTGATTGCTGATTCTGGCGGGTATGACGGCTCTCGAGAGTTCTCATCTACATCGTAGCTGCTACGTCGTCTTTGCCAAGACTAGCTCAGTAGTTAGCGTATGAACAAGGACCCATCGATACAAGTCATGGCCAGGCAAGCGTCTTCATTGCTCGAGCGCGTTCCTCAGAACCATTCTACGACGAGACTATAATTGTGTCCAGCAACTTCATTCTCAAGTGCGATCATGTTCTGTTGGAACGACTAGTCTCAAATCGATTGACAGTACGTTTTGCTGTATTGACGCTTCCCTCGCGTGATGCACATGGACACCCGCGCAGTTGCTTTGGGTGTTTGCACTGCTTGGCAGACCCGGTCCGAAATATGCCCGGACGGCCGAGCTTCAGTGGACAACCTGATGTTGACGTCCGTCATGCTTACGCAAGGCCTTGACAAGTTGACAACCAGACTGTTATAGCTGCGTCCTCGGGCTAGCTGTGACAGTAGCACGATTCTTAGTTCTGAGTCTTCTGACTCTCTGTACCAGGCCTTTGGCCACAATATAGGCCGTCATCTGTGTAACGACTAACAAGCAACCTATCAAACATATTTCATCACTCAATCTGTGTATGACAGCTTTGTCGTCAAATCCAAGGAAACAAACCTGCATAGAGCAAACAGTTTCCGGGTGGGTCACACATGGACCTGGTACACACTATTTCCAGTGTTTGTACGCTTCAACTTTGAGGTCTTCTTGCAATTTGGCTATAGAACACCGATTCTATACCACATGGACTGACATAGTATAAGCTGTATATAGCGTATGGCGTACGACAAGTTAGTCGACAAAGCGGGTTGAGGTCGGAAAAAGTGCTGGTATAGCCGGTTTGGTTCAAGGTGATTGGAATGCGACCGTCTGGAAGAATTTCCTGAACAAAAGTCATCCGGATCAGACAGTTTCCTAATATGCGACCTGTTCTGGTGTCCAGGTCAGGGACTCAGGAGCTCGAGTCTCGCGTGACTCGCATGATCGCATCAGCGTTGAACGACCTGTCAGCCTGTCACCGTCTGCGAAGCAAGTATCAGCTAGTTCGAAGACGACTCGGAAGTTCGGAACTCCTATATGAATGGCACTTGACAGTGGCAGTTGACACCCGAGAGAGCCGCCGTGAACAAAGACAAAGACAACATTTAGCGACAGTCTGCGGCACTTGCCGATATTCGATGCATTAGTGGATATCCGATTGCGAGTGAAGATGGAGGAGACTGTCGACTCAGTGTGGACACTGTGAAGTCCTTCATGAATATCGATTCATAGAATTGGCGACAATGTCGTTGCAGACTTTCGGTGAAAGCGTGTCGTGGCTCTTCGGGCTCAAAGCATGGGTACCTGATTGCAGCGACATGCTCAACCTCGCACTAGTCCTAGCAATGGCCACAAAGCCAATGCCCAAGGGAAGCCCTGACAAGACTCACCCCTGAAGCAAATTCTCAACAGCACGCTCCAGTGAATTCCCAGCAAGTCCCAAAGCCTGCACAGCTTCCAATCGTGAAATGCCCATCATACTCATCAATGTTTCTACATCATGCTGCGCAGCTGGTCGTAATTCCCTTCCTTCATCACCACTTGTACCCGTTGCGGCACCGGCAAATGCGCCGAGTGCTTCACCCATCGATCCCGCAACACGACTTGGCCGCATAGCTGCTTCTTGTGTATGTGTCGTCTCGCCCGTTCGTTCACGCGGTCGGAATTCTTGAATGGTCTGGGTGTTGGGCCGTGCAGTCGTCGTGCGAGCTGGCTGTTCCAACCATCGCGTCAGGATGGACGGTAATCTGAATCGTGCTAGTGTCGCTGAAGATTGAACATAGGCACCAACGAGCCACCCTGTCGTGGCAGCGACGAGGGAGCCTGGAAATTGACTTGTTGCGAGTTGTGCGGCAATGGCGAAGAGGAAGACTTTATCACTGAGTTGCCACTGACTTTGTCGAGCGCCGGTAGGATGAATCGTATAGCTTGGTGGAACGAGTGTGTGGAATTGAAACAGCAAGGCGAATAACGTCGCCGTCATGCCTGATGAGAGAATGTTGAAGCGTGATGAAAAGGTTGCTCGACAAATGAACAGTGCCAGGGGTGCGAGAATGGATGTTAAGCTGAAGCAGAGGGTGAAGCAGCTCGCGAATCGACGCGTTCCCATGAGCCGTTCTAGGACACGCAGGTTGTAGAGTGCAATAGCACCAAATAGGACTTCACCGGCATTCGCATACAAGCCTTGCCAGACTGCTATTCGCCAGAACTGTGATTGACCCAAGATATGAGGGACGAGTTGGATGTGGAAGAGGTGTTTGACGTCTAATATGGAAGCGACGGTGGAATTGACGAGGATGCCCCCTAGCACGAGCTTTGTGAACGGCGTATTCCGCAGGCCTGGGTATGGTCAGTCTTGCTGGCATCTATGCAACTGAGAGATACCTGAGGGCGTGGCCGTGAGCATGTCTTGTACTTGGTCTTGTTGGTAACGTCGCAAGTTGAAAGTCGCGTCGTCGCATCCACAAAGACCAGACAGTCTTTCACTAGAGCACAGTCCAGGTTCTACATGGAGACTGCAGCTACGGAGGACGCGTCTTCTTTGCAAAGAAGCTCGTCATGCTCTTCATCCCCTTGGTGTTCACCTTCTTGAGTGCTTCCACGCCCATGGACCCCTTCTTCTGCTTCTTGGCCACACCTGCCATCAGCCCTGCCTCGTCGCCCTCCACAGAGCGCTTCATAAACTCATTCGGATTGATGACCGTTGCTCTTCTAGACGCTTCAAACGCAACCAAAGCAGGAACCCCGCAGCTCGGTGCAATGCGTTGTTCAACTGTGTCTGGCAGGTAACTCGCAACAAGCCCCCATGCGGCACGTCGTCGTGCTTCCGTAGCAAGTTGAGAAGCTTCTTCATGACTCGCTGGCCATGTGACAAGAGATTCGACCATGCTGCCCGGCAATGCCGCAGCAACGGCTTCGACGCGTTGTGCGACCCATTCTTGGACTTTTGTTGCTGATGGCCGAAAGAACCCCGGTGTGGTGGCGGCATCACATAGATACTGTAGGTGATCTTCTGCCAAATCTCGTATCCGTGTATCGAGTGACTCAAGTAGGTCTTCGGCATTCACAAAACGTTCATTATGCTTGGTTGCGTCTTGCTCAAGTGCACTGATAAGGAAGAAGGCGATATCGAAGGGAGAAGCTACATGGATCGGTGCTGGAGCGAGTATCCTGTCTGGTAGGAACAGGGTCTGCTTGGCTGCCGATTGTTCAAAGGTGATGACTTCGTAGAGACGTGCTGAGGGTTGCTGTGTCCTGAGGAAATGGCAAAGCTCGCGGGTTTTTGGGTGCGGGAGCTGGATGATGTCCTTTGCGTTGCCCGGGCAGATCAAGATGGCCGAGGACATGGATGCATGTGCTGAGCAGCTGACGGATGGCTGATGGATGGTTGATGGTTGATGTTCTCTTGATCGCGCCAAAGAAAAGACGCGACGGCAACACACAACAACAAATTCTGCAAAAGAGCGCTTGGGTTGTCCAGAGGAGCGCCGTCGGCCATCGGCACTGTCGACCTGACGCTGCTTCCAGTAGCAGCCAGGATGAGAGAGATCGCGGTGAAGTACAGACGCTACTTGGAGGGTATTACGGACGAGAGAGTTGTTGGCCTAGCTCTGCGTCAGGCGAAGACCAACGCTGAGAAGTTCCCCAAAAAGAAGACTTGGTATGCACAGGTCAAAGCTCTGACAGACCAAGCTGGACTCTCGCAAGATCAGGAAGATTGCCCAGTGAAATTCTCCGACTGGCTGTGGATGCAGGAACACGCAAATTGGCAGAAGACTATCAAAGAAAAAGCTTG